>JAOXYM010000001.1:33360159-33375250 GCA_028567055.1 Leptatherina wallacei
CACACACACACACACACACACACACACACACACACACACACACACACACACACACACACACACACACACAGCCAGCAATGATGATGCCATTGATGTCACATGATATATTTGCTATTTCTGCTATTTTGATTAAACTATATTTAAATCACCTTAATACTGTGTGTATGTTTACTAAATGAAACCAGAAGTTACACATGGTGGACTCCGTGTATTAACTATAATTTACAAGCTAACAACCAGCGTATTTGTGTGGTGCAGTTCACGTTCCTCACTACAGGCTGGCATAAATCTGCCTGGTATAATAACTCGACAGTACAAATTACACTTAAGGCGTTTCAAACTGACGCTAAGTTACATTAGGAAGTAATATTTCTAAGCTGCTGTGGGTAGGTTTTATGAGTTGACAGAGTTGAGTAAAAGTAATCCCTACACTGGAGGACAAGTTAAATGTGTCAGAATATATCAGAAGAACTACCGGCTGCCACACGGCACTGTCATTTCCCTAAAGGTACATTTCTGTGGCTGGAGCATCTTCTCCACCACTCTGGAGAATGAGGGCTTCACCACAAACTGTCAATCAAGTCTACACAACTGCTGCCATTGACTGGAGTTGCAGAGGCAGAGCGAGAGCGAGATGGATCATATGTGTTCTCTAACTCACTCTGTGGATTTAAAGAAAAACCATCAGGTAAAGCTGTTTGTGTTGCTGTGATCCCCACTGATGATCACTAGTTTTATTGTTCTCACCATAACGTCCATTATTATACATGATTAATGTAGAAGTTGGACATATGTTCTGCTGTCAACCTGCATCTGTTCTCAGATCCGTTCGTTACATATGGTGGAGGACATCCAGTGAGCTGCTGGTTATAGCAGACTGCTCTGCCTTGACAAAAGGTGTTGACACGACTGCGCTGTTCTCTCACCTTTAAATGCTTTCTCAAACAAATTCATGTCACAAACCCTTATTAACTGTGCTGGTGTTCTTAGGTCAGCCCTCATGCAATTCCCAGAAGACAACAAGAAAATTCTAATTAAAAATGCAAACATTTTGAGCAACGCAGACACGTGAAAGGTTTAAGATAATCCTTTAGAAGGGACACTGTTAAATGACTGCCTTCACCACAGGTGGTGTATTTGCTGCAGATGGATAATACTGACTAAAATACAATGATTTTTTTCCCTTTTGCTTCCCATAAATACAAACAAAAGACAGCAACAATATTGATCAGTGTGGAAAAACACATTCAACATTCCATCTTAGCTCTCAAGCAAGACTCAAAGTTGGACAATTTGTCATGTATAGTGAGAAACGAGGAAGAGAAGAAGGAGGACCCAAATGCAGGACCACGAAACAGTATGTAAACGAACGTTGGAATTAAGGTCTTATTTAACAATTTTCAAGGGTGTTGCCAACACAAGATTACTTGAGAAATGAATAAAGGCAAGACAGGGACGAAAACACAAAATGACACACTGGGCCTGGAATCCAGTCTGATGAGAGGGGCATCCTGGTAAACCAACTTGTAAACATTAGTTCTGTGTCTCTGCATAGTGAGACATAACTTTCATCCTGCCCCAAATAGAAGTCAGTTGCCTCTTAGAAATAGCAGTCAACTATGTGTGCATCATCCCTGGCAAAGACTAACTGAAACATGAGCAATAGGGATGGCAGATCAATAAAGGGTCCTGAGAAGCTTTTTAGGAGAAAAACTTTGTTGCTGTGTCATCTTACCACCAGCTGTATTAGTCATTCAGACACTGTAGTGAACATGAACCATGCCAGTATATGTCCTCTGGTTTATGGGTTGAGAAGCATGTTTGGGATTCTCCCAAAAATGTATTCTGATGATGCAATAAACTGCAAATTTCATTTGTGGATGTGATACTTTTTCCCCTGCAGTTTTTTGCTGTGATAGAAAATGTTTTTGAGTCATGTTCATATTTCAGTATCCAAGGGAATATCCAGGAATATGCTATTTACCTGTAGCTCTTGACTATATTTGATAAGTAAAATGTAATTTCCTTGTGCAAATATGTGTGAAATTAAATACACAGAAAGGACAGCTTTACGGGCCCCGGATTTATCCTGACCATATTTACTTAGGATTTTCTTACATGTTCAGTTTAAGAGAGAGAATTATCACAAATGAGTTTATGACATTTCATGTCTGGATGGTTACGTGTTGTGTGGAGGCAACTTGTAAGGAGATATGGGGTAAGTAGATCTCTAAACAGGATGAAGGATTGAAACAAGCTACAAACAAACTAAAATACTTTATTATATTCAGAACAATTTGATGATAAACAAGGTGGATGCATTTGGTATGAAATTAAATCAGAGATTTGGGCACAGAGTTTTCAGGGGAGCTTCTGGACCCTTGTGTGTAGCACAAGTCAAACCTCTTACATGCCAACTTCCTCTGCTTTCCAATCCATTTTGAGCTTTAGTCACATTTTCAAGTTTGGATTGGACCATTTTGCCCCGAGAAGTTGTAAAACTACAATCAAACTGCAGTAAACTTTAACCACTCCAAGTGCTTTCATGAGCTCCATTTTCTATATAAGCTGGCGAGGGAGCTCATCCCTCAAACATTTCAGGGGAGTGTTTTTTTTTAACAATGCCTGTCAGCTTACATGGTCAATTCAACATCTTGAGTGTAGCTGGCATCCAATTTTCACCCCTTACACGCTGAAGTCATCCTGTGGGTGGTTTAACATGAAGAAATGGAAATTACTGGCTCCAATAAATGCAAGCTGTGAAATGCCGCAAAAAAAGGCACACAGTACAAAAAAAACCTTCACATGTAAATCAAACAGTTGTGCGAAGTGTTGGATAGAATCAGAAAACCAAAGACTGAGACATTTCCTGTCTTTGAGAAATTTTGGCTAATAAAATGTTGTCTTGAGAGATTGCTTTTAAAAAAGTTTATTTCCATTTCCTAAGGACATTCTTCTTAGGACAGGACACTTAAGTACGTATAATAGAGCCTTGTAGCCCTCAAATTCAATATGACTGGAAAGAGACAGGAAGGACATGCCATGCACCACAGACAGAGAGACTGTAGCTATTTAATTGACAACTTAATTACATAAAAATGAAGTCATACATCTGCACTTCCTTGATTAATGCTGTGCAATAAACAGTGATTATTCTACCAGTTTCCTCTGGGAAATCCATGGTGCGCTGTGGATATGTAATTCACTTGATTTATAAGTTTGAATGAAAGGAAGAAGAAAAAAGAATAATCAAACTGTGAATAATGTTTACTGTCTCCCTGATGGAGCCATCAATTGAATCACTTTTGTACTTCCTTATGCACTTGCCTTGCTTACTCAGTACCTCAAAGGATATGATGCAATGCATCTATTCAGCAACAATCCACTCCACTATTGATGTACATAACAGCTGTGCCGGCACTTCATACAAATCCATTTCAAACTATTTTATAAAATGACATTGGAGGTGCTACTGGTGGTAACTCTTGAACAAACCTGCTTGCTGGACAGTCAACAAAACTAATAGAAATGTTATATCTTTAGAACAAGGTGAATCCAATCTGTAAACAAAGATGATGATAACATATTTAAACCTCAACAGACTATTTAGGGATAAGTTGTAGAGTAGCACATGTAATAATTTACATAACCACTGACACCTTTATCAAAACACCCCCTCCAAAAATGATATATTTGTAAAATGGTATAAGTGCATCTTAGTCTGTCCAATAACCAGACAAGTAACAGTCCTACGAGACAAGAAACACAAGCAAGTAGAGAGCTCAATGTGAACTTAAACTCATACTGTACAGAATAATACTAGTTCTAGCAGCTTTAACCATTGCACACTGTTAAAATGTATATCTTGACAGTATGTTTGGGCTCATTCTTCACCTGGAACAGAAATGTTATGACTTTAAATTAAATGTATTTAGTACAACTGAGTAGCTTATCTCACAAAAATAAATGTATGATTAATCCTAAATAAATGTTTTAGAAAGTCAGAAGTATGTTGTTGTTTTTTTTACATTTCTTTAGGTTTTAAGTCACTCATTTTTGGAGAAGACATTTACTATCACACAGTATCATGTCATGTTTTTTTAAAAGACATAAAAACACAAAAGCCATAATGATTTGGATATATTTTATTAGTTTTGAAAATGACTTCTTCCCGCTCTGAAACAGTCCCCTCCAAGTCAGTATCAGCCTCCTCATCACGGAAGATCAAATCCAGGACTTGCTGTGTCTCTGAGCTTCGGCCTCTCTAAACTGGGCACCCATTCGACCACTTGAGCTAGCCAATGCCCCAAGAGTGTCACGTTTTAGTGCAGGCAATAATGCTTCACGACTCGAACCAACTAGTCTTTAATCAACGTAAAGCTAACAAATTACTTTTTTATTCTTTAAGTGCCACAAGTGAAGTTTGACACAGTTTCACAAAGTTTGGTATAGTTGCAAAAAACTTTATGAGCTCAGACCTGCAAAAATAATCCTTCATTAAAATGCAGCAAGTCCACATTCCTGTCTTTTTCTATTAATACAAACCGTATGGTTAAAAATGCAATGGACAATTTCTACAAGAGACCGATTGAAGATGATGGGGCCATGTCCTTTTGTCATATTTTGACAAAACTTTCTAAGCTTACAGCTGCAAAACAAAGGATTCATCTCTGTCAAAGCTGTCAGACACAATCAGTTGCTCATGACTAGTTCTTTATTGTTGACTGTTTAGATATCCATGTACATTAGTGTCCTGGTGACTTCAGTAGGCAGCATAATTGTGGGAAACAAGTGATTAACATATTTCAAACAAAGTCGCCAACATGAAAACACAAACTTGCCCACTCTTCACACCATGACTTTGAGGCAGTTCAGTAAGACAGCCATTAGGTAACGCCACACAAAGGTTCCTTTTGTAAGATAGATAAGAAATGAAGGTCTATGGCCTTTTACTATGATGTGTTTTGGCTACTTCCTGTAGCCTTCCTCAGAAGGGTCACATGATGTCTCTGTGAAGTGTCTTGTAGGTTCTCTCTTGGGTTTTCCAGATAGCAGAGGACAATTACACCCCCTGCTGTCTGGTGTCCTGTGGAGGATGGTACCCCAGATGTGTAACAAGGTATAAGATCCTTCATCCCTGTATATGTTCTCTGGGACCCGCCTCTATATCTCTATGGCCTCCCTGATCCATTGGCAGTATTTATTGCTTTCTGAGCGGATGACTCTGGCTTCTTTCCAATCCCTGGATTGATATGGATTGACATGTTTCGGCTACTTCCTGTAATGGCAAAAAGTAAAAGGCCATAGACCTTAATTTCTTATCTGTCTTACAAAAAATGAATCTTCATGTGATTTAACCAAGAAGACAGTATGAACATCTTTGGACCATTAGGTGAAGCCCTCCAATGGCTGATGGCAATGATATAGACCCAAAACATTTAGGATGTCTCCAAACTATCAAAGCAAAAGAAGCAAGTAATTGTAGGAAATGACAATATTTCTGCTTGTGAGTTCATGTGTAAGCTAAAGGCAGCAGAGAGACAGGATGGGAGGGGAGTGGGAGAAAGAAAAAGAGCAATTTGTACTTCTCCGCCTACAGCGCTGCCAGCTCTGTGATGTGAGGGTCAGAGTGTGACTAACCTACTAGCTCTGGCTGGGCTGCCCTTTCTGTCTCACTGCACCTGTTTCACCACATTAAACACTTCACATGTTCCTCGGGGTCCCAGCCCCACACTCTTCTTTACACTTATACACACGGCTTCGGAAAAGTTCTCACAAACACACACACACGAGAGAGCTTTCATAAACATTCATAGGCGATTGCAGAACTACTGTAAAATGGAGCGAGAACGAAGGTCGAGAATAATAAAGATGTATTGAGTAAAGGTTATCCTGTCTCTAAGATGCTAATTGTTCTGTCAACAGTATTCATTCGCCAGAACTCCCAAAGGGCATGCATCCATTTTGTTTGTTCCACGCAGATGGGTTCTCTTGCAATCTGATGTGTGTGTTTGTGTGTAAAGTTTACCGGTTTTTGTATTTCTGCACAATTATGGGCTAAAACATCATAGTTTCACACAAGTGAAAAAAGTGGATAAAAAGCAAAAAAACAAATGAGGCAAAATGAATAAACTGGGTTGTTTATCCAAAATGACATCTGAATGGTAAAAGAGTGTGAATCTTTGCTTTAGGTATCTAATGTGACCATGGAAGCTGCAATAATGGCATCAAATTATAACCTCTTTATCAGTCCTTTTCAATCTCTGCATGCTTCAGAGAAAGGCTGGACCCCAACGTTCCTTTTTTTTAAATTGTATTATGCTTCTTATTAAAGCCAATAAAGTTCTGCTTTGGCTTTTGTGTGTGTGTCATTTATTCTTTCTGGCTACACTGACTACAGACTGGTAGAATATAACTATTTATTGATGGTATTTGTATGCTTTTATACCCTGATAAACATCAACATTTCCTCTGTATGCTTCTCAGATATCGAACCAAGTCATGTTATCACACATTTGCACAAATATGTGCTGTGAAGGTCAGATTTTGACAGATCCCTGTTGATGTTATAAAACATGGCGTCCATTCACACCTGATGGTCATCTTGTTGATTGACAACACCCAACACCAATTTCACCTTTAGATTAATTGGAAGTCTTAAACTTTTGAGATACATTTGCCACTCACAGTTATGCAATACTGTAATGTTTTACTGATAGTTTACAGATAATACATGTCTCTTATATGCTCAATTGGGTTTGTTTTATCCACTCAGGTTCTGTAAAAATCTTAGTTTTATGTGTAGGGTTACAATACTGCAATTTCAATATGATAACCTGAAAAATACTCAATACCATTTTCTAAGCCATCAAAGGAGAAATTACTAATTTAAAAGGTATACAATGCTTTTAAAGCAACACTACATATCTTTTCAACCTTAAAACTTGACTTGATTTGATAGCACACTAACATTGATTAACCACATTCCTGGAGCCGTCTTTGCCCTGCAGCTTCCTGAGGCTGAGGAACCGCACTTGACCATGTTGCATGCCAGCAACCAGATACCAACACGCTGACTGTTTTGGATGTGCACCGTGCCTGGTTTATCAAAGAAACTCAAAAATACACTATCAGAGGAAGTGAGGAAAGGAGAAAAGGGACAGAGCAAGAGATAAAACAAGAGTCACTTGTAACTTTTTACTGGCTAGAGAGAGCTCAGAGAAAAGGCAGGATACAAGATGGATGATAATTTAGCCTTTGTTAGGGAGCATGAAAGGGAGAAAATAATCCAAAGTTTAGTAGTATTGCTTTAATAAAACAGGGCTCAAGGATACATTTTTAACCAGCAGCACTGATACTCCCAACTGAAATAAGAGTAAAACAAGAGCAAAATTTAATTTGATTTAATGCAACATCTTCATGTTTACTTTCTTTTATTTTTTATCTTTTTAAAAATAAAAAATAAACAATCCTTTAATATTAAACTTGTAAAACAGGAGTGTGGTATTTCTATTAACTGTTCATTGCAAGGATATTTAGTAGAAATTGTATTCAGATGGAATAAATATGAATGTGCTTGCATTGCATGTTGACTTGCTGACTGTCAACTTCAAGTTTGGTGACCTGATGAACATCTCTGGCTTTTTTGTGGTGATATTTGTCCTTTTGGTTGCCTGTATTTTCTAGAAGTAGATGGGGAAGCAGAGCCTTCAGGCACAAGGCTCCTCCCCTGTGGAACCAGCTCCCTTTGAGTGTTTGGAATGCGGACCCTGTCTCTACTTCTAAGATGAGGCTTAGCACTTTCCTTTTTAAGAAAATCTATACTTTAGCTTAGCTAATTAAAAGTACATCATATATTTTTGAAGCATGTTGTGATCAGTTAGTTTTATTCTTTTAACCCTCCTACCTGTCCAACTTTAAAGCATTTTAACTAATTGTATTGTTTTACTTTGTTTCCTAATTCAGTTTATTGTATTTATTAACTTTTGATTATTTTAAACTATTTTGTCATCTTTCATTTATATGAAGCACTTTGAGTTGCAAATGGATGAAAAAAAAAATTACTTTCTTCCTTATTATCCAACAGAGGCCAGTCCAAAGTTCAACTGACATAAATTTTAGACTATTGCAACATGGTGACGATGGAGGAGATTGTGATAATGCACAGTCTCAGAAAGAGAAATAAAAGGACATAGCGCATTAGATGGAGGTCGTCTGTTCAGCCATTAAATAAATCAAGTCTTCTTGTGTTTTGCTGGTCGCATGTCAGCTACTGCTCAACATGGCACTGCTCCTATTGCTGTGTACACATCCGATAGAGCCTTGGAAACAAGACAAAATTATACATGTAACAGACGCAGAAGATGGATGGAAGGCACTGGCTGTGTCCGAATGCACCCTCTTCGCTACATAAAGCCCTATACTGTATAGTGGTCACAACATTTTTTAAGGGGTGTCCGAATGTCCAGAGAGAAAAAAGTATTGCACTCAAAATTACCCACAATGTATCTTGAAAAGTAGTGAACATCGATGGTCACTAGACAGGTCAAAATAGACCACAATGCATTGCGGGCAGGATCTCTATTCACTTACGTGGTGTCTTGCTAACGTAACAAGCGCCATTCTCCTCATCCATCTTCTCATCTGCCGTCATTTCTTGTTTTTATGATCATTAGTTCAATTTGTGTTAATAAAAAGATGCTAAAATTTTCAACTGGGACTATTTGGCACGAACATCAAAGCAGGTTAAAAATAAACTAGAGACCATTCATTTTACATTGAGTAGATCTGCAACAAAGAAAGAATAAAATACAATATAAGGAAATAAAATATTTTCACATGAGTTTGGATTTGATTTGGAATGACATCTTCATGGGCATCGGGGTTGCCGTGGTGACAGCTGGAAGTCACGTGATCTGCGGCGGGGAGAAAGTAGTCAGCTTTGTGTCCGAATCGCCAGCAGAATGAATGCACTATATAGTGCAGCCCCATGCAGTGAATGAGGGATTGGGGTTAAGGTGGACATTTAGACACAGCTTTTGTATCCGTCTTCAGAATACAGCATTAAAATGGGTCTGAATGTCGTCAACTTTTGGTTTGTTCAATCAGTCTGCAAAATACTTAAGTATGCAGCAAGTCTCAAAGTAATGTCCATGTGACTATAAAAGTCAGGATGCTCTGTAACAAACTAGGATGTGATACTCTCTGAGCTGTCTGTAGTTTTCAACTTGTGATGTTCCGGTGCATTTCCCTTTGTTCCTGTATTACAGTACAGCACTCACTGTTTTTCCCAAGCTAGCAATGCAAGAAGATTACACATCCTTCGCTGATGCTGCTTTTTTGAACCACACGTCTGACGTCTAAAAAAAAACACTTGTCAGTCAGATGCTTGAATGTGATGTCTAATCAGGATACTCATTATTTTGTGTTGGCTGTTCCAAATTCGGACAAATATCTATTCCCTGAAAGTGTATGGTTTGAATATATCCCATTTTAAATGAGGTCCTGTGTGCACAAAGACAAACAAACATGTCAACAACTCAACCTGAATGGTTGAAAAATAAAGAAGCCTTTGCCCTTGAGTCAATTCAACATATGCAATATTTATGCAATATTTACGTGTTGCTTGTGCTTCACATGTATATGAATGAGCTTTCATGTGAATGACAGTAAGACGCTCGGTTGAGTCTTCAATCTGGCAGCCATGTTCAGAGGCAGGGATGGAATAAATGGCTCTCAGTGGGAGCAGTAGGTTGGTCCCTTTGCCACAGGCTTGCTTTCAGTTAAAGAGACAACTCTGTCAGAGTGTGGTCGGTAATGAGGGGCACACAGCGACACAGCTCACACTTACACCGTACAGTCTTAAGGTTAAATGATATGACAGACTCTAACTAAGTCTTTTTTGCCTTAAAGGTCAGCTGAATATTTTATTGCCAGCTAGGCTTGGCAGTGTATTGAAATGGTAATGTTAATACCACTACAGGACAGCTTCAGTGAGGGAGGTCTGCTGAAAGGTCAGCCAGTCTCCCAACTACTCCCTCATACATGCATACAGACAGAAACACAAACACACACACTCATGACAAGTAAAATGCCTTTCTTACTCAAGCTCGTATGGTGCCGGCATAAAAACATATTAAGTTGCACCTTTGTAACTGTCGATGCTTTTATCATTTTCCTGCTTTTCATTTCTATTACAGCCTGTGTTAAACTTCAATGCGCAGTTTCATTTTGCAGCATCATTAGAGCACAAGACAATTTCCTGCCCGGAGTCCAGTCATGGACATGGAATGAAAATTACTCTGTGTGGCTGCTGGAAAAGGGGTAATATCTGATCTTGTGAGTTAAGAAACATTTCTTCTTTAATGGAGAAGGCTGGTGGAAAGAAAGCGAACTTACTTATTTCATCACAGTGGGAAGTTTTCAGTGGTAGGTAGAGCAGTGGAAATATACACTCAGACTGCTTTGTTGCCAGTATTTCTGTGCCATTATGTCTCTAATTGGTGGAGTGTGTTAATATAACTCAGAGTCACCCATTGGAGGAGAGTGATCACAAGTTCTTAATGCAGGAGGAAGACAGTAATGCACCAGCATACTGTATAAGTCCATCTTATAGATGTCAGCTTTATCATGTGTGTTCTTGCTTGTGATCAACAAATGTGAAGGTGCCATTGTCAATGCCATTAGTCACACCTGCTCTTTTCCTGTTCTTCTTCCAGCTCAACAGATCTGCAGTGCTTTGCGACTCCAACCATCACTAACTGAATTATCAAAAATCTGTTATACTCAACTAATAGCCGCTTTGGATTGTTTAAACTCAAACACATGTGAGGTATAAGCATGTAGTCAAACACACAAACCCCTAAAACTGAACAGCCTTAAAGCTCTACAATCTTTATAAACTTTAAAACTTTTTCTGTTAGTGAGCTTTAAAGGTGCCTCATCAGAAATGCTTGACAACCTGCACACAACACAATAACTTCCATCCATGAACCTTTATAGTTCAGTATTTAAATTTCTTGCTTATAAATTCTATAACTCAACAACGAAAGAGAGTATTGTCCAAGTAATCTGTTTTTACTTTTAACCTCCTGACATCCAGGAATCCAGCAGGACAGACTGAGCTGCTCTGAGCTAAACTAATTTCTGTATTATCTGCACTACTTACCACTGTCTGTCACACTTTTTTGCTCTTCCTTTTTTTGGTCAAAGACAGAAAACATTTCTTCTTTTTGATAAAAGAAGAAATGTGTCTTGTGTCTCCTGTTTGATTACATTAGACACAACGCTTCTTGCAGCAGGACCGAGAGGTGGAAGTGGGGCCCTTTTTAGGGATTCGTTGCAAACTCTTAAGATTATCATTGCTCTGTAGTGATTCAAAATTGGTCAGTCCAATCTGTTGGCAGGTGGTGCCTCTATCTGTCGTTTGATCATGTCTGACATCTGCCAATCAAAAGGCCCATTTATGTTCAATGCAGAAGATGGATACGCAGACGGACGGACACTCTTGTCCGTCTCCTGCCTCGCTTAAGCGCATTATTTGGTCCCTTTTCCGGGGCCTTGCTGATCCGTCGCCTGACGTAGCAAATGGAGCAATACCACCAGAAATCACGGGGGGCAGTGTTGAGCTGGCATGTGACAAGCAAAACGAACAAACCAGAGAAGAAGAGGGACAAAAAGAGGAAGAAGAAGAAGACAACAAGGACAACAATGGAAGGAGCACGGACCCTGGCCATCACACCACAAAGATGACCCTGCAGAAGGAAGCCCCAGCCAGATCCCCCCGCAGCCCTGGGGCACAGGCCTCAGTGGGCCAAGATCAGCAGCAGCTGATTCTAAGAGCCCTGGGCCCTGATGCGGTGCTTGGGGTGGCCTATAGGGTGGCCAGGATTCAGCGACCACACCTCTCTTTTTCCCTTAACTTGACATTTTAGAGCACAATATATCTGCATTGCTGCGGAGCGTTACTGGTTTGTTACGCTGAAGTGTACAATGCATTGTGGGTAACGTAGTGTGAAGTAGGTGCAGCACCGGGAAAATGTTGGCAATGACTGTTGCAGGACCTCGTAATCGGAACAAGTTCTTTATTTGCAAACACGTTTAGTTCAACGTTCACAGAAAAACAAACTTGTTCGTGAACAACACTGGAACTGATGCTACAGAACTTCTACATTTGCAGGATGGAATCTAGAAATATGTAAAGGGGACAGAGGATCTGCTGCTAAGCGCCTCAATACACATCTAAATGCTAAGTGTCCATGACCCAATAAGTGAGAGCTGTCTGGTGAAACTAGGTGGTCCTACACAATATCAGGCAGCTGGTAATGATGGGGAGGATTTATGTTTTCATGCTGAAATAAACTCTCAATGCATAGAAAAAAAGATCTCAATATTCTCTGGCTTCAGCATTTTGAATTGATGTTTTAGTGCAAACAATTTCTTTACTGATAGTCTTTACAGAGAAAACTCAGATTTTGGCTTTGATCTTCATCAGCTTAAATTGTTTTCTTTTTAATGTGAGCTATAAATAAATCCCAGTCAGTCATCATTTTGTCAATAAAGAGGGAATTATTGAAGTTTTATGGCCATGTTTTAATCCTCTGAAAATTGAAGCTTCCACCCACTCCACAGGCATGTACACACACAAACACCACTCCATTCTCCTTCCCTCCCGTCATCCCTCACCTCCCTCCGTTTGATTTTGTCTGGGGTCAGCAAAGCTTCCTTTGCTCTCTTCCTCATGGATGGATTCCAGGCTGAGTTTTCACATATGCTAGGTGGTGGGGAAAGTTGCTGACGCTGGTGTAACAATGCGAAGCCCCGTAGAGCACATCTGTGATTTCAGCCCTCAATGAGACCATGCTGCGCAGCAGAAATTAACCTACTCTTGTACACACTGGTGGAACGCTAGAATTAGAAGTCAATTTTTCACAAATACCACCAAGATATTTTTCCTCTCATTTCTCCATTGATCCTTGAAGATGAACTGGTGGAAAACTGCACTAGTGCAGATCAGCAAAGTGAAAAGTGCTTCTCCTCAACGAAAGCTTCAATTTGTCCTATTCTGTCTCTGCCATCAGGTTTTATTCTGAGAATTCAGATGATTAAATGCTTGTCACCACCTAAAAGTTAGCCTGTTTTCTACATCTTGTCTCTTCGTTATCTTGTAATGTGCATTACAGACGGCACAGACCATCTGGAGAGGTTAAACTTCTCCTTATGCACTTTAATGCCACTGCATTATTGCTGCTTCTTGTCTTTATGGAGTAACTGCAGACCTGTGAAAATTCCTACATCATAAAACGACTATGATAAGCGATGTGGGCAGCAAACTTTTTTCAAGATAAATGCTAATTTATAAAGGGCAGCTTG
Source organism: Leptatherina wallacei (assembly GCA_028567055.1). NCBI lineage: Eukaryota > Metazoa > Chordata > Actinopteri > Atheriniformes > Atherinidae > Leptatherina > Leptatherina wallacei. The sequence continues at coordinate 33,373,531 of JAOXYM010000001.1, forward strand.
GGTAGAGACTTTAATAACCATTAGTTCAAAAGGCCCATACTTGAGATTTTAAACAATAATTTATCAGCAAGGAGCTATAACCTTTGTGACAACATTGAATGAAGTCGCACTCCATTTGTGGGGTGTATTTCTTTCAGGGCAGAGGAAGCTGGTCCACTCTGAAACAGTTTGTTCTCTCTGGCTTGATGGAGACTAAGATTTTGAAAGCAAGACAGCAGAGTATATTCAGACGGCAGCAATCCAGGTTTTCTTCCAAGGAAGAAACTGCATTCTTTACATCAAACTGTCTCAGACAAAGAGAGGATAGTTCGTCTGCAGATGTCAAGAAAGGGGTGTTAGATGTACACCAAAGTTGTTGAAATCACACAGAACCTGAAGAAGTGTCAAAGCAAGATGCTGTCAGCAAGATGGCATTTTCTGTAGAGCCCACAAAGCGATCGTCAACTTAAAACTCAACCTAGATTTCAGAGGATTTTTCCATCTTTTCAACCAGCTAAAATGCAGTTGTGGCTGGTTTGAATGCAAAAATATTTTCTACTTTTGTAGTTCACCTACTCAAGTCTAATTTGCTCAAGATAGTTGAAACACAGCAATTATTCCATCGGGTACCCTTGTTTTTTTTACATAACATAATTGGTGGGGCCTACTGAAATAAAATTGGGATGTGTGCAATCTTAATTAATACATATATTAGAGCTGGATAAGGACTTTTAAATATTCATGCAATTATTTAATCATGAGAAACTGACTAGTTTATGCAGCTGTCTTGTCTTAACCAGCACCTGGTAATCAGGGGCTCTAAATGAACTGTTTTGATCACCAGCTAGTGTGGCAAGTATATTCATAGAGTTACCAGGTAGAATAGAATATTTTTTCTGGGGAAAATAATCCAAATTCTAAGTGCAACAGAATGCATTTAATCATATCTGTTTCTTGAATGTTTTTGTCAATTTTTTCAAGAAAATGCTGAACAACAATGACAAATTTCTCTTAATGTTCTCGTTTCCTGCAAGGAGGCAAGTGACTTACTAACCAGCCTCTTCCATCACACCATCCAACCAGTACAGTTTTGTTTTTCCTTTAAAAGGTCTTATTTCATTTAAATTTCTCTCCTCAATTAGCTGCATTTTGTCCAGGCTGTAGCTTGTGAACGACACCACACACAATGAAGTTAGCGTCCAGCCAATGAATGGATGGTACGTGATTGAAAAGTGTTATTTGGAGATGTAGTGATTTGCTTCATTCGTCATAATAATGGGAAATCCGCCCTAGAAGAACCGGTTTTCTCAGCTCCCAAATCTCCCTTCATTTAATGTCACTCTGAACTTCTGTTTTACAACAGTGTTGTATACAACAGTTTCATGTCATCACCTGGAAAATGCACAGAGCTCTTCTGCAGACCGGATCATGTCAGGGCACCTCACCACTAAAAAACCTCACAAATGTGTTTTCTGCAGCAGATAATATTCAAGGGGGGGTTAACACATGCAAACAGAATGGATATTATTTTGGGCAATATAAATAACTTTAGAGATGCAACATGAAATGAAATAAGATTATGGAAGTATTATGTGCAATTATAATTAGTGTATTATGAATGTGGAGGACTAGGTAAAGAATGAACTAGTGACAAGATGGATTAGTAAACGAGGGTAGGACTAGATAAGCATAAGCTTCTTTCTACTCCCTCCCTACTCCATTTCAAACATGTAAATGTACA
>JAOXYM010000001.1:33375350-33392198 GCA_028567055.1 Leptatherina wallacei
ATCTTCCTGACTACCTCATCTAAGGATGCCAAAGCCACAGGCTCAAACATTTCAAAGACAGCCAAACAAGGAGCAAGACTAGATGGGTCAGAAGAAGGCGACACAATGGCAGACCTTATATTTGCCACCTTGTCACCCGGAAACATTTTAAAAGACAATATATTTATGGAAAGTGTAAAATAAGCCTTAATAAAGAAATACGTTTACTACCACTACTGTTGGGTAGTTTGATCTGCAACAGTGAATTATATTTGATAGAATTCAGTGGTTTGGATGCTCTGGAAGTGTACTGAAATCCTAATAAGGGCTCAACCCTGGCAGCATGACAGCACCTCCCTTTGACAGCGACCATCACTTGGAAACACCATGCTGACCTCCCTGATAACGTCAGAGACATTTCATTTTCACAGGTGCAGAGTCATGCTAGAAAAAAAGATTGCAATGTGTCTTTCTTTAAAGGAATTAACTTGTATATATATTTTTTGTTTTACTGATAATATGCACATTTCTGCTGCCTTCTCTGTATGGAGGACCAAAACTGACAAAATCAAAAAGAAATACAGAAATATAAAAAGAAATATAATAAACCAACTCATAATAATTTTTTTTTAAAAATAGTTTTTCTATCAAAAAAAAACTATGAAATATGACATCAATTTCTATTTTGACAGTTTTAATTAAACTTTGTATTAATAGTCCTATTTATTTACTTTCCCATGTAATTTTCAATTTTATTTAATTGGGCTTTTTAAAATTTCTTTCTTCCATTTATTTTTAAGCTTGTATTCATTTCTGTATTATTTTTCTATGACATGTTCTTATCCCCAAAATCATTTACTTCTGTATTCTATTTTTATCTGACATATTGAAATTTTTTTATTTAGTCATTTTTACATCCTCATTATTTCCAATCTTGCATTTTCTGCCTATATTCATTTATCCAAGTGTATTCATTTCTGTCTCCTTTTTACATTTCTGTATGCATTTCATCCTTATTATGTAAATATGGGGGGCAGTCTTTCGAGGCGTGTCTTGGTGGCCAATCCTCGCCTATTGGCCAAATAACACTGAGCGGTTCATGGGCGCTAAATATAGGAAGGAATGTGAATCCAAGCCTGCCTGGCTATTAGTACAAAGTTAAAATGAAACTGTTGAAAATGACAATAGAAAAATACATTTATGTCACTTTATAGGTTTCTTACTGAAAACAACTATTTCAAAATATGTTTTGAATAATTTATTGACACATACATGTGGGTATTTATTTTGATTTGGCAGTTTTGGTCCTCCATATTTATGAGTGATTGTCTGTCAAAACTTCAACTAACTTATTCATATAAATCTTACGAAGGAAAAGTTAAATATGCTTTCAAGTTAAACTCACTAATCCAAAGTAAATCAAGTGCACTGATGCAGTCACCATCAAAATATATATAGTATGACAAAAATTCAATGTATAAAATAAATTGACAGCAAAATAAAAGTGTTAAAAGAATTAAACTTGAATTCAGTAGTTTTTTAAATGTAACTTTAGCAAAATCAGGATGAACTTTAACAGTATTTTAATGTGAAATTAAATATTTCATTTAAAAAAAGAATTTGATATAGTTTCACAGTTTAAGGTTTTTCATCTTATTTTACATTCAACATGACAAATTAGTAAAAAGTAGTAAAAGGCAGCAATAAATAGCAAAAATTACAATAAAATCCTTAAAAAAAATTATAGATTAATTAAAAGAAAAAAACTAACAGGAAAATTTGGACCTGTGTCATTCATAACCTCTTTAAACATAGCAAATGACTAACATTTGATCAAACCCATACTCCAGGATGAGCATGTATGTTCAATAACTAAAACACATCAGAGACAAGTTTATTTAATCAGCACACTACAGTTGTATTCTACCAGCTCAGTTTTTTCCTCTTTTGTTGCTAACGTGGCTATGAGCTGTTTTGTGGAAGTTGCACCTATTAAATGCACCTATTGCAATTTTTCTTGAGGTAGTGTGAGATGGTACAGATCTATTTTAATGCATCACTATGAAATTCTGTACACTGCAGCCTAAGTTAGAGCAATGAAAATTGATCTTTTATCTATCTAATTAGAGACATCTGACACAAGTTTCTGCTTCTTCATATGCAGACTGGAAACTTCCCTCAAGTTCATTTTCCGCACTTAAGTTGCAAACAGACTCCATGTGTGTTGTACAGTAATGTGCTCTGTGAGGTCAACCATGAAAAAGCTCAAGCCACATTGACCCATTCACAAACACTCACACAGCACCTTTTCATGAAACACACTGAGCACATATCCTTTATCCTTACACACACTCGCACACTGATGAATGCATAGAGGGCAACATGGGATTCTGTAGCTTGCCTAAGGACAGTGACTTAGAGGAGCCCCGTGGAGTTTTTGACCACTCGTGGTGCAAGGACACAGTGTTGCAGTGCTTTTTCTCCTGTGAACATGCAGGTGCATGCACATATCTTATCCTGCCAGGACTGCCTTTTGAATAATGAACTAAACTACAAACAAAAATAGTTTAATGTGAATGTACATTTGGGCCCCAGCTTTAAGTGAGAAAGTACCTATATAAGACTCTGATATTATTATATATATATATATATAAAAAAAAAGCTATAAAAATAGCACCTAAATGTCCCCCTAATGCTGTGGCCACACATATTCAGATCAATAAGACAAATAGGACCAGCTGAAAACAAAGGGAGTGCTGCCCAAGAACTCCATGAACCTATTTATAACGGAGGCTTTGTCCATCGGAATAATGATCCCACAGCAAGGCTGAGACATCTCCTCAGGCTGGGATCCATATCCATGTAAAGGCTGCCTCTGCCTCAGCCAAACACATAACAGGACCACAAAATAACCCCTGGCAGTGGCCTTTGTCATGTCTTACACATTATTAAACATGCACGGTGGGTTTCATCAATCTTCTCAGTGCTGCAGAGGTTGGCTGTTTACTTTCAAACTTGCAAAACTAGACTTCATCAAATCTGATCACTTCGGGTAAGGAGAGGATGTGGTCCAGTGGAGACAGCGATTTGGTTATTGTGGAAATAAATTCCAAATATGTAATTCATGCAGGCTAAGTAAAGTAAAAAGAAAATTCTCTAGAGGAATAGCTTGATGCAAATGTTTCATTTATGCATGGTGTAATGTGGTTTTCAGGGAAGACAAGGCACTTAAATATTAGTAAATTCGATAGATGGTCTTATCCACTGTGGTCCCTATGAGAAACCAAACACAGCAAATTGAATTACATACTGTTGGTTTTTGTCTTTATTTCCATAATGTGGGCCTTTAATGGAATTACTTCGCTAAGAGCTGAATTTTCATTTATCATTTGAAATTCAGATGGGTACATTGTGGGAAAACTTGCTGACAAAACTGAAACACATAAAAGGCTGTTTCACCCCTTTTAATTAGAGACAGCAGAGGAGGACAGGAAAAGAGAGGAGGCATGAAGACATTCACACAGAAGAATATTAATAATTTCTGTTTTGCTTTTTTTTCTTTAGCCATGCTGTAGAAAATTAAGACTAAATGCTCTACTTGTTCTCTATTATGCTGCTATTTTTTATGTTGGTACACATACACAGTGGCAGACAGAGCTATTGGATTCATAATGCATCAAGCTAATACACTAGCACAGCCCAATCATTAAAGCCAAGGCCAAAGCTTTGACATATTGATCATGCAAGGATAATTCAGGGTTAATGTGTGTGTTTTTTTTCTTCCTGCATGCTTTCGATGAATAGATTGTATGAGATTTAAGTTGCTGTGAATGAGTTTCTTTCACTTCCCTCAGGGGGGTGTACAACAAACAATGGAGAAGGGCTCAGCGAGTGGTTATTTTTCTAAAGATGCTGTTGGGGGGGGGGAACTCTTGATATATTATTTGCCTCTCTTTCTGTCCAATGTTTACAGATGTGTTTTGCTTATAATACATTAAACAAAGAAGTTTGATATGCATATATCACAGTGGTTACGTTGCAAAAATGCTTGGTCCCCCCAATAAGACATAAACATTTTACCACATGCACAGAACAGCATCCATGTCTCTCATTTGTCTTAGGGAAGACATTCATTTGACAAAAATGAATTAAATAAGGAGTGAGCAAAGAGTAATCTGTGGAAGTAATGCTGACTATTCGTCTCCTTAACTTTGCAATAGTGTTGTGCAAATGCATCATATACCGTAGCATTACAGGTGCAATTTAAAACATTCAGAATGACTGAATGTCAGACTAACTTTGAACCTTTTTACAGTTTATAGTGTTTGTGGGAAGGCTTTATGGTTAAAATTGTCACAAGGGATTAATTGCACTAATCTGTGTGCTTCCCATACGGCTGTAACAACATGGAACGACGAGACATGGATTATAACACCCACAATTAGGGATGTCCAGATCCAGATCAGGTTCACTGATACCAACACCTCAACCCCAGTAGTGTCTACGTAGGTTATGCCTACGGTGCCATATTAAGGCTTCCCTGAACTGTTGTTGCAGAATCTTGCGAGCATGTGTGCTGTCTGGAAATATTTTAAAGTGAAAAATGACAGCAGTCCACATACTGCCAACTGCTGTCCCCATTCACATAAGTGCTTCACAACTGTTGTGAAGTACTTGTACCACCAAAAAAAAAAAAAAGTCACACTAATATTTTGTCTGACCTCCTTTAGCTCTGACTTCAGCAGCATTCGCTGTGGTGCTGTTTCTAGAAGCTTCTGCAATGTTACAAGATTTATTTCCATCCAGTGTTGCATTAATTGTATTAATGATGGGAGAGTCTGACCACTGCGTAAAGCCTTCTCCATCACATCCCAAATATTCTCAGTGGGGTTCAGGTCTGGACTCTGTGGTGGCCAATCCATGTGTGAAAATGACTTCTCATGTTCCCTGAACCACCCTTTCACAATCGGAGCCCCATGAATCCTGGTGTTGTCATCTTGGAATATGGTTGTGCCATCAGGGAAGATGGAATAACCTGCTCATTCACTATATTTAGGTAGTCAGCTGACCTCATTCGTTGTTGCTTAACCTAGACCTGACCAACTGCAGCAACCCCAGATCATAGACTGGCCCCACAGGCTTGTACAGTAGCCACTAGACATAACAGCTGCATCACTTCATCCTCCTCTCTTCTTACCCTGATGCTCCCATCATACTGGAACAGGTTAAATCTGAACTCATAAGACCACATAACCTTCTTCCATTGCTCCAATTTGATTTCACCAAAAGTTTAAGTGATAACTGATCACATTCATACAGGATTTTTCTAAGACCAATATTTCTTCCTGGAAGACGATGGTTTTTAATAATGCCTCGGGCAGTTCTGAATAATTTCTGCATCTCCTTAGATGTTTTCTCTGCAAAATGATCTGACCTTTATTAAACAGACTCACATATTTTCCATGAACACTGGATGTCTTTTCACATGGCTTTTAAGAAATGAGACACTTGCATCAGTTGGAGTTAAAAAACTTGTTGCCAGCTAAAAGAGAATCACCTATGCAGTAATTATCCAGGCAGCAACAAATTTTTGGGCCAGTCAGTGTTTAAATAATCAGTCAGTGTTTTACCTGCAGTAGACGGGTAAGCAAGTCAAGAAGAATGAAATTTCACCATTATTTTTGGACACAATATTGTTGATTATACCCAAGACAGGCGTTTACATTTGGCACTGCACTCTGACTTGTTCAAGGGTAAAATGAGGCATTTAGCACAATCAGCACAGTGTGGAAGTTATTCTGTCCAGAAAATGAAGGGTCAAAGTGAAGCAAACATGTCACAAACATCAAATGTTCATGAGGCTTTATTACTATGGAAAGCAAAGATTAAATAATTAGTGTGGCATCCACTTCACTTTCAGTATGGTGGAGAAGATCAATTTCGACCAAGTGTCTTTCTGTTCAGTGTCTGTCCCTTTATAAAGGAGTAGCATAATAAATATTTAGTTCAAAAATACACAAATAATAAAGATAAATCTGTGTCTTTCTGTAGAACTGATGTGATGTGAATGTTTTCTGTAGTTTGTCCATGAATTTATATTTACGTACCTGCATTTTCTAGCTTTACTAATTACCGGACACTCAGATGAACAGCTTGTTCTCCAGGCTGTCAAAGCCATCTGTCCAGAAACTGAACCTGGTCTTCAGTTTGTCTCATTAAAGCAGAGCCGGTTTTAACCACTAAGCAGAGTAAGTGGCCACTTAGGGCCCCGCACCACTAGGGGGCCCCATAAGGAAGAAGATTGTCTCAATGAGTGGCTTATGGGCTTCGTTACGATGAAGAGGAATTATCCATCTGGGGCAGAAAAAAGAAGAAGCTGCACAAGGACAAGGTAATTTCTTTTGCAACGATACAGTAAAGAAAGGAATTAGTCCCGTGTCGGTGATGATGATGATGAAGATGAATAGACTAGACATGTGACAGCACGTTTTGAAAACGCGATTTGATATTTGTTACTGCCATGTGGTAGCTCATACAGTAGCTCATTAACTCGCTTGATTGGTTGTACAATAACTAAGTTGTGTGCATATGGTATTTATTATGTATTTTCCTCTTGTGTGTTAAATAGGGATGCATGCTATTACGGCTTTATGTAGCCTATTTAACAGCACTTTATGTGCAATAATGTTGCACAATAAACCATGTGTTCATTGGTAATAAAGCATTTCAAGCTATAAGTATAACTAAAGTACAGTGTTTGTAGGCCAGACGTTTAAACATGCCTACTGTTTGGGATGACTCTTTGTGACAATATAATCTGTACGTAAGGATTGGCTTTGCCTCAGTTATTTTATACTGAGACATCACACTGGGACAGACAAAATAAATTGCACCAATATTTGTGTATTTCTGTTTTACTTACTATGTTTCCAGAGTGTTTTGAATGAGCTAAGACTTGTTATATTGTGACTTAGGGTTTCGCATCTATCAAAAATCTTGTTCATGGTATGAAGGGGTAGGGCCCCCAAAACTTACTCTGCTTAGGGCCCCCTGAAGTCTAGAGCCGGCTCTGCATTAAGGTTTTAAACTGAAGAGAAGCTGAAACATCTCAGGGAAAAGTTTGAATGTATTTACATCCCCCACGGCCGATTAGCACAAACACGAAATTATAGTGTGTTCCAGTTGTCTTGAAATTCCGAGGGGCCAAGAGTAGGTGACGTCATTAACGGATAACTGTCCTCTCAGCGCTGCGGCTCCCCCTCCCCTTCTTGTTACTTATTTGATTTGATTTCATGGTTTAAATGCAAAAACTGTACAACAATTTTTGGTTTTAGAAAATTCATAAACCAACATTTTAATCAGATCAAACCTTATTTATTAAGCAATTTTCATGTATAACAGCAGCACAAATTGATTTACGTAATAAAAACAAACAAGGAATCCCATACCCAAGTTTATGGCAAAAACATAAATCAAAGTGCGCGCACACACACACCTAATCTTATTCTCTGTCACACATTCAAAAACTAAATGGACATAGAGCCCCACCCCCACCCTTAGACCCCGCTCTAAAACAAACTGTCTAGAACTTAGAAAAATAACAGTATAAATTGACTTGTGTCTTGGCACCGATGAACCAGGTGAGGAAACGATAACCATCTGCATCAAGAGCCAACCGGCCCTCACATGACCAAAAAGCACGGCACAATAGAAGTAAAAAGATGGATCTGCAAAATACTGCATCTACAAATTGTCCGATTTAAGAGTAATAGTCATTGATGTGAAGCTGGGAAGTTTTTTCATATTCATTCAACTGCAGTACATTATATCAAAAGAATTTGAGAATCTGGAAACATCTCAGTGTGCCAGAGACACAGCCAAAAATAAATACAGCTTGGGATTTTGGGCCCTATGGTGACACTGTATTAAAACAGGCACGGTTCTGTCTTGGAAATAACGACATGAGCTCAGGAACACTTCCAGAAATCGCTGTATGTGAAGAAAGTTTGCCATCTCTTTGCTTCAAAGCTCATTTAAAATGGTCTGAAGCAAAGTGGAAAACTGTTCTGTGGTCAGATTTATTAAAAATGAAAGATCCCCTTTGAATGTCATAGATGCCATATCCTTCGGACTAGAAGGGAGTGACCATCCAGCTTGTTTATCAGCACTCGGTTAAAAAGATTGCATTTCTGATGCTATGGGGGTGCATAGGTGCATATTGAAGTGTCATCTTGCACATACTTGTTGGAAAAGCGCCACCAATCTTGAAAGGCACAGATTTGAGAACATTTTATCCCCATCTAGACGACATTTTATATTGTAGGCTGGGAAGACATTACATATTTCAGCAAGAAAATGCTTAACCATATATGCCTATTATACAAAATGGCTTCATAGTAAAAATGTTTGAGGTGCTGGAGTGGCCCAACTACAGTTCAGATTTTTCACCAGCTGAAAACATTTGGTGTATCATTAGAGGAAAATAAGTATCAGAAGACCTTACAGCTAAAATCCACATCAGACAGGAAAAGGACAACATTCATCTTCCTGTGGTTGAACTGGAAATGCAGGGGAGGGGTGTCATGGAATTCAAGATGAGGTAATATCCGTTATATAAAATATTTAGCATGTTCTATTGTGAATGAAATGCCCCTTTGACAGCATATCAAACATTGGAAAAAAAATATATGTATCTTATTTGTTTGATTATGTAAATAATGACATGTTTTATTCTTCCTCTGATGTTTTACTTCCCTTTATTTAAGGCCAGTTATAAATCAGATAGTTTCTCATTGCATCCTGATTCATGAAAGCCTAGAGTTTTGAAATTGTATAATACTAAAAAGAATGATATGTGTATATATATATATATATATACACACACACACACACACACACACACACACACACACATATATATATATTATACAAGCACACAGGAAGAGTAACATAGCTAATCTTGTTTCTCTTTTCTTTTTCTCTGATTATAGGTTCATGTTGACATGAAATCATAGAAAAACCTTTAAAATACAGAGATGAATCTTACATATAGCATGTGTGGAAATTGGTGTGTATGAAGCACTTAAGCACTTTGCATACTCAACCAATCAGTGGACTCAGTTCTGCTCTGCCGCTGCTGCACCCGTTCATGGTGCATTCTCCATTCCTCTAAGCAATCAGTCACTATTTGCACCTTCCACTCTCCAAGAGCTGCATTTAGAGAAAGTCAGTCATTTAGAGCTGAAGGAACACAATTAAAGTTTAAGAGTGAATCTGAACTCCGTGTTTTTCACGTGGCTCTTGGTGATCACAGTGATGAATGTCGTAATCTAGTTTGAAATGTGCATTTATTGGAATTATATCTTACTCCAACTTGAAGTAACTCATATCACCGTTTACAAAGCTTATTTCAAGGCACTCTACCCAGAAATACACAAACACACCTCCAATGAAAAAAATACAGTTCAGCTCAATTCAGTCATTATTCAATTTAATCCAATTTAGTTTACGTGAAATTATATTCATAAAATGCCAATTTGTAGAAAATGGCTTAGCAAAGAAAAACCAAAGATTTCATCCAATCTTTATTTAGAGTCAGTCCATCCTGCGGAGCTTGTTCTAGGCAGAAGGTACTGGTCCAGCTGAACCAGATTTTGGGTGTGGATCTTTCTGCTTTGACTGGTTGGAATGTTAAGTGGACAGGACATAGAGGCTGATAACATTTGGTGTGAACAAGCATCCTGGGTGATAACAAACCTATTGAACAGCAAACACATGGTATTACTCAATCTTTCCCCACCTGTGATTGAATCTCAGTTCTGGCTCTTTTTGCAAATAAACATGTAACTTAAATCGGCTGTTGGCTGAGCAACAAACAGGACATCAAAGGTTTACTGAAGTGACTACAAAATCACAACTCAGCTATATCATTATTCAGACATTAACAGGCGTCAGATTTGCCTGAGGCAAACCTCTTGTGGAATTATTCGACAAGAATTTCAATAAGCAGGATAAGAGATATGAAATGAGAGAAGAAGCATAAATTTGGATGAACAGTGATGTTGCATCTGTACACCTCATACACACTGAAACATTCAGCCCGTGAATTTCTGATGGAAATCGGAGGTCGTTGTGATTTCATTGATACAAAGCCTTTTATGGTGAGCCCTGGTACAGGCAACGTCGGCAAGGATCTGTACTGGAGGTACAAAACCTCCACTAGACGTTTTCAACAATAAAATGGTCTCATTTTATTCTCAATGGTTGCATTGATTAGGGTCCAGATGATCCAGTTGAGCAAAACGTTTAGCCCCCTAAAAATTCATCCAACCAGGACAAAGGAGGGCCTAGGCAGGGTTTGAACCCCTAGCCTCCCGGGTGCGAATCATGCGCACTGACCAGTCAGCCAAAGGGATATCCCTGTGGCCAAGTAGCCAGGGTGCATGATCAATCGGAGGCATAGTACTAGGACCATCCATCCATCACACATCCGTTCATCCATCCATCCATCTTCTTAAAACCCTTATTCCATTCCAGTGTTGCAGGGGCCTTAAGCCTATTGTGGGCGGCAGTAACTCAGGTGATAGAGCAAGCTGTTCAAATCCCACTACCCCAGTCATCTGCTGTTGTGTCCTTGGGCAAGACATTTCACCCTCCTTGCCTCCAGAGTCGACATCGCTGGTGTATGAATTATTCGGTGGTGGTCGGAGAGGCTGTTGGCATTGGCTGCCATGTTTCCATCAGTCTGCCCCAGGGCAGCTGTGGCTACACATGTAGCTTACCACCACTAAGTATGAATGAGGAGTGGATGAATAATGGAGCCAATGTAAGCGTTTTGAGCGCCTTCAGCAATAAAGCACAAGATAAATCTTTCCCTTTTTAGATTTTTTTTTTAAACATGCAATGATAACATATTTTTGGGAACATTGTTTTAACCCTTGTGCCCTCCTCACATTTAGTACCCTATGGTGACCTTCATGGCCAAAAGTGTCCATGCACAAAAACTGCTATTTAATTGTCATACATTAATATTTTTTCAGCTTTTTTTCTTTTCATTAATCATTTAAACAACTTTCGTCCTGTTCAAAAATACCAAACATTCATTCTGCCTCATTCATTACAAAAAAACACAAACATTATTTTCCCATAAAAGAGTTACTAGAGGAACGGGTCTTTGGTGGGGATTAGACACTTGCATATGTCAAATATGGAACTGGTATTTAAAGGGTTAAAAATCCTAAGAATTATTAAATGTTTGGTATTTTTGTGCAGGACAGAAGTTGTTTAAATGATTTATAAAGGAAGAAAGCAGAAGAAAATATTGATTTACGACGATTTCATAGCAGTTTTTGTGCATGGACACTTTTGGCCACAAAGGTCACCAGAGGGTGCTAAATTCAGAACAGGGTATTAAGGACAAGTGATAGAAGAAGACAATGAATTTCAAAAATGTGTCTAATAGGAAGAGTTGCTGCAAAAATTCATGCGATTAGCTGCAACACAACTGAAATGATCACCAAGTAAAAAAACTAAAAGTTGAGAAAAATGGACAAAAATGTCCCAAGGAGGGCATAAAGGTTAATGTATTGTCTCCATCAAATACATTTTAAATAAATAGTGGGAGATGAGGGACACAGGTCGCCCGTCTATCACAGGACCAACACAGAAATCAATAAGACCAAAGATCATTTACTCAATATATTTCCACAGTTGCATAATTTCCAAGGAGCTACCAGCTCTGCCTAACCTTAGACGTTTTATTTGTCTGGTTTGCATGCAAAGATTATTGATACAGTGATGTCAAAACTTGCTTTTGACTGATACGTAAGTCATCACAGCAGTCTCCATGTCATGTCCACAGGCTACAACAGCCATTTCTGCAGCTAGAAAATGCATGTGTGCACCGAGCCAGCTGTGAATGAGTTGGTTCGAGTCAAGCCCGTTGAAAGGCAAATTAACATCAAAGCATAGCAGGAGGTTGGCTGACACCGCTTTATAGCACAATTCAATTTTTCCAGAATACGGGAGAGGAAGAAAACCTCCTGGTGGGAGCTCAGCTTCTTGTGGGGAGTTACCTCAAGTCAGTGGGTGTCTCAAAATACATCACCAGGAAGGGCTGCATTCAGGTTATCAAAAGAATGTAGACAGAAGTGGACTAGACCACCTCTGAAGACCTGGCCTGGGTGATGTAGTATTGTCCACTCGTGAGGTGATCAGGATAGATTTTAGAACCGAGTCTGAAAAGCCTAAAAAAAACAAGGACAGAAAAACCAACAAATACTGAACACGGAATAAGTCAACGACAGCAAAAATGCCACTTGAGTCATAGGTTCTTGGATTGAAACTGAAAAGTTTTTATAAAAGCTCTGTTTAAATGACGTCATATTGGAAACTTTGAGAGTCATTTTGTCACTTAAATACAATATAATTGAACTGTTTCCTCTGTGTTTTTGTAGAGGGGCATTTATTTGCTTCATAAGCACAATACTTTCTTCAATTTTCTGATGTATAGTGGAGGAATGTGACTTGGCAGGCACACCAGTAAAGTGATATGGTTCCATCTTTTAGCAGTGGAACAATAGCTTGCTTTCAGTATTATTTCCATTTACTTTGTTGCCTCTCTCTTTTGGTTATTCCTGTCATATTCACATTGCACCAAAATAAACTACTGATTTACTGGCTAAGTTTTAAGTTCTGATCATGTGGCTGAGTTTGAAAGTCAGTGAAACAAACTGAGTGAATTTTCTGGGCCACACTATCCTTACACAGATTGTGTCATACTCATACCAACAACAAAAGTACTGCCAGAAAACTTTATACAGGAAACATGTCAATAAACAAAAGATATCTGTGGTGGAATTTTTAAATCCACCCTCCCCCCCAAGAAGCCAATCATCTGTCAAACCAGTATATATGAGCTTTGTGGGTGACTGTGTGTAAAAGAGGAAGACAGATTCAAGCCAACACAAAAACGGGAAATTGAACCATTTGTAACTATGGAGACCAAGAGCACCCATGCCTGCAAGTTTTTTTTAATGTTGTTTTCTCAAGATCGTGATGCTTATTTCTCAAAAAAAGAAATAATTTTTTTCACAATCTAAAAAAACAAAACAACAAAAAATAGCCTTTCCATGAGAAACTCATCCACTGTAATGGGTTTTCTCAAGTTCACGAGACAATAATGTGAGATTTAAAACAAGCTGTAAATGTCTTGATTAATTGGTCATTTCTGCATTTGCTCGTTGGAGCAGGAAGTTAAGCAGTCTCTCCAGGATTTTGCAGCATTTTTTTTCTGATTGTTTGACCTAAAAAGCCTGATTTTGTGGCAAAAATGGAAGTGTTTTTTTTTTGTTTTTTTTTGCAAAAGCACATGGAATTTATTTAACCCTCCTGTTATGTTGTGGGTCAAATTGACGTGTTTCGATTTTTAAATTTTTTTATTTTTTTTAAAAGTTAATGTTATGTAAAACTTTTGTGTTTTATGTGCAAGTCTTTCCAGTGTACATTAAAAAAGTATTTTAACATGCATTTTTAAAAACAAACAAATGAATTATACTCATTCAATCTTGATCTGTGAGAGGTAAAGAACACCACCTCACTAAATATTGATTGAAAGGGATAAAAATAGAGTTAATTATGAGATATAAAGTATGTGTTTTGGAATTTTATAGGTTTTTGACACTTTTGGATAGTGATACAGGCTCTGGGTCAAATTGACCCAGGAACATTTTGGCTGTTCCTGAGAAATGAACATAACAGGAGGGTTAATATTAGTTATTAAAGGTATACCGCATAACTTTTGGCCACTAGGGGGCTAAACATTTAACTTCCCACAGGCCACAACACTGTTGCAAAATTAAACAGTCTTTCTCTTTCTGGCCGCCTCAGACACCGTGTTCACCTTCTTACGTTGTTCAGATTTGACAAACTTTCAAGGAAAAAGTAGCATGAAGCACAGCCCACTGTGTTTTATAGCTGAAGAGCAAAGTGCTGCAGGTCACATGATCCCATGAGAGACGGATCCGCTCCTGCAAAGTTACAATGTCTGGTTTCTGAAGAGGGCGCAGACACATATCAAACACTGCATTGACCCCAGAAATCATCAATCAATACTCACATTAGTCTAATATTTGGGTCAAAAGTTTAATTTTGGGGGAAATTACAGGTTTAGGACCCCTAGTGGCCAAATATTACACGGTATCCCTTTAAATTACAACATTCTTTATTAAAATAAGCACACTGGGAGAGTATTTCATCATTCTGCAATGCTATTGAAGTTGCAATTATTGTTCAAATAGTGAGCACAAAAAAATAAAAGACGAGGGGGCTAGATCTGGAGGATGTAGACTCATCATGTCAATTTTTTCTCATCTATTTGCTCATTTCAGACATTGTCTGGCCGTGTTTTGCTGTAGAAAATGTTTGCGAGTTAGACATTTGTTAATCTTCCACCACAATGTTACACACTGTACAAAACAGCTCACAATCCCTTTTGCGGTCAACACTGGGAAAGTATTTCTCTGGGACCTTCATTATACAGGAAAGTTGGGTCAGAGAAAGGAGGAGTGACATGCAGCAACAAACCTGCTCCAGCTGCTTCAATGGGCTGCATGTGAGGCAGCTGCTCATCAGTTGAGCATCACTGGGGAAACGTGATGCACGGTGCCTCACTGCAGCTACACATGCAACACGTTCCTCCTGCACACATCTTTTACATGATAAAACAGAAAGACAGAAATAAATCTGATGATGTGTGTATACCAGCTAACTTAGAAAAGCACTTAGATTTGTCAAAGTTCCAATAAAGTTGCAGTGATTGGAAAAAATGGCGTGGACATGCAGAGTTCAACTTATGTTAATAGTTGTGACTGGTTATGGTATTAATGCGCTACTCTGTTCGCTTCATTGCATGAACTCTAACAAAGAAAAACTTTTAGTTTTAACACAGCTATTAATGAACAAGGGTGGTGTTTAGTTCAACTGGTAAAGCGGCCATCCCATATTCATAGGCTACAGCTCCTCAGCGCAGCTGGCCCAGCTTGAACTCTGGGCCTGGGGTCTTTGCTGTCATTCCCTGCTCTTCGTCTCCCTCCCTGCTCTCATCTTTCCTGTCAAACTGTCAAATAAAGACTAAAACAGACCAAATATCCATTCAAATAATATTTAAACTAACTTTAACTTTTTTTCTGTCCATTATCAAGAAAACAAGATTTCTTTTGTTATGTTATAGAATTATTTCATTATATTAAAGAACATTTTCCAGCGTAACCACTCATGGCTTCTGTAAGTTGTACATTTTCACTTAGTTAGACATTTTCTTCCAGCATGAAGGGATTCTGTTGTGTACAATTTATGTATTCACATTCATTGTTTTTGACCTGTTACTTTTTGAATGAATGAATGAATACAGATGTAACAAGAAAGATTATACAGGTAAACCCCATAAAACCTGTTGGAGATTCAACCAACAACCTAAAATTAGTTCAAACCACCTCATAAACTGAGACCCGGGCCGGGTGAATGATTTTTTATGTTCACTGAAGGCAAGGCAAGTTTATTTATGTAGCACATTTCATGTACAGAACAATTCAAGGTGCTTTACATTGCAGAAAAAGTAGTAATAAGGAGCAACAAACAGCAAAAATCACAATAAAATCATCAAAAAAAATTATTAACTAAGCAAGATAGGTTCAAAATTACTGTGCAGATTTCATGCATAGATGCATGTGAACAGAAAAGTTTCTAAACTGGATTTAAAAGTGTCTAAATTTGGTGAAAGTTTAATCTCTACTGGCAGTTTGTTCCACTTGTTTGCAGCATAACAGCTAAAAGCTGCTTCTCCATGTTTAGTCTGGACTCTGGTCTAGACTAGCTGACCTGAGTCTTTGGATCTAATAGATCTTGCAGGTTTATATTCTCTGAACATATCACAGATGTATTCTGGGCATAAACCAAGAAGTTGTCTTGTTTGGTGACTCATTTACATCCAACTACCAAGGATGAAATGTTTGAGTAAAACCAGCTCTCTTTAACTAGCGTGTTTCTAATTAGTGCATAAAATATGTGCCGTGATTGATAATTTTGGAGTGAATGTGGACATGCATGAAATTTCTGATTTGCAGTACATTTCAATCTCTTTATTCAGCAGTGAATAACTTTCTGTGTGTGAACAAGTCATTTTTTCCTACATTGTAAAATGCACATTCTGGGTTAAAAAGACTCCAGCAAGGAGTGTTTTTTAACTATATGGTTTATTTCCAGGGTCTCCTGGTATGAATTGTTGAACAGGGATGAGGAATCAATTCATGCATTCATTTGCATGACTCTATTTTTTCCCTGAACAGCTATAAAGTGAGAAAGAGTTAACTTTTGCTGCTTTCAGTGCTAATATAGGAGGCAAAGCCAAGAGCATGTTCACACACGGCAACAAATTGGCAAAGTTTGTTTAAGGATAAAGATTTTGTTTTAAAGTTGGCTTTTTGAATTAAACAGTGGTTTTCATAGTTACAGTTAACACCCTTTTTGACTTATTGACTGCAACATAAAATACAGACTAACGTTAAGTTTATAAATACAACTGTTTAACTAGAAGGAAAAAAAGAAGGGGCTTTAGTTATAGTCATATTTTAAAGGTGTGGCCAACTGAGACAGTTATTAGTACCCAGGACATTCTCCAGCATCAGACTCTTGTAAGCAGGATCAATCTATGTTTTGATGATGTTTTCACCAAATCCTGAGCCTAGCATCTGAATGTGGAGCTGAAATGGAGACTCATCAGACCAGACAACGTTTTTCCATCTTCTATTGTCCAGTTCTGGAGAGTCTGTGTGAATTGTAGCCTCAGTTTCCTGTTCTTAGCTGACAGGAGAG
>JAOXYM010000001.1:33392298-33404682 GCA_028567055.1 Leptatherina wallacei
TTATTGGACTTCCTGTTGCCTTTCTATCATCTCCAACCAGTCTGCCCATTCTCCTCTGACCTCTGACATCAACAAGATGTTTTGGTCCAGACAGCTGCTGCTCACTGGATATTTTCTCTTTTTCACACCATTCTAAACCCTAGAGATGATCGTGTGTGAAAGTCTCAGTAGATCAGCACTTACTGAAATAGTCAGACCAACCTGTCATGTTCAAAGTCCTTAAATCCGCTTTCTTCACCATTCTGATGCTTGCTTTGATGACTACATGCATTGATTTGCTCCCATGTGATTGGCTGGTTATCTCTTTGTGCTAACTTGCAGTTGAACAGGTGCACATAATAAAGTAACCAGTGAGTCTATGATGAAATCTCTTTGCTACTTCAGCCATCTCAGCATTTTTCTGTATGTATATCTGTTCTAAAAGTTGCAGTAAAGCCATATGTTTGCATTTATACCATTTATTTACAGCACAGGTGTTGTCTCAAACCAGCATGTGTAAAAGTTGTGCTCAATCACACAACAAAAGGTAGCAGTCTCTCATTAAAGGCTCAAAAAATAGTGAAATAATCTTCCTTGGGCTCCAAAAAACGTTATATTCTTTAAGAATTTTTGACTTTAAGAAGTCTGATATGTGCATGTGTTTTATTACATTAAACTATCAGTGTGGATGTTGATGCTACACTATCATGCCAAAATCAAAGTTACATCACATGAACACTTCCCTTCACAAAGCAACAGGCAGTGTAAAACGATCCAACTGGCTGCCTCACATATAATCCCTGGTGCATGTAACTTTTAAATCACTGAGGGTTTTCTTGACAAAGATTACAAAGGCAGGCATGAGTAAATGTTAGTAGCATAGTAATTGTTACATTTAGTATTAGATTTGTTTTGACATTCATTCTATGATTACAGCTGTTGTGAGGCTGTGCAAATAAATCCTATCCTGTTTAATTAAGAAATGGTAGCAGCAGAAACATAAAAGCAATATATTTCTTACTGTTTGTATTCAGTCTGAGCTCCATTGTTTTATTAATAATGCATAAAAGCTCTGTTTGTAAAATTCACTCAAGCTTGTTCATCAGTCCTGAATCGGAGTGTTTTCATGAAAGTAGAACACAGTTTCTAACCCTGGAGGTATCGTGTTTACTCTCACTGATCGCCATCACACTCCCATTACTCCTAGCAGCATGCCAGACTGGCATCTGTTGAGTGGGAGCCCCACTTCTACAAGTTTAGACGGCCCTGTATGCCTTTGTAGCGGCCTTGAACTGTAAAGCAGAGAGCATGTTTTATTCAGATTTCAGACTGACTTGGAATCGGGTTTCTTTCACGTCCATCTGCAGCTGAGAGATAGCCAGGGATTGATGCACAATCAAGGGAGGAGGGTTTCAGTGTAGTGAAAATCATTTCTCTCTCCTCACCTACCTCCTCCTTCATCTCTGTTGCTACCAGAAATCTGTTATGTTCATGAAGCTTTCTCCCCTCTTGTCTGCCTATCCGTACCTCTTTCACTCTATTACGCAGCGCACTTTAGACAGTTCAGGCTGACTTGAGTTACGTCAGGAAAAAAGTCAGTAAGCATAGAAAGAAAAAAGAAAATTAAGAGTGTCTGTTTCCTGAGAGAGATGTAGGATGGAGATGGGGGTGGAGCACTGGAGTAGAAAAAGAGGAAAAAGGGAAAGGTTTTGCACAAAAAGGAAAAGAGGAGTTCGGTTGTCCCCAGGGACATAATTAGGTCTAAGAAGGCTAATCATTGGACATGAAATACAACCTCTCTTCGTGAATTAACACATAACCTCCTCTCTTCATTGCCGGGGGGATTGAGGACCCCTTAAATTTATGTGGTGTCACATTACTTCCAGAGAGGCTGTGCAAAGAGGATAGGATGAGATTCTTAGAGGAAAAAAAATTGAGAAATTTTTTTTTTTACCCGCATCAAAAGCCTCCCAAGTATCAAACGCATTTCCATAGGAACGTCTCAGCTCGAGCTCCACGGTGGTTTGGGAAACAAGGTGGAGGAACTACAAGACAGAAGGGAGGGAAAGAAAGGGAAGCCTGTGTGTCTGACAAATTAGTCAGCCTCATATGCTCTGTCTTCCTATGAATGAGTTTTAAATCTGGCTGCCGGTTTGGTTCCTGAGCGCCCCTGCTGTTTTCGTTGCGTGGTAGGTATGAGCCATTTGCCAGCTCACCGGGGTGTCCTTAGATCTGCCTCTCGATGGCCATATTGGAAAATACATGATCTCGGGGTGAGAACATATTTGTAATGATTAAAACATGCAGCTGTCATAAAAGATTCACACTTTTGAGCTTGAAACTTCTTTCATCAATTCCTGCTTGTTTGAGGAAATCAGCGGAATTTAATGATGCATGGATCGGAGATGAGGCAATGAGGCTGCTGCTGACCTGAATACTGTGTGCTTTTAGGGTCAACACAGCGGGGAAAGTGTAAACTTGAGAGAAATTCAGCTCAACCAGTGTTCGGCGTCTCTCGACAGCAACATTTGGCCTGCAATCATCTTGCCCCCACTTTTTCCCCTCCTCTTTTTTCTATCTTTCCATCTCCATGTCTGTCTTTTTTGTCTCGTTCTTCAAATACTCCTTTTCCTGGCTGTCCCTCCTGCTATCTCACCTCCCGCCGACTCCCCGTCCCCGGGCTCCGCTGCATCTTTCTCTCCTCTTCTCGTAAAATACAATATTTATCTCAGTCTGTTTGAGTTCACTCACCCTTATCATTGGGTGTGCTCCCAGTGGCTCTGAGGTGGATTAGTCTAGGACTCATTGACATTACATTGGCCATGAAATATGCATATCACGATCAAAGGTGATGACAAGAGAGGCGGCATCTCTACAAGAGCTCACAACCAGGAGCCGATGTGCTCCTTGAAACTCTAAGCGGCTGTGAATCACATTGTGCAGAGCTGCAACGTTAAAAATAAATTACTCATATACAGCATCATTTGAGGATGATTTGTCGACTGGAGAGGGGTTCGTGTGCGTGTGAGGGAGAGCGATTTAAAGAGAGGGAGTCAATTTATCTATTTCCCATACACATGCATAGAATACTTTGATTTGGATGCTTTGATTTTGATTTTGATTTAATGACATTGATTGTTTATAACAGAGCCCAGCTGGAGATAAGTTGCAGTCGTCTTCTTTACCTGAGGCTTTAGATGGAGAAGCTTGCCAGCTCTTTCATTCTCCACATCAAAACGTCTCACAGGATGAATAATACATTGGGTGGGGGGTGGTGGTGGTGGTGATGGGGGTATTAGGTTTAAACCAGCAGGATAACAAACTGAGGAACATCCTTGAATATGTAAAGCCTGGGAAAATACTTTAAACAAACACAGAATAAATACTTAAAGTTCTTGTATGTAAAGTTTATCATTATGGTTATTAGAATGTTTCTATAAGGAAAGTTTGGCTAAGTTAATTAAGGAGTCTACAGCCATTAGAGAGGCACTGTGGTAAATGCTTTTCCTACGTTAGGACAAAGAGCTAATGTAGCCCAGATTATTTCTTAAGTATGACAAAGGTCTCTCTCGCAGTTGTAGTTATAATGAGCAAAGAAGAGGTGAAGTGACGTAGTTCCAGAGTTAAAGGATTATCTGGAGGAGGTTGGGGTAACATAATACCAGAAAGCAGTTTTTTTTAAAGAATTGAATGGAATAGTGATTTATCTTTCAATAGAATTCAATCATTTATAAGTCATTGAATTTATTGCACTATTTTATCGTTATGATGCTTGTAGTTTAGTTGTATGTGTGTATTTTATCATTATTCATCCCTCTGGCTGCAGCTGGGGTAAAAGCCAAAGACATATTCCCCCTCTTGGGACAACAAAGTTAATCTTGAATCTTTTAAACAAGAATTTAACTTCTTCTTTATGAGGCCCATTTTTCTACCTATTGTCTTATATAACATACCCAAAATGAATCAAGTACATGTTCACAACCATAAGGGCTGTATGTATAATCTTGGTTGTGTGAGATTACTACAGGCGTGTCCGAAACAAAACATGTGTTACTGTGTCGGAGTAAATTCACCTGGAATACAGTAAAAAAAAAGTTTTCTCCTTCTAAAAGAAAACCACATTACTTGATGATGAGGAAATGTGCAGAAGTAGAAGCTAAAAAATTGAGTAGTTTAACAGATGTTTTGATAAAGGTGTTACACAGGTAGATAACTTAGGAAGCCCTTCAGCCATGTTAGTAATGAGCATGCCTATCAATCATGAGGCAGGAAAATTCTTAGGGCACCAGGATAGACCAAGGGACTTGGTTCAGTTTTGCACCTTCATTTGGTTTTGTTTGCTGACACCCTCCTACACCTTTCCCTCATCTATGGTCACGAGCTCTGGTCACGAGTGACCGAAAGAACGAGATCGCAAATACAAGTGGCCGAAATGAGTTTCCTCCGCAGGGTGGCCGGGCTCTCCCTTCGATGATTAAAAAAGGCTTCAGTCTCCTGTGGAACTCAACAAGAAAGTGTAAAAAGTGATAATTCATCCAGGAGATGTTGAACTACTTAAACTGGACAGACATTGTCGTCTCTGTTACCCATGTCACTAGAACAGATAAAAATATATTTTTCAACACAGCGGCATTATGATCCTTTGTCGAATGCTTAGATCCACCAAACAGTCTTTTGTTATTTTTATTGTTTTGCTTCTTTTGTTTAAATTCAGTAGTGTCACATAAGCTACAGCAAACAGGAGGCTTTTTTTGATAGACTTTTCTTTGATTTGTCTAAACTTTCCGCTCTCAAAGAGTTGCCCGCATGGCAAACTGCACCCATCTGTCACATGAGTAAGGTAAACTGAAGGCAAATCTCAGTTCTAAAAACTTCTCAGCCAATGATCCTTATGCAAACAGACACAACAAACATAAGACTTCACACTTTGAAGTGACAGTGAGGGTATAAGTCATTTAGTCCTGACCGCTGTGGCTCCAAGAATACACTGGTTTTCTCTTTAAACTTCACATACTGTTATGTGTCTACAGACACTGATCAAATAATCACGTTACTCTCTAAAGGGTCATATTGCTAAAGAACAGGGTGAAAATGAATATGTATTTAAGTATTAAATCATATGCTGGACATAATATTGACGGAATACTCAAGATTACCACAGAATCAGGTGCTAAATGGCGTGTAACATGTCATAGATCAATCTTTTTTTCCCTTTTTTTTGTATCAGTTTCCTTTCTTAAAGAAGTGGTTTCTCAGAAGCTCCAGAAAAACATTTCATGCTACATTTACTTTCACATGCTCTCAAATAAAGTGTTAACAAGAATTATTCTTCACCAGTTAGTCTATTTTAAACTTTATAATTTACCATGTACAACAGACGAATTCTTCACATAATACAGTTATTTCTTGCTGTCAACACACTTGCAGGGCTTATGACATGAATAATTAAGATAATTTTATGTTTATGTGTTAAAGTTATGGTTGGAAAATGTTGGAGGAGGGTGAAAAGGATTGTCTGTACCTTAAAACTGACGTGTTAACACTTACGTGAGTTTAATTGTCCTTAAACTTCTATAATTGACATATAGTGAAAAACTGTGTTTTTGTTTTTAATCCTAAGGAAAATATATTTTTTTTTTAACAGATTTTTTTATTGTTTACTTTTGTTTTTTGTCATTCTAAATCAACTAAAATATTCTCCTCTCGGTTGTAATTTCCCTCAGTATCACTGAAATGAAAGTTTCCTATCACAGATCTTCTATCTTGTAGGTCTCATGGCATTAAACTAATAGATCATCCTGCATGAGAAGCCTGGAGATGTTTTATTTAATGTGAAACAGTGAGTGGATTTCTTTTCTATAAAGTTTAAACAAATGAAAAGGCTGCATTTGTGAATGTTCAGATTGAGTGTTGAAATTTTAGCCTGAAAAATCGGAAAATGTTGGGACAACATAGTAAATTCAGTGCAGAGCAAGAAAATGAAATGAAATGAATTTGTGCTGATTCTTACTATTTTATTTAAATCTTTGTTTAAAAAATGTCCAGGCAGTGTGAACCTGAAATGTTTAATGAATTATCTCATCAACTTAATTTCTATTCTTCATCCACTTTAACATTTCAGTTTTGCAACACATTGCATGAATAGAAAAAACATTGGCATAGTAAAGTGCGTCTAAAAGCACATCTCAAGGTGTGCAAACAACAGGAATTGTTTCATTTTTATGCCCGCTTAATCCGATTCCAGCTCACAGGGGCTGGCCCAATCCCGGCTGTTATCAGGTGAGAGGTGGGATAGACTATGGACAGGTCACCCGTCCATCACAGGGACTGGTGTGGCATTTTTTCCTTTAAAAATTTTCCACACACTCTTCTGTGGACATGCCAGAACAGCTGGGAGGCCCACTTCTTTCTCAGCTTTGTAACGTGCAGAATGTCATTTTGCATTTTCTCACCGAATATCCATGAATGTTCCTGGTTGCTCTTTAAAGTTCATTTTTCCAAAAAAAGATCTGCAACACTGATTCATCTGACCACACTACAGCTTTCCATACAGTGAGACCTGACTCAGATGCCTACAGATTATTTATTTCTTTATTTTAAATTAAAAAATAATTATTAAGTAGCATAGTAAATATAAATATGTACTATAGTGCTTGAGATGAGATTCCCAAAGCAATTCTTTGCTCATGTGGATGTAACAGGTACTGATAAATTACAGGTCTACAAGCAGTTCCATATGAGGGATCTAAAGCCCTGTTTCCACCAATGGGGCTGGGCTGGTATGGGACAGATCATTATGCTTTTTATTCTTACATTTCCACATGCAAAAACTGGGAAGGGTGCCAACATATCTGACCCGACCTTTTTCCTACTTTTCTGGGGACCTTTCATTAGATTCCCAATCTTATCAATCCAACCCTAAAAGGTGAAGCTTGGCACACTGCAATCTGTTGATTGGTCGAAAGAACTGTCTCTTCCTGTGCAACTGGGCAATAAGAACAAAGCGGAAAGGGCACGATGTTTGAATACACCGTGGATGTTTGGTTGTTTACTTGAAAAAAAGAAAGATGACAAGCTGCCGGATGTCAGCTATTCTCCTCCTTTGTTGCATGTGATGCTTTTCTTCATCATAACTACAAAAGGTTTTGTGCTGCTATGATGTCACACTATTGCGTACCTGACACATGTATCATTGGCCAGCTTATGTATTGCTACTGGGTAGGGGTATGGTTGGCTGTGGGAATGCAACTGGAATCAGGGTTTACTGGACCAAATAGTCAGAGTTCAGAGTTGGATCTCTTGATGGAAATGGGGTGAAGTGTAGATTTGCACCATTACTCTTGATGGTGTCAGCCAGTCATTGGTGCTGCTTTTGTAAGAAATTATCATCATTGTCATTTCAGCTGTTTTTGGAAGGTGTTGCAAGCCATATAATGATGCTGATGAAAACTTTTTTTTTTAAATCTTTGGTTCAAACTGTCTGCAATGAAATGAAACTCAAAGTGAATATAGGGATCTCTGCATCATCACCTCAGGCTCCGATCCATATACTCTAAAAGCCGGCACTATATTTCAACGATTGTCTTCTAGACATGAGAGTTTAGTGAGGCTCTGCTCTTCAGTGGGAGATAAATCTACCTGCTTTAACTCCACCGGCGTCATTTTCTCTCGTTTTTTTTCCAAGACTTGTACACGTAGAGAAAAAATGTAAGCATTGGGCGACTTTTGATGTCAGTCTTAGTCCCTGAGTCTGGTTCTTGCTGCAGGTCTCCAGCTCCTCTTTCCTCATCCACCATTCCATGCACGCGCTGACAATTTGATGCAAGCTGTTAATTTTTCTTGCAAACCTTTAAGGATTTGGTTTACTATGAATGCAAATATACTGAATTAGATTTACTTGGATTACAACTAAATCAAACTGGATGTGTTTATTTTTCTCTCTATGTCGTCTTGAGTTGATTTTGTTGTAAATTGCTGCTATCAGAATAAACTGAACTGACCTGAAGAAACATCATAATACACCATAAATACCATGATGCTGTTTTCAACAAAAGACCTGAGTGAAACATTCTTTGCTCCATTTATCCAGTTTTGGAGGTTATTAAAGATTTTTTCATTTTTCCATGAAAAATAGAAGAAAAAAGCCATTATAGCACGATGTAGCTGCAAAGTAACCAGCTATAATAACTTCCAACAGAGTGGTGTCAAACAAAGATAATCCAAACACAGCCTCGTGCATCTGCTCATGAGACTAGCTCTGTACTCCAGCAGAGCCAAGATGCCTTTATATGACGAGCAGCTGTGAGGGGGCTGGTCGGCTCAGGAACCCATTTCAATTCATGCAGTCTTTTTTTGGGGGGGCTTAAAGTGACACAGTGGTGCACGGCTGAAGCAGCAGGACATTTATAGTGCAGGTCTGCTGGCTGCGACATCCACCAACAGAGGTGCTAATTAATGCTAATTGCATGAGGGGGTCAATTAAACACTCCACGGTGCCTGATTAGGACCACCGTGTTAGCGACCAATGAGTCAAAACAACAGCTATCATCTCCTCTGCAGAAACCATCATGCAAAAACATATTGTTGGCAAATTAAAGATGTAAAAGAGAGATTTTTCCTTCCCCTTTGCACAAAATAACAATATTTCTCGAGAGGAAGGAACTAATAACCATTCACCATTCCTTACATACTTTAAAACCAAATGTCCGGCTTGTTTTTTTTGTCATTTTTTCATAACAGATTTACCCACATTGGCATGACATTACGTTTCTATTGGCCCTACCTCAACCACCGGTTCAGAATGCACTTGTACAGTTAGATTTAGCATAGTGTTGAACTGGTTTCTGATGTTGCCAAATGTAAAATAACAAACAAAAATAAATAAATCCCTGTAAAGCAAGAAATCTGAGAACAAAGTAATATAGTTGTGGATTTAGGACAAAAAAGCTCAATTGGATGCATATTGGAGTATATTGAATGGCATATATCTTTACTGCATAGTAAAAGATATAACGCACATGGTGAATTTGAGAATACTAGCTTTTAATAATAAAAAATGGAGCTGCAGAGAAGGGATAAAAAACTAGAAAGAAAAATCTTAGAAGCAAATGTAGTGCATGGACAACTCCTTGAGGGCACATTTAAGGCTGGCAACCCACAAAGAATGTGAAAAACCATATAAACATGGCTGGTATACCAAGCAACCATTAAGTCCAGTTTGGCAAATGATTGATTGACCTGGAGGATCTTCCGGTATTTCCAACATTACTGTCATTATGTCCACTGACTCTACATCAGGGAGGATTTTGCATCAGTATAGCAGACATTTTTCCAACACTCACTACACACACGTGCACACACACATGCTGTTCCCATAGCCTGGAAGAGTTCACAGATTATCCCATCCCCTGGAAAACCTTGTTCTAAGAAATGGAATGGTTCCCAACCAGTGGCTCTACCATCAGTAGGAATATTCATGAAAGAAAACAGCACGCCAACATGATTTTACATATTTTACTGAATACTGAATTTACTGGATTCACCCAAAATGAGAACAGACACATATACAGCTCTCTAAGAAGCATCAGTTGAGGTTTAATCCATACTTTATCAATTTACACTGCTATTATTCTCACTACAGCTAGTGAGCGGTAATATACCGCTCACTAGCTCCCCCTTGGCCTCAGTTTTCTGGTTCTTTGCTGACGAGAGTGGTACCCGGTGTGGTCTTCTGCTGCTGTAGTCCAGCCGATTCAGAGTTTGATATGTTACACACTCAGAGATGCTATTCTGTATATGTTGGTTAGAACCAGTGGTTACTTGAGTTACTGACTTCTGACATCAACAAGGCATTTCTATCTAGATAATTGCAGCTCACTGGATATTTTCTCTTTTTTGGACCAAACCCTTTAGACGGTTGTGTGCGAAAATCCCAGATCAACAGTTTCTGAATTACTCCTTCCACTTTCTTCCTCATTCTGATGCTCAGTTTCAACTCCAGCAAGTTGTCTTGACCATATCTACATAACTAAATGCATTGAATTGCTGCCATGTGATTGGCTGATTAGATATTTGTGTTAAGAAGTAATTGAACAGGTTTACTTAATAAAGTGTCATGGGAGTGTGCAGACATTATAGCAAAAAGCTAAAAATTCTAACTTTGCTTTGGTTGTGCAGGCCTTCACATCAACACAACTCTAAAAACAACTAGTGTACTGAATTAGACCATCAGCGGACACCGTGCCATATTCATGTGGTTTGGTAAGTCCAGGACGCAATTTTGAAAAAACACCACAGTTAGAACATTAGTGTGATTCTCTCCTAGCACAGAACATTTAATGGCCAGAAAGAAAATCTCTGTTCACTCTGGAAAAAACTTTAAGATGGCCTGCCTTTAATCTCGGATGACTTTCATTATCCTTTGTTTGAACATATTCCACCACATATAGCTGCACCTGCACTCTGTTTACTTTGATTTTCTTTTGTAATGATGTTGTGGAACATTTTGTGCAGAAACCTCAGAAGATGAAAGTGGACTAAATTAGACACGTAAACACTGTTTGATGGAATATAATTAAAAACTTACAGTTTAAGGTTACCCTGTCTGAATAAGTTCAATCATAATGAAGGAATACATTTTGATAATAAATTGGTTTATCATAAATTCTGTTGGGACATTGTTATTGTAGGAAAGGTAAGAAAACTATTTGTCTAAAAGAAACTGCACACCTCCTCTTTTTTTCATAATTTTCTTTTAGCTAATAGGGCTAATGAACTAGTACAAAGCATTGCTGTTAATTGGATCACAGATATACAGTAAATTATATTCATTACTGAATTCTAAAACAGAAATGTGTAATATATTGCAAACTCTTACTAGCAAAGAAAGAACATCACATACCTGAGGCACCTTTTTAAATAAGATTCAAACCTCTTTGGAGGCATTTCTGTGTTGAACTTTTTTCTCCAGGTGTTGTGGTTTCCTGTCAAACATATTCATGCAAAAAACCAACACAAAAACAAACCAAAACTTTTATAATTTTCATTTAGACAAGAGAGGGTCTAAAAAAATTCAAGACTGGTTCTGGAGTTGAACAAAGTACAAAAACTGCTCTGATTAAACTGTTTAATGATTTTCTTTTGGATCATAAAGTCCTGGGTTGAAATTATGGACATGGTTCTATGGCTTTTGGTGTACCACAGGGGTTACTACTTGGCTCCCTCCTGATCGTTATTTACGTTGTTTCTTTGCCAACTAATTCAGGCCCAACGCGCATGATAATTTTCAGATGACCCTCAATTGGACATGTTGACAAAAACTCATATCATACCAATATCCCAGCAGCTGTGTGAAGCTGGTGGCTTGTTTTTCTCACATTAAATCCCAGATTGTTCAGGATTTTCTTGGAATCATTAAACATAAGGCAGAAGTTTGTCAGTTTTGATGCTCAAGTGTAACAGATTAAACTTTTTGATGAGTTAAACATTCAACTTAAAGGAATCTTCCATCCACATTGAATGGCAATCCAAAAGATAGTTTAAAGCGCAGTCATATTTGGCTGTGCAGTCATTCACGTCAACACAACTCTAAAAACAACTGGTGGAACTATTTCCTTTGTTCTTTCTAACCTCTACAAATGACCAGTGAATAAAGTTTGAATTTGGCTTGTAGGGTCTTTGACATTTTAGAGAATTTAACCCTGACACTATAAAAAGTATTCAAGAAAAATAAATACTATTTTAGATTTAACTTGCCGTAATGATTCTGGGTTAGAGGTTATTGCTAATGCTCATTATTACTGTAATTTTTTCTTTGGTCATGAAACTTGAAAAAAAAAACAGATTTTGCCACAGTCCATCACTTAACGGCTGTTGTTTTAAAAAAGGCTCCTTTCTGTGCTTCTGGCATTTCAGAGTCTGATATATGCAACCCGCCTCCACCTCCCTTCACTTCAAATTTCATCAGTCCACAGGGGCTTCAACAGAGCTCATCAGTAGTGCTGCATTGATCCAGATCCTTGTAATCATTCTTAACCCCGCTTCACCACTATGGGGGGATTTTCTTGCACACGTCAAGGCATAATCTACCCCTTGAAATTACAACTTTGCAATGAGGTCTGATCACCAAAGAGTCCTCACATGTTTCTGCGTCTTTCTTTTGCTGTGTACACCATGTCACATGATTTCATCACCTTGTCTGACAATTTTGGAGTTTCTCTCAATAAAACTGAATTTTCTGACTTAACTTACAAAATTTGTACCTGTCATGTCATCTAAGCGACTATTATCTGCCATAGTTCATAAAACAGTATTGAAGAATAATTTCAACACTTTTCTTTGAAATCGGAAGTTCTTTTAATTTTTCCTAAAAATGCCATTTATATATATATATATATATATATATAT
>JAOXYM010000001.1:33406207-33422034 GCA_028567055.1 Leptatherina wallacei
TATATATATATATATATATATATATATATATATATATATATATATATATATATATATATATATATATATATCAAATTGAGATTTTGGGCTTTGACAAATTGCAAATAGAAAATTTGGAAAGGGGAAAAAACCTTGATTATTAATTTCTATTTATTCATTTAAAGAAAGAAATGAAGTCAGCTAATAAACCAGTGATGACATTATAAAAGCCAAACATGATTAAGAGGGACCTGGCTGCAGAAAAGCTGGAAAATATGGCTCAACAGTCCCAAAAGGTTCCCTTAGAGCATGAAATTCAGGCAGGGGTAGCTTTGATGCGTGCAGGTTTTGCTTAAATTTATACACAACAATGCTTTGCAATTATATAATTATGAACTTACTGAATTAGCTTTAACTTACTTCCTTTAACTTTTTTTATATAGTATTTATAAGCAGCCATTGTCTTTCTTGCAGTAGCCTTTGGAGAACTGGGGAAATTCTTTTGAAGCTTGTTGGGACAAAGCCCCCATCAAAAGGGCTACTTCCTCTGTTAAGCATATATTAATTAGATAATGAAAAATGATTATGAAATTAAAATTGATAACTGTGCCTGGTTGTGCCTTGCAGGTTGTCTGTCAGAATTTACAGAGAAACTGGTTATATTTGGTTAATTACTGTGTAAATACAGTTTCAGGGGCAGGGGGCACTGAAAAAACGGGTGGAAATGTATATCTTTAACAGGTTTTGTGTTGGTTCTGTCAAGATTCTCCCTGGCCAATCAGTATTGTTTAAAGTTATTTATTTCTTGTATGGGCTTGGTTCTCTAGGTCATTCATAATCACACCCCTGGTGTCCAAACGGTCACAGCCCTGATGTTGAGAGACAGACAATCTGAGGTGGGCAGATGGACCTGAGGAAAAAACGGCATATTCTGAGAAAATTAAAGAGACTGGTATTCCTTTACCAAAGAAAAGAAATCATTTCATACGGCATTGACTTGGAAGGGAAAAAAAGAGGATAAAGGAACATGGTTCAGACTAGCTTGACTTGTAAATCCAGCAGCAGCAAGCAAGTGACCGAAGATAGACTTAGACCGGGGTCTTCATCCTCTCATGCAATGAAAAGCTGAGTTGGCTAGCTGGATATGATGTTAGTAACGCCTTTTATTGTTTTCCCTGTTTGTTACTGAGGTGACTGACTTTAGTCGGAGAGTGTGCTTGTTTTGTCTTCCCCAAAGTGCTGTGTATGTTTGATAAATTCCAAACACAAATATACATGTTCCCCTCCCCCACAATTTTCAGCTGCTACACAGATCATCAGCTGCTAACAGGGGAGCTGAACTAACAGCTAAATAGAAAAGGGGCCTACAGGCCTTTCTAAAACAACTCAAATATGTAATTGTAGTTAAAACGATGTAAGGATGTGGATTTTAATTGCATTAACTAAGAAATAAGTCAACCTTGATATACATAAAACCTGAAGCTCTTGAACTTGAATCATTTTGTTAATCTTTCATTGATAACAAACTTACATGAGGAATATTGTTCAATTAATGTTTAATAGAGTTATCACCAACTAATTGGTGCAAAGTAAACCTGAGGGCCACATATAGTGTAATTCCTGCTCATGAGGACTGGTTGGTTTCTGGAGCTTTTAGGCAAAATGTAATTAATATGCCATGTGGTTTTCACTTGATTGGTACTTGAAAGGGCCCTGAGTAATGTGTGAAGAACAGAGTGAAAGAGACAGGGGTCAGTTTACATCCACAGCCCATATTTGCTCTCCTAGCCCCTGAAGGAGTTCATCTGTCCATTAAAACAGTACACTGATAAAAGAAAAACAGCATGGAAACAGCAAGAAGATTGTGATATTTCAAAATTCAGAACAGAAAACAGCTTTCTTCATTTGTATTCATGTAAGTTTGTTTGTAATTGAGGGCATCTCTGCCAGACAGTAGTAATTACAGTTTCTACACCACATGAGCCGGAGCCACATGCCTGCCATAGAAAATCTGGCACATATCAGCAAAGAACAACGAGCGCAAGGTTGTCACCCGAGGGACACTTCCATTACGTGACAAAAGTGGGTAGGTAATTTGATTTACTGTTTAGTTAGGCAACCCCTGTCAGACCTGCAGCCATACACAGCAGTTGGGGTGCATGAAGATTGACTACTAATGAGAGTGCTGACCTGCCAGGGTTGCACATTTCAAAAAACAATTTGTGCTATCATTTAGCCAGAGATATTAGTTGGTAAAATGTGTTCCATGCCTGATTTTTGACTAATGGATCAGGAGCATAAAGATAATAGCCTCAGGGTTTAAAACCACTTCCCGTCCCCGAGGGCAAAACCATCTGGAGAAGGGAAATGCAGACATATCCTGCAATATGGAATCAGTTGATAAGACTTAAAATATTTATGACATCCAATATAGCTAATCTAAATGACATTGTTTTCATTGTGAGCAACATCAGCTCTGTGTGAACTGTATACCTGAATGTAAGGCTCCATATATGAGCATTTGAGGATTAGTGATTATTGTCAGTAATTTATACAATCAAGAGCTTTTGTTATTTATAAGAGAGCTCTATGAGAAATAAAACCTGATGAGATGAGATTTATATTTCAACAAGATTAATAATGTTCAAAAAGAAATCAATTAACAAGGTAAAGCGAGAAAATAAATTCAGAGTAATAACATATCTAATCTTCTGTTCCTATAATAAATAAATAAAAAACAGAGTCAGGTGAGTTCCTGTAACATAATACCACCACTCATCCAGACTAATTAATAAAATGAAAGACTTTCTCACGAAAAACTTGATCTTCTTGGGTAGCCTATATAATTTCTCTAATGTGGGAATAACAAATCATTATTAATACAAAATGGCCTCCAGACTGTCTCTGAGGCTCAGATAACAACGAACGGCTTAACATATTGGATTGATGCGATAAGGCTGTGGTATATTTGTGGAGATTGTAATATGACCGCAGACGGCAACAGCTATGTGCCAAAAATACACACCACATTCGGAGTCCTTCTTGACTCCTTCTTCGGTCCCTGATGGCTCATTGGGGCCATATTTCTAGCGCCTACCGTCGTCATGTGAGACTGCAGCCCAGTTTCACATAAAGACATGTGATGGGGGAGTTTGTCTACATGCTCAAAAGGTTGTAGTCTCACAATAAAAGCATAGAAATTGTGAATTGTTTTATGAAATGTGTGATGCCACTTTTATATAATATCTGTCTCCAGACTATGTATTTTTTATGCCCAACCTAACCTTAATCAATCATGAAATAAATCTAAATAAAAAAGCAAAAAGTCCTCAGACAACTGAGCTGTGACATGACAATCCCCAATGAAAGGCCAACCTCCACCCCCTCCTACTGCCTTACAAAGGTTTAGCATGTAGTAGTTGTGTAAAAAGAGCATCAGAAGGAGGAAGGAAGGCGGTTTAAGTGAGTGACTTTGAACGTGACATGGTTGTTGGTCTGAGTATTTTAGAAACCGCTGATCTACTGGGATTTTCACACACAACCATCTCAGAGAATGGTCTGAAATATCTTGTTGAGTTCAGAGGTCAGAGGAGAATGGGCAGACTTTGGAGATGACAAAAAAGCAACAGGAACTCCAACAACCCAGGGGCGGATTAACTTTTGTCCATAAATTATAGCTACTTGTAAAAACATATCATCTGTTTGTCCAAAAGCCTCTCATTGCATTGAAATACAACACCAATTCACTAAATGATAATAATCTTAAAAAATTTGAAATTTAATCTTAAGGACTCCCGGGGCGCTCCACGAGACAGACATGTAGGAGAGCCGCCCAACTTTGTTTTACCTCAAAGCTGAAGTCAAATTAAAAGTATAGTGAACATAAC
Source organism: Leptatherina wallacei (assembly GCA_028567055.1). Classification (NCBI taxonomy): domain Eukaryota; kingdom Metazoa; phylum Chordata; class Actinopteri; order Atheriniformes; family Atherinidae; genus Leptatherina; species Leptatherina wallacei. The sequence continues at coordinate 33,410,074 of JAOXYM010000001.1, forward strand.
GTCAGCTGAAGTCCAAGGGCGGTCTCGGTTTATTATGCCCATTAATCACGTGCCAATAGTGACTCACTCGCGTGCGATTTGATGAGGCATATTTCCATAGAGATTAGATATTTAAAAAAATGTTTGGAGAGTTTCTGTTTCAGAGGCTGAACCTTCATTGACACTTAAGTGTGATCACTATCAGCAATGAGGCTGATCAATTAAACCAGGTTACATCCTCACTGTGAGATGGAGAAAAATAAAAAAACAGGTTTAGAAAAAAATAGTCTAAATGGATCCATCCTTTATTCCAGCTGGACCACATGGTGTTGTTATTCTCTGTATAAAATCCAGTGCAGACAATGGATGATACAAGATATAACATGTTTACAGTAAAAACGTGCAGGTGTGATCTGAGGTCAGATATGTGAAGTTTTACTAGCTAATTTATTTAATCTTTGATTCTGTTATAAGATTTGTATCAAATTAGTTTTTTATCAGAAACACTCTAAAACTCTATTAGATCATTGTAATTGTCAATATATTTTTTAGATGTATAAAAACGCAAAGATGATCATCTGAGCATTCTAGTTGTCCTCAGTGTTGCAGAAGCTCCAGATGTAGATGTTTGTGAGATGTTTTGCTGGACTGTTGTCTTCAGTTTTTCCTAAAAAAAAGATGCTGATATCTGTCCTGTAAGTTAAAGTAGAAGTTATAGGCCTACAGTTCAGTTCTGTTTTGCTGACGCCATTTTTCAAGTATTTCCTGAAGCTCTTCACGTCATTAACCCCAATGCGGTTCAAGCATGAGCAGAACATCACAGAAACCATCAGAATGATGTAGACAGGCTTAGTTTTTCCTATTGATCAGATCCTGAAACGGTTTAAACCTTCTTTCTTGATCAGACTGAAAATTCATCCGATACCGATCAGATAAACTGAGGTGTGTACATGACACATTTTATGCGGACAGAGCGTTCTATAGGATCAAAGTGCACTACGTAAATCCAGCTAATGCCACCCTGTCCGGACCATTAACCCTTCCTTTGCCACCCCATGTGAAATTGTCCAGATCTGCCACTGAACAACCACTGGTTAAGGTGGAAAAGCAGAATAACATCTCTGAACACAACACGTAACCTTGAAACAGACGGGCTACGGAAGCAGAAGACCACACTTGATGCCACTCCTGTCAGCTAAGAACATGAAACTGAGGCTACAATTCACACAGACTCACCAGAACTGGACTTTTTTAGTCAATAGAAGATGGAAAAAGGTTGCCTTGGCTAATGAGTTTCCATTTTAGCTGCCACATTCAGACTCGTATGAACATTCTAGGCTGGTGGTGGTGTAATGTAGTGTGGATATTTTCCTGGTACTCTTTGGGCCCGTTAGTACCACCTGAGTGTCATTTAACCAGCACAGCCCACCTGATTATTGTTGCTGACCATGTCCATCCCTTTATGAGCACAGTGGAGCATCTTCTGATGGCTACTTCCGGCAGGATAATGCACCATGTCACAAAGATCATCTCCAACATCACGATGAGTTCTCTGTACTCCATTGGCCTCCACAGTCACCACATCTCAATCCAATATTTCACCTTTGGGATGTGATGCAACAGGAAATTCTCATCATGGATGTGCAGCAACTGTGTGATGTTATCATGTCAATAAGGAGCAAAATCTCAGAAATATTTCCAACACTTTGTTGTATCTATGGTGCCAAGAATTAAGGCAGTTCTTATGTTGCTAGCATCTTACTGATGCTAGCAAGGTGCGCTAAAAAAGTTGCCGGTGAGTGTATACATTTATCATTTTTAAAGACAAATGTAGACATGTAATGAGTATTAAGCCCATTTTTTAACTGCTATATCAACATAGTTTTTATAGAAATGAGATCAGGATGATCAGGATGAAAGAGCCTCATGGGTTTCAGTCACACTGCAGTAGCCTATTACCTGCCTGCGTCTTTCTTAAACTGTGTATTTTTTCTTCATAATTTGCAAGACATAAAGTGTTTCTTTCAGAAGAAACAAACAGCAACTTTAAGAATAAAATGTTTCCCCTTCAACTCTTAGACTGTTTCCAGCTGAGGGCAAGCTTCAGGAACAGGCAATTGACTAGAGTTTGACATCTTTCTTTTCATTTATAACTGCATTCCTATCATGTTGCTGCCATTGTGGTGCAGACCAAAGTCCAAAGCTGCAATGAAATAATATTTAATCAGTGGATTTGAAGTCTGAGACTGCTTAAACGGACAAAGCGAGGAGGAGGCCAGCAGTGTCACAAAATTACTTTTAATTTAATTCTTCATCATTGAGTCTAATGATGCTTAGACATACCAGAGGCATAGGAAGAGTTGCATTAATCTTGCTCCGAAGATGGGCTCTGTTGTGTAGTGTCTCCTGCTTTTAGATCGCTGTTCAAGACTTTCAGCCGCATTTTGTGATAAAAGGTGTCAATATTCTTTTCTAAATTTTGGTCCATTCACAACTTTTACTGAAAAGCGAACATGTGGTGTCTTCTCTGAGCAATTCAAAGCAACGTCGTACAACCATGAAGGTTAAGGACTTGCAATGGGCCTATTGATGTTTCATTCTAAGTATGTGCTGAGCCTTTTTCATTGTAACTCAAGGTTTCTGAAGTAAATTCCTTGCCTTTGCCGCAGGTGACTTCTCACCTGGATGAACAAAAGAAACAGAATCACAACCATTCAGCAATATTTATAAAAATATATTTCACAAAGTAGGAAACAATACAGGGTATCTTAGGTTACAGTACAGGGAGTAAATAATTGAACATACACATTTATAAGCATTAAAGCACAGTAGAAAATATGATCTGCATGTAGGACTATTCCATATATATTGTTTAGTCTACTGAGAACTGCCATATTACTGCTTCAGTACAAACTGAGTATGCACGCAGCTGTAGTGCCATTGAAATTGTCATTATGTGCAAGAGCTAACGTGCAGAGACAAAACCTACCACCTCATTGAAAGCTAATGACGTTAGCAGTAACTCTATGTACAGTACAAATCTTTTTTATTGGTATCATACAGAGTAAGCACAATATGCACATCTTCTCCATTTGTGTTTTCATTTGTCTTGGGCTAATGCAATCTGTGTTTCCTAAATGGGGCTCGATGTTTGAAGGGAGTCACACACTTGGGTATCAATTGGACTATTGTGCTCAGAAGCTCACTGGCTGCACCCTAGAATAAAGTAAGAGTTATATTTTACACAGAATTAGCATGTGTATGAAAGTCCCACAGTCCTAATTAATTAGTTCATCTGTGATTTTTAACTTGGAGCTCTTGTTTGCCTGCTTACATCGAGTCTTTATCGTCAACTGCGACAAATTAATGATATGATTTGGCTGCTATGAAATAGTGTTGAAGTGGTTGAAAAAATCTGAATGTGAAATAATCTAAGCACGCTCACTTCAAATAGCACAGGGAAAAAAAGACTTAAGAACAGATATACAAAAACTGATCAAACAATAATGAAGAATCAACACATCTCTTGTCAAAAAACAGTAGATTACAATTGTATTTAATGTTGCTTCTGTAAAAAGAAGGCCTCAGAGTTTCTACATTTCTCTTTTTTGTCTTTACATCAGTCTTTTATAGGCTAGTAACACTTGCGATCCACACCTGTAGCATGTAAATACAAAGAGTTGTATAAAGCAAGCCTTTCTGGGCTTTAGATAGTTTATAAATGTGGCCACCAGAGAACATATCAAATCATGACAAATTCACCTTGAAGCCAATACTGTTTGTCTTTTTGCTTATTTTTTTCTTCCCTTTTTTCCCCCATAAACCATACATACATTCATCATGGTAATGCAGACCATAGGCTATATTGCTTTTTCATTTTCATTTTGTTCCCCTTCACTGTTCACCTGGGTGGCTTGGGGAGACAAGTAATGAAGAGTCCCTCTTCAGCTTCTGTAGTCCAGCTTGGTGCCCATGGAGTATGGAGTATGGTGTCCGTTCAAGCTTCAGAGAACCCAACAACATCCGTTCATTGGGCAACTACCAGGAATGCCAGGGTTTTTCTGCTACTGGCAGTCACAGCAAATGACTAACACCCAAAATACTGCTAGACACTCCACAACGGAATCTAAGTTACACTCCACAAGAATCATAGATCTCCTAATAAAGACATTGTTTGGCTCAACAATTACAATGCGCTTGACATAGTGGATGACAACTGCTATACCTCACTCTAAAAAGAATACAAAAAGGTGGCCTCTCCTTGATATTAACAGTTCTTTTTATCTTTTAAACACCTGTTTCTAAAAGCCAGCAAACCCCCTAGCGTTTAATACACAAGAATGTGGACAGAAAAAAAATCTCAAAGGTCTTTTATTCTAACAAACCAAAGGTCAGGTCTCGCGGTCGCTCTCACCCACAGAGTAGAGCTCCCCAAGTCTTCTGAAGCGTGGGCCCCACTCTCTGAGATAGTCATAGTTCTGGTCCGAGTCTGATGACGCCGTCTCCAGAGAGCTGAGGGACCCGGCAATGGATCCCCGACCCTCGTATCCATAGATCTGGATGGAGTCATAAGGCGGCGCTGTTGGATCATTGTCTGCCTCGTGGAGCCGTACGTTGATGAATTCGTCCACGTCCACTCCGTTTGGGCCCGAGTGCTGGCCCGCCCGTGGCATAAACTGCAAGTCAGGCTTGATGTCCTTGCGCGGCAGGTAGCCGTTGATGCCGTCAGGGTTCTGCAGCGTGGCGATGTCGAACGCCTCTGTGTCCTCCTCACCGCCTCCTTCATCGTCGTATCGGATGATATTTTCCCGGACGTCTTCGTCGTCTTTGATAATAAGCGGCTCGTTCTTGTGTCTCCTCAGTGTCACAAACAGTACTACTATTACTATCAGAAAGAAAGATGGGAAAAAAAGGGGGGGGGGAAGAAAAAGGAAAGAAATCTCGGTCAAGCGTTGAAAATTGGATCTTTACCTCATCAAGATCAGATAATGTAGATTTTAGCCCAACCACTGAAACCAGGGGATTGTAATAATACGACAATTCAGAAAAGAGAAGAACAGTAATAACTCACCCAACAGGAGGATGATGCAGGCCAGTATGGCAATGAGGGCCCCCATGCTTAAGCCAATAGGTAAGACGTATGCTTCCACGTTGCAGGATTGGACTATTCCATCTTTGCTGCACCCACAGACTCTGATGGTCAAGGTGTTGGTGCTGCTCATCGGTGGATTCCCGTTGTCAGTCACGATGATTGGCAGGAAGTACATCTCCTGTTTTTGTCGTCGGAAGGTATCATGCTTTGCTAGAACGCTGATTGAATTGTCTGTCAGAAAGAGGTAAAGCCAGAAAGGATTTTTTTAAAGGGATGTGTGGAAAAACCCATTATTATTTGTGATAGTGACAGACTGAAATCCAATTATTAAATTGTGTGAAGATCAGTGCAGCATGAGGGTAAACTAATTTCATATCAATTGTCACCAGGCTTTTTTTCTTTTTCTTTTTTGTTTAGCATTCTTGCATTGCATTGCAGTAGATGACTTAAGTTCCCCCCTTCCCCTTCCTGTCTCAGCAGCGATATTTAAGAATTCTGAAGGAAGCTGAGCCCAGGTTTGCTATTCCTCTTTAAAATCTGAAGAAATGGAGGGACCACGGCAGGCGACATTGGCTAAGAAGATGGCACATGTCGACCCAGAAAGGTGCCAGCTGCTCTTTGATGACACTTCTGTGAAGCTGTCTGCTCATTAGCTGGCACTCCTTACCCAGCTCACATTATCAAACACTCACATTCCCATAAGAATCTACTCCTGGTGATCTTATTGAAAACGTACAAGATGTCTGATAGTCTAACCTTTGCCTCATTGCTTGAGGGTGCATTGAAGATTGGGAAAATAAGAGCTGCATATTATGGAGAAAAAAAAAGGGCCAGGGTGAAACTTCAGCATCCACAGAGCAGACTTAATCAAAAGATGGAACGCTTCGTGATAGAATCACTTGCTTTGCACAATCTGTAATTGATGTGAACAGATGCTCAGATTTATTTTCTTACAAGTGTTGCCACTAAGTGGTCTGCTCTGCTTTGTGAGTACCAACATGTCCTACTTTGTTTGGATCGTTTCGGTAGTGCATACAGAGTATGCAAGTATCGTCTATACAGTACTAAACTCAGGGCACGTCCTTGTATACAGGTCATTTTCATTTTCTTGGCTAATATTGGTGATAAAAATAGAATTAAACATTTCCTGCCTGTCAGCCCAACCACAGAAGGAGTCACATCCTCAAAGAGTAACAGCTGTGTGGATAACCTTCAAACAGACTGAACTTACTGTTTGAAGAATACCATTTTTATTATCCTTTATATATTAGACCACATTAAAAGTGTTTGATCCAGTGACTATTGGGTTGTGACGAACGCTGTGTACATTGATATATTAGTTGTCACCATGTCAAAACCAGAGGCTTATTTAAATGACGATTTTTACTATAAATAACTTAATATGTGAGGGGCTACAAATGAAATTAATGACAATAAAAATCTGCTGAGGTATCTAATGATCATGTGAACAGCAACGTTAACAGATGGAAAACAGTCAGAGTTTAAATGCTTTTAAACTTAAGACGAATTGACTGAAGAAGAGTTAATTTGGTCAGCTCGACTTTGACAAGATCTTATTTGTTTTTAAAGCGGCTTTGTATCACTCCTTTCCTTTCAGTGGAAAATCCTCATCTCTGAGCCAATTCTATGTTCAATAGATTTACTCTGTTCTCTGATGGTGCTTACATGTCAGCAATGTGAGGTCTTTTTGAGGATGAAAATCCTGAGATCATTGTGAAAAGCTACTGTATATTTATCAGATAAAAACATTTTAAGACCAAGCACAATGTGGTATTATGATGTGAAGTTTGACTAATAAAGAATTTTGCACAAATTATTCAGCATTTATTAGAGCATGTCTGAAATCAGGGTTCTGTGCTAAAGGGAAAAGGTGTTGATGGTGAAGAAAACTGTGATTCTCACAGCTAGCTTGCCGTGTTCTGCCTCCATCAAAGAAGTGTATAGTCTAAGGTCTGAGCCTGTTTACGTTGCAGAATAATGAGTGATATTCAGATGAAGAAGAATTTGATTAATTTTGCAAAGAAAGAAGTTTAAAAGTAATACCACTAATGTTGGAGAATCTACACACCAGGAGTTAACCACTAGATTATGTGAAGAGCCACAGTGCCAGAGTTGATGATCATCAGTAGCTTCAGATGTAATGTTCCCGACCTCTCAGAACAGAGTGTTGCTCAGTTTCTCATGGTTTTGAAACTTAATTTGAAATACTTTGTGCTAAAGTTATTCCTTTTTCTGATTTGTTAATCAATTAAACATCAATTTCAGCTATACTTCAACTTTGATGTGTAAGTGATCAACACCCACAAAATGGAAAAAAAAGGGTCATAAACTAATTATTCTAAATGCCAAATAAAAAGTATCTTTCCAAGAGCTGAGGGGTGCAGTCTTAATCAACGTGACTGTGTTTGTACAGTTTAGGATTTATATTATAACTCTGCTCGTAAGACATCAACGGAAATATCTAGTGTTTGGAATCATTGATCTGGAATAGTTTACTTGCAAGCTATCACAAATTCACATGATTTTGGAAAATCAAAATAGTTTGTCGTTCATTTTTGCACCATAGTAATTATTTATCTTTGTTACTGAGAATTGGATGCTCCGGTCTGTTGCAACCCTGTCGACTGAAATGTTTGCCAGAGAGCTCAATGTCTTGCATACAGCTGGTCAGAACCTTAGCCATTTTCCCCACGGCAGGCAACCCTTAACCTATTCACTGTGCAATCCCTACAATTAGACTCATCATCACAAACAAAAGCCGCGGAGAGGCTCGCAGAGGCCCTGCTGCTCTTCTCTGAAGTGTCTCCCACAGCTGCCGATTCAGATAGAAACAGTCACTGAAGTGCTGGGGGATATGGTGTGATGGGCTCCTCTTCTCTGTTTGGAATTAACAATATTACAGACGAGTGGCGGCTGTGGTGAGGTATGTGATCTATGGTACAAAGCTAAACCACAACACATATTTACTGTGGTTTCAGGCAAGTGAGGAAAAATGAAGGCATTTTGTTGTTTGGTGTAATGTTTTTTCTGCTGTGGAACATTTGTAATGGGGGGAGTTTTAGTGCTATATCTTCAGAAACTATTGGATTTCCTCTGAAAGCATGAAGGCTTTATAGACAGTGAGGTTGATCTACAATAGACAATTAATTTTCAGTGAAACAGCCCTTAATTGTTTGTTTTTTTGGTTTTCTGTTAGAAAAAAAGGATTGTATTGCTTGTCTTTATAAAAGATCGCTGCTTGATGTGTCAAAAAAAAAGAATGACATACTTTGCCCAGGCTATTTTTAGGTTTCCTGTGATTACGCTGACATCTCATGTTCCTCCCTGCTAATGTATCTATTTCAAAAGTAAAAGGGTTTTTTTTTATTTTCGGCAGAAGATAGCAAGTCCATTTCATGACCTGATTTTTATGTACTTTCCTCCTGCAGTAAGTTAGCCTGCAGTCCTTACATGGAAACAGAAGGCAAGTACCATATGAAGAATTTTTTTGCCCCAAGCAGAAAACATTACACAACATCACTGTGAACACAGCCTGTTCAGAGCCAGTAGTGGAGAGAAGACAGAAGAAGAGGAATGGAGTAAAGACAAGAGAAAATGGCAAATAAATGAGTCAGAATATTTAGCAAATAAATGTGGAAACCATCTGCCTTGATGAAACAGCTCTTAGGAAGTCACCCTACATTGACCTGCAAGAATACCACGAAAAGCCATTTGGATCCCATTCATTTAGTTTCCCTCAAAATGCACTGGGGAGTAAAAAGAAGCTGGTGTCCAGACAATTTCACATCTGCTGACTGTGAGCTACACTGATCCACCAGATTTCATCTCCAGTTAGGCTAACATGCCGTGGGTTAGAGACTGGAAAGCTACTGGAGAAAATGTAGAAAAACTACCCTCTGTTCACAACCACAATAAAAAGATTCTCACCTTGGTTGTTTTTGATAGTGAAATTGGGATTGTTGAGCATCTCCGGGACTAGACGATAGTCAAAGTAGTGGCCTTGAATTGGGTCATCTTTGTCTACGGCACTGACAGTCTGGATCACCTGTGTCGCAAACAGAGAGACGAGAAGATATACAGAGGAGGGCTCAGAGCCATTAAAGGAGGCAGCCTATTCATTATTGTGTTTTTGCCACCACAGATTGCCTCAGCGTAATAGTGGCCGGATCACACCTGATGAAATATAGGCCCTATTCATTCCTGGAGTTTGAGATTATTATCAATGGGTTGCTGTCTAGGCTGGCACACTTTGAGGCTCCTAGCTCTATCTGTTAATCTGTCATCACAGGTCTTATCACGCTATATGTCTTTATGATTGATTGGAAATTAGAATTCAGGCCCTGCAGGACAGTTGCCTTTTAGTTTCCTTTTTTTCCACCCCCTTTCAATAAAGCTCCCGATTGTATGTACGCTGGTCCCCTGAATGAGGTCGATTGATGAGAAGGAGAATGCTAAGTACTTGTCCAGGATTTTTGGCGAGGGAAAGCATTGTGCCATCTGGAGGAAGACATGAAAGACTGTCTTGAATTATGATCCACTCTGATCAATCCTGACTGCTCTCATTTCCCCTTTGCTCTGCGCACACTGTGTCAGGGGAGAACTGTTTCAGAGAAAAAGGACCGTACTCCCACCTCTGTGGTTTTTCAGGGAAATAAATAGGCTATAATTCATCGTGGCCAATCATTACAGGGGTGGGGACGGAGAAAAAAGAAAAGGACAGAGAGTAAGAGAGTGATAGATCACTCCTTTGATGAGGGAGTCATTTCTTTCCTTACCTGTCCAGGTTTTCCATTTTCACACAGAAAGGCCTCATATTCAGTGGCAAATTCAGGGGCATTGTCGTTAATGTCCATTACTCTGATGGCCACGATTGCCCTCGATATTTGACTGTGGTTTCCTATGATAGATTGATAGATACATATATAGAGAAAAACATTGAAAAGAGGGAGAGTAAAAGAAAAGTAGAGATGAGTCAATTGGAATAGATGAAAACAACAAACTGGAAATATAACAAGGTTATATGTGAATTAAAGCAAAGGTGAATTTTATGGCCTAGTTTTAATTTCCTTTAGTTTCCATCTTTATTTTTTCCTTCATTTCCTTAGTTGATGGGAGGATGCATGATAACCACATCAATCTCTATTTCAGAAGGTATCAACAATGCAAAATAGGGATCTAGGCAACAGAAAGGAAAAATAGAATCCTATTTGAAATGCTTTTATAAATCCCCTGTGCACTGCAATGTTTAAAACATGAGGGTTAAAACATGCATATTAATGTCATCGGTAACTGAAGTCCAAAAATACAATATAAGGCAATTTAATTAGATGAGATTTTGAGTGGAAATATTCATCACTGATAACTGTCAGTCCCTTTCGAGAGTCTCTGTGAACTGGTGTGTTTATTAATCAGTGCAGCAATTGCCAACTTTTCAAGAAATTAATTTTTAATTAGCCCCAAGTGGGCTGTGTCATTGCGGCCAATGATACTGGTGTTCTTTTGTTCTCTTTGATTGATTTCTAATTTGAATGAGAACGTTTTCTTAACATGTTGACACAAACCTGTCTGAACAGGATCCTACTGAAATGAGGAATTAAGTGTTACTTTAAAGACACCATCATGTTCATCTGTGGTTTGGTAAAAGTTGTGCAGAACGAACAAAGTAGAAAAACAATAAAGTCAACAATTACGTCAACAGTTTCAGTGACACCAGCTCAAACTTCTCTAACTTTTCTAACCTACTATTTGCTTCTGACCATACCGAAGCAAGGGAAGCTGTAGCAGGACAGGATAGGACAGGACCATCCATCCATCCATCCATTAGGGCTGGGACGATATGCTTTCCTCCAATTCTTGCAATACTTCGATATTGCCAATTTTTGTGATTTTTAGTTTGCTTTTATAACACCAGACCATGAGAAAAAGTTGAATGATGACAATGTCTACAGACTATATCAAGAGCCATATCTCCCAAAAAATGCACATCACATGTAAGTCAGTTTTTAAGTTGTATTCAGCAACAATATATCTGAAACAGCTGAAAATTAAGCATTTAAATTTTGAAAAAAAGATCCTCTTGGCAAAGCAAATTTGTCTGCACAACACAGCAGCCAAACAATCATTCTGCTTGCTGTTATGCTGGACAAGAGAAGTTAGAAAAATAAATAAAATTAAAAAGAAAAAGAAAATCGATTAAAAAGAAAACAAAACAAAAGAAATTGGGATATTTATGTAAATCGATTTTTTTTTTTACCATCCATCCATCCATGGGATGGGATTGCTTTTAAACAGTGCAGTCTAAATCTAGAATGTGTAATTGATTGGTCCACACGGAGGGGTGTATCAAACATCAATCTACATTGATCGACTCATTGAACTATGATCCAGTAGCATCAATCCAAATCGAAACTAGTGATCAAACATTGCTATAGTAATCAATTATAAGATGTACTTAAGAAAGAACACGTTGAATTGTTTAAGTTTTCTTTGTTCTAACTACCAAAATGTCTTATTTTAATTTGATAAGAAAAATGCCGACATCTCAGGAGCCCTCCTGGTGACGAAGGAAGAGAATACATTACCAACACATTACACCATTATTACTGTATCAATAACTTGCACAATGTCCACATAGTGTTTTGGTTTCCAATCACGAGATTCAAATTCCTGGATTAAGTGTCTCTTACTGATTATGACCCTGTGATTAATCACAAAAGATCACAGGATATCATTGTAACAGACCATCTTGTTCTCTAATATTTTAGGCTTTTTGAGTCAGACAAAGGGCTGCATGGTGGTGTGGTGGTTAGCACCGCAGCCTCACAGCAAGAAGGTCGCTGGTTCGAGTCCCGGGCTGAGTTTAAGCCAGA
>JAOXYM010000001.1:33422134-33437930 GCA_028567055.1 Leptatherina wallacei
CTTGCTGGGATAGGCTCCAGCCCACCCGCGACCCTGCGTGGATTAAGCGGTACAGAAAATGGATGGATGGATGGAGTCAGACATATGTCCTATCTCTGTTTATTGTTTTGTAGCAAACTGTTCAGCTAGTTGAACCCAGTAAGCCTAGTTACATCATTATAATTCATCCCAACATTAAAATGAAATAAAATGAGGCATATTAGCACAATAAAGTGTGGCTATTGATCGCTGGCTTCTTAAATCAAATCAACATAAAAATTTGTGATACTGATAAAATCATTTAACATACATATATCTTTTACATCCCTACAACACAATATTTCATAATTTATGCCTACAAAGTGTAAATATACTTTACATTTTGGGGTTCAAAATCTTCATATGCCAGCTATATGTCTGCCTTTTAAAATAATTGTAATCTGAACTGTAAGTGCTACTGGACTGACATCAGGCCCCATCTTATTAAATATTGTCTAAAGACCACTCACTATTTAAACTTAGTATGTTTGGCTGGGATTAGGCAAAAATGGTGAGGATAAAAAGGTAAAAAAAAATCCCCACATGGTTAAGCTTAAATATTAAATCTTTCCATTGTGTCACGTAAAGCAACATTTCCATCTTACAATTTCTTCACTACTATTGTGACATTAATGCTTTGACATGTGGATAAATTTTCAATAACACATTATCTTGTGAAAATGGGCTTTTGAAACTATCTGAAAATTTCTCTTTTTCTTTTTTAAGATGTTTGATGTCTTTTCAGTAAAGCCAAGGATACCCCTTGAAATTCTGGGCTTTCAGGCCTTCCAAGAGACGAGTTGAAAAAGAGGTAAACAGTGAAGTGAGTGGAAATTGACAGTCAGATAGACAGTGATAGATGCATTAGAGCAGAGGGAGGATGAGACACAGCCCCTCCCCACACAAGTGATTTTCCCCCTGCAGCAGACAGGGAATAGAATCTGATTAGTCAGACGTCAACTGGTGCGAGGCAGCAGAACGAGCCTCCGTTTGGGTGGCAAATGGCATCGGGATAGAACTGGGAACACATCTTTTCCTTTTCACGCCAGAAAAGACACCGCCTTCTACTCTCCATCCGTGAAGAATAGCAAAACCGCCGTATTTATTTTAGCAAATTCTTATAAGGTGTTCTTCGAGATGCCACTATCTCAAGCCACAGTTACTTTGCCAAGAGGCATGAAAACATGCCTTCGATGTTTGGGTGCACGTTATGACAAGGGAACCAGCTTATCAAATGATACACATTGGGTTTTTCCAACGCGCTGCTTCGACGCTGCGTGGCCAAAACATTGTGACAGTGTTTGGGCTTTGATTTATTCCAACAATTAACGAGTGCTTCCTTTGATTAAACAACGAACGGGACAGACAGGGAATGAGACAGAAAGAGAACGAGGGAGAGATGCAGCAGGAGCACACAGAAAAGTTACAAGCTGTGTAAATTTCTATTCCAATAGCTTAAAGGGGTACATTAAGCTTTATCACATCATACAGCCCCCCTGAAACAATCTGTATGCAAATAAAGCCTTACATATGGTTGGAGCTGTTTGTAGCTCTGCCGGCAAGATTTTCTACGTAGTCAGTGAGTTTTGTGGTTCGCAGATGTTCTTTAATCTGTAATGGATGCTGGCGTTGGAGCAATCCACTCTGGAGCATGTCTTTAAAACTGTTTATTTGATATGTCTTAATGTTATTGCACTTCCACAAATTGAGTACTGAGCTGTTTAATTCAATCAAAACTCAGCAAATTAGAGCGTTTAATGCCTCTGTGGGTTCCCATGCTAATTGTTTGTACTATGCTCTCACAGAGTTGCCTTAAAATGTGCTTCAACCATCTGAACGGAGTGCTGCTTCTAGCAGGTCAGCAATTCCTTCGACGGAAGTTGCTCGGAGGAAGAAAAACCAGCGCGTGTCCTCGTGCAGTTACCTGTTTTTAAAGCTTGCGTGCCGGTGCATGTCTAACAGCATGTTGACTTACAATTCATGAGGCACGATGTGAACAGAGCGGGAGAGCCAAGTCAGGAAAGGTTACTTACTGACTTCTGTGGCAGTTACTGTGATGTTGTGCCACATGTCTGTCTCCCGGTCCAGCGGTTTGGCCAGTGTGATCTTCCCGTCGTCCACATTGATGTTGAACTGCCTCTCCAGATCTGTGTGCCGATCGATGAAGTACCTGCAAAGATAAACAAACAGCAGAAATCTGAGCTAAATCGCTTTAGCAGCAGCTCCACTGAAGCATCTTTTGAAATCCTCTGGGTGCTGTGGCTAACGGAGCCTTATTCATCAAGAGAAACCTGTAGATCAATGCACATTAAAAATGGTACAAAATCAATAATTATCATCTGAGGAATAATTACAGCCTTCACGTGAGCAGCATTACGGCCTAATAGTGTCTCCGAAGCCCTCTCTGCAATCAGAGTAAGCACACCCCCCCGTACATCTCCTCTTACAAAAAAAGACTATTAGTACATGTTACTGAATGTCAGGGTACGGGATGTGGGGTTGTTAACCCTGTTTGGCATGTCTCAACACTCAATGGCTCCCGGAGGCTTTGCATTAATGAGTTCGGATGGCACAGTGTCACGCGCAACACAACATAGCAGGGAGAGAGGGGATAACGGATGTAACAGAGATGATCCAATAGCCTGCGTGTAAAGAGTGTCCTTGTCTAGTTTCAGCAGAATGATGTTGCTTTCTTTTGAAACCGCGAGACACTTTTCAATCGTTGTAGATAAATAAGCTACAAAAGCACACTTTCTTTTTTTGTTTTTGTTGGAAGTCCATGCTTGGATTTTGCTCCTTTGAGACCTGCCTGGGACACACAAACTTTCTGAGATGTGTACTTAGAAATACAGAAGCAATACTTACAACTCTCCTGAACAGACTGAAGCAGAGGGTATGAAATGGGAACGCACATAAAAGAGAATTTTTCCGATGCCACTTGAAGCTGTGAAATTGCTCTTTCGTGTTGCAGCGTGCACAGTGCCAGCGCTCGGGACAAGCCCACACTAAACGGATGTGCAAAAAGGAAAAAAAAAAAGTCTATCATTATGGGTCATCTTTGGTTTCACACGTTTCATTTGGCATCGTGTGCGACTGTCACAAACAACCGACTCACCCAAAATGCAAGGCCGCTCTGATTCACGTGAGATAATTACACCATGTGCTGCACAAATGTTTCCATACCTCCAGGACAAACTGTCAATGCTCATCTTTTACGCTCTCACTTTCACATCCTCCCTCACAATTTGTTTTCCCCTCTAACAATAGAAGGTTTTTTTTTCTTTTTCTTTTCCATCCAGCTGGGTCTCAAGCTCTTCCTAATTCAATCCCCCTATCCAATTCTTTAAAAAAAAAAAAAAAAGAAACCCTTCCCAACACAGGCATCCCCCTCCTGTCACCAGGCGCCCTGCTCACCCTGGGTTTCATACCATCTCGCACTGGAACTGCTCATCCCTATCAGTGCTGACCTGGTGGCAGGAACCCTGCAGTATTTGTCTAAGAGAGAGAGAAAAAAAAGGAACAAAGAGGGCGAGAGAAAGATTGAGGAAGGAAGGGATGCAGAAAAAAGGAAATAGAAACAGAGAGAGAACACCAGACAAAGTGGGCAACAACTGTTTGTGGAGGGAGGGTGCTGCTTATACAAGAACGGTGGGAATGAAATAAATAAACCACTGGCCCAGATTCCAATTGTTGGGGAGATGTACCGAGCCGTGACATTTCCATTTTTGAGATGAAATGGTGTAAAATCCTCTAGACGCCGGGGCTGGGATAGGTCCACAAGGACCCCCCTCAACCCCCCATTCCTCCTTCGCTTTCTCTCTTGCCCTGCAGATGCAGAGCACTTTCAAGACAGGCAGACAGCAGCAAACCACCTGGGAGCAGCCTCTCTCCCGCAGACTGAGTGGATCCCAGTCAAACTCTGACAGCCTCACGTGGAAGCAGGGAGACAGACCCTGAAATGTTCTGCCACCTGTCACTCAAACTGACAACGTGATGTGAAAAGAATTAAAAGCAAATACAAAAAAATGATATCCAGCGTTGTACGAGTGCATTTTTTCCTGAGCGCGCACGCGTCTGTGTGAGTTTGTATCGTGCCGTTTCAGCTTTGCTTCATCTTTAGAAAGACTTTAAAAGGTTGTAGGGGTGACCCTGGTGCCCGAGTTAGACATAATGGGAAAAAAAAGAAAGGCTTTTTCGGGGCCTAAGTGACTCGGCATGCATTTACAAAGTCAGTGCATCAGTATAAAAGGCGATGTTGCAGGAATAAAAAGAAAACATATAAGCTCCAATCAGTGAGGCTGTAATTCTTTGTACCGTTCACTTATGGATCTTCACTCTGCTTTTCTCACAGTTTGCCTGTCAATCAAACAGTATGGCCAGTACATCTTCTCTGCTGGAGTTTCTGTGGGTGGCAGTCTTGAATCTTTTTAGCCATGCTGGCCCTCATTGTTCATGTTAACTGCAGTCATTTTCTCCCATCACATTCACACTGATCATTCCTGAAAGAAAAATACACTCTGATGATAAAGGAAAAAAGGTTGATTTTGACAAATGATGCATCAAATGTTGTTGCTATCTGCTCTTTTCAAACCTCTTGGCTGTGACACTGTAGATAGGGAGAGATAGGGGAATCAATCATTCATTTACCATTACATCACAATCATCTAGTCATTGATTTATGTCAATAAAGGACAAGGATGAGCATTTTGATCATCTTTAGGATGAAACTGAGCCCAAGTTTATCATATAAGGACACATGGAGATTTAGATAATACCACACCATAGCCATTGTGGATTTTATTAGAAGTTCTAAAATCTGGTGGAGGGCTGCAGTATGAAAAATTATGCTATATGCTAACTGGGTAACGCATCATCTAAATTGGCTCAGATCCTGTCACCCTATCAGACTTCCTCCATCGTAACAGAGGCAGAAATGTGAATTAGGGACACTTTATTGGGACTTCAGCTGCCTTCAGATATTGTAAATGGATGCACTGAATAAAAGGGAGCAAACAAACTGAGTTCTGGTTTAACTGAAGCACAGAAATATCTCCCATTTAGTCCATTTTCTTCTTCGCCATCAGTTTTTCATTTCTGATTGATTCTCAGCATTAAAATCTTGATGTAGCTGCGGACTTTAGGAATATGATCAGAGCTCAAAAGGTAACATAAGCTCCAGTATGTAAACAACATTAAGGATTGTCAGGATATTGTGAAGACACTATTTCTAAACTTAATGCAATCCTGTATTTCCCCAGCATAGAGGGCAAAGAGTGTTTGAAAATATGAAATATTGACAGAAGATATTTCATGTTTTCAGACAGCATAAGTGGCTCTTCGGAGGGAAAAATGAATATCTGACAACATTGCACTTCAAATAGTTCTCGGGCAAAGAATTTTTCTTTAAATCCAGTTGAACATGGGTGAACTTCAAACATTAGTAGCCCGTTGGAATAAAAAACTACAGTCTATAAGTTATGTGGACTACAGGCTGTATTAGACAAACACATCTCCATTAAAAAGTTTGGATAGTAAGAAGCAGCTTGCTTTGTCCTACTCCTCAGTGACAACAAATTGGTGGACTTGTAACTTTCCACCCAACAGAGACACGGGAGGCAACACATAAGTAGGTCAACGTCGTATGTTCAACACCATCTAACCACTTGCCACAGTCAGTTACAAAAAGCCCCTTATTACAACCTCGCGCATAGACTTATATGTAGAAATCTGCAGCCCATTGCTTTTGTGGCACGCTGTGATGGACCGGTGAGCTGTGTACGATGCACCCTGCCTTTCACCGGATAGCCACTGGAATAAACAAGAATAGAAAACAAATGGATGGGTGGTTTTGTGTATGATGTTTTCATAAGTAAGAATGAAAAACTGCATTTTAATTTGTTTTAAGTTGGTTTTTGGATAATAGTCCAATAGCACTAATCACTTTACGGGTTGTAAAGCTTCATCAGTTGTGCTGTTTAGTAGTCAAACTACACAGTGACAACACTGCCGGTGTTAACACTTATTATTTATAACCTGAAATGTAGTCTTGTTAACATCTCCTACAGTAGATTACATATACCATACAATATTAACCGTATCTGTGAATCAGTCCAGGCCTTGTAAAGTCTAAAGGTTAAGTTGCGATGGAAAGGTTTTTGGGAACCAATTACTTTAATATCTGATAGGAAGTGAATCTGTGTGAATGTGTGCGTGTGTGTTTGTATAAGTAGGAAGAAGAGAAGGTGAAAAGATGAAACAATTTTTTTCCCCTTCTTTCCTTTGTGTCCACAGAGAACTAAATGCCTCTGACATTCCTGCTTGTTATTAGGTCAGTAATTCCACTGAGAGGATCACAGATGTAGAACTAATTTAGCCGTCCACTGAATGCTGACCATTTGTTTGTTCGCCGCATTTTATTCAGGCTGCCTCCCAAGCCACTGGGAAGGTCTCAACTAATCTATAATATAAATAATAAAACATCAAAGACAAAACATGGTAGGAAAAAAAGGTCCTTGTGGAACAAAAAGCCTTGGTGAAACTGACCATAAATTTCAAATCAGTCTCATGTATTTGACTGCTCGCATTAGAATTATGCAGCATGTCAGTTGCGCTGTAGCCTAACAACACAGCAAAGCCCGCGGAAATAAACAGACTACTGTGCTCCTGGAATTTCTTACAAAAACACAAGAAAAAGTGACAAAATATGTATAAAATATGAAGCAGGTTGCGGCAATTCCTGTCACAGTATCAATATTTTTGGAATAAAATAGACTCGCAGCTATTCTGTGAAAGCCAGCAGTTGGTTTCAACAACCTCTGTGACTGCCAGATGTCACATTGCTTTTTATTTGTGATCAGTCAGGTAGAAAATGACAGAGCACAGGCTCCAGAGAGAAGCAACACTGAGGGAGCGTTTCATGAGTGCACCTGAAATGTTATTGGTTGGATGCATTAAGTACAGCTAAGGGGTTGTTTGTCTCCTGAGTGCAGTGAGGACATGGCAGCCCACCAGAGCACTCGCCCCGAGTGGTTTTAGGCTCAGACTGGTTTGGGCTGGTTGGGTGGGAGGGGAAGAGGAGGAAGGGTTTGAGAGAGAACAATTCTAATTAGAGAGCTGGTTTTAATGGTGGAAGGAGAGCATCTACATTCCTGCTGCCACTCCACGGTTATAGATCCGTCTTTGCAAAGATTAGCTTTCTTTTGGGAAAACTTTTCTTTTTAATCTTTGAAATGCCAAAATAAGTATATAAATAAATAGAAAATGGACAGAGATTATGATTAAATTGTTCAAACTGACATATTCAGTTTTTTCTTTCCTTTTTCTTATTTTTATTATATACGCTTGACAAAAATATAAAGGACTGTTGTTATGTATTTTTTTCAGTTTCCTCATTGAATGATGATTGAGACAAAAATATTACTCAATAATGAAAAAGTCTAACATTTGGCTTGTTGTCTGGGGAGTTTTCCCTCCCAGCATTGTTCATTATTTAGAAATACTTGTGATTTTGTAAGCGGCATCAATAAGGCTATGACCCTCTTCCAGCCCGTATATTTGGTCGGATTAAAACCTCCCAGCCTGTAATCATTTTATCAGCACAGAGCTCAGAGCCACAGGCTAATACAAACCGTGACTGGAAGTACAATCAAAATGGTCTTTGAGGTTTAGGATGATGCATCATTCTAAGCCCTCCATGACAATACTTTGTTTCATCTCACCCCCCCCTCCCCCCACAAAGAAAGCGCTCAGTGTCTGTGATAGATCATGTCAAAGACTTTTCCAGGCCGGCGGAGGTAATAATGTAGAACTGGACTTCAAAGAAAATTATCGGATAAAGACATTTGTTGTAACGAAGCAAATACCGGAAAGTGAATGTCTGGTGGTGTGTCTAATTCCAGAGGATCAATTTTTCTGTGGTTTTACAGGAGTAAATAATTAACACGACTCTCTGTGAGATGCTTTTGTTTCCGCTGGGGGAAAAAAATTCATTTCTTCCAGCACATTTATAAAAAGACTTCTTTTTTTTTCGGTCTGACATCCCACAGAGCTCTTCAGCAGCACTTCTCTGAAAAGAGCGACCTCTCTACGACTGATGAAATCAATCATTAAAAGCTGAATGGCTGTTTTGACTCCGGTAAGTTTGAACGTAAAAGAAAAAGGGAAAATAAAAACGGCAAAAAGACAAGCGACCTGGTGCATAAAGATGGCAGCTGATGACTCAGTTCACACTATCTCATGCTCAGAACCTTTTACAAGTGCCAAGACCGGATGTTTCTGGACAGTTTTAGTAGCAAATGTGCAGAGAGATCATGACAGCAGGGTGCTGCCATCTGCAGTCACGCTCATTCATTATTTAGTCACTTTTTCTTTCAGCACTGATCCAACCGTGAAGGCAAATAGTACGAGTAAATCAACAGAAATAGCTGCAGCATCCCATTTAGAAAGAAATGCTTTTTTTAATACGACTGAATATGAAGACAAAGTGTCTTTTATAAACTTCTGATTGAAGAAGCTAATGGCTAATTCAAATCCTAGCCAAAAATATCAGAAAATAAGAAAAATGTTCAGTCAGCTGTTTAATTTCATTGAGAATAAAAGTCATGAATGTGATCTAAATGTAATTTATTTATTAGCTGAAATGACATAAATAGTAATATTACAGAACTGGTGATATTTATTCCGTTCTCTTGATAAAGTAGAGGAACAAAAGACGAATTCATGAATGAAATTTCAAAAAGAAGAAGCCGATCCTCCTCCGGCTTTTATGACATCTTGACTTCTCTAAAGATAATATTTTTCATTATTCAGTTTTTCAGATTTTCCTGTGTAGCAGCTGACAGATCAGCTTCGCAGAATGAAGCCTTTTCATGGACCAATTTTCTTTCAATCGGATTGAAATCTGGACTGTTTGCTGTCCTGAGCTGATATGTCCTTCCTGAGGAAATGTTAAAAAATGTTCTCTTCTCTGTGGAAAGATGCATTATCATCCTGAAAAATAACTTCAACATCACCAAACCTCCATTCAACGGGCAAAATGAGAAAAGTGCCCAAAATGTTAATGTCCACCAGCGAGGAACCTGGAATCTCTCCTGATCCATAGACCTTAGATCATCAATGACAACGGAAATGTGCTTGTTTGCTTCATGTTTTATTGAACCTGCACTAACTAAAAGTTCAGCGTCCCCTCCTTGCCCAAGGCAGGTTCATGATTTATCAATGAATATAACTTTCATCACATCACCACTGTTTATATTTTGGATTTTTTTAAACCGCATATGTTTTGCTAGACTCTTACATTTCAGTCACAAACACCAACCCCTGTTTCTGGCTATTTGTCTTTTATTTCTTTTGTCATGTTTTTTTTTTTTTTATATATATGCATGCAAACGTCTTCCTTGTTCAACCTGTATCCTGTTTCCCATTTTTCTTTTGAACTTGCTACAAATTTGACCTGCTATGAGGAAATAATAAAACAGGACAGTTTTTAGTTTCGATCCTAATGCTCACAAAACAAAACAGATCATGTATTTTAGTACAAACGGTGATGTTTAGAAACCATTTTTTGGCTGAACCCAATTATTTGCATCTGTGTAGATGGAGTGATTGTTTGCATGGTGTTATTCAGGAAATTCACATTTCTCCTCTTTTTTATTGCAATTTACTCAGACACAGTAATAGATGCATTTGACATGAGAAAAAATGTCTGAGATCCCTAGATTTCCTTATACACCAAGAACATGAATATAAACTTCAATATTATGGACCAATTCTTCTTCTACTTTGCGTCTTTTTAGTTATTTTTCTGAAATATGTCCAGATTTAAGGGGGTAAACACAGCTGACAGAGATAAACTAACATCTTTTACAACATTATGTGTTGAATTTCCTTCTTAGAGGAGTTGTATAATTCCTTACATTGTTTCCACTGATACGCTTGTTAGGGTCACATTTCCCAATTCTGTAGACTGACACAGCTATTTGTTTTACTAATGAAATGGTGATTACATTATATATTTCTTTTACTTAATATGATTTAACAAGATAAAAAAAAGGTTTATTATCATCAATTGATTATTTAGATTCCTAAGATTTTATCAGTTTGTCATGCTTTCTACAACATGCCGAAAATACTCATTTCAGGGCTTATTTTGTCCCTCTGTCGCCTTGTTGCACATCTATAAAAAAATACAGACTAGCATCAACAAACAAATGGGCATCAGGACGTGAAATAAGGACAAACAGGCAAAATATGTCATTACACATAAGAAAAGAGGCATCCTGTAACCTCAGGGCCTTATTCCTCCTCCTGGCAATCTCATCACTATACATGAGGATGCTGCCAGAAAAGCATAAAAAAAAAAGAAATAAAAAAAAGAGGAGAAAAGTAAAAGTGAAATGAACCAGTCCTGCTCTATAGCATCATCCAATCTCTGAAGCCCAGCCTGCTCTCTGCTCGCCAGGCAATTACACACAACCTGTTGAGTGTTGTCCCAGGAATGCGGTCAGCAAGTCACTGGAGAATTAATGAAATGCCAAGGTGGAGGGAGAGAAATTGCCTGTATAACCTATCCTCAAGGTGCCCTTGTGGTATTTCCAAGAATAAGTCACACAAGAGGAGAGAGCACTACACTATAGCCGCGCAGATCACACAGTGAAAAGAGAAAGTTGTGCTTTCTTCAACTCATAATCTACTCCTCTTCTTTTTGTTCATCTTTGGAAAATGAGAGCAATCACTGAGTCACTTGCTCTCTGCCCAGGACACTCCTGCAGTCTCCAAAGGTCAGAGACATGAAGAGATTTAATTGCATGCCTCAGTGTCAACCCTATTATTAAAAGAAGTAATTATAGCCTAAAAAGAATCATTTGTTAAGCTAGAATATTCTATCCAATACCTCTTGAAGTTAAGCTAAAGAGCTTTCTTTTTTTTGTTTGTTTTTTCCGTAAGTTTCACCACCATCTTGCTGAGGGGAGCCAGCAGCAAACGGTTCAGCGGTAAAGACTTAAACTCTGTCAATACCTCGTTGTTAATCGCTTCTTACCTGACAATGCTCCCAGATGAGTCCGGATCCCTGGCGGTGACTGTCCCGATGACGGTGTTGATGGGGGCGTTCTCGTTCACTTCCAGTAAGTACATGGGTTTGGAGAAAACAGGAGGTTCGTCTGCATCTTCCACTACGATCTTCATGGTAGCTGTGTCCTTGAAGGGTCCGCCGCTGCAGGGCTCAGTGCAAATATTGGTAGCTTCGACCTTCAGGGTGTACGCTCTCTTGCTCTCATAATCTAAAGGCTGTAAGAAGAGCAAACATTGAAGTTAATGTCTTCATTTTAATATTGGAATAGTCAATTCAGCTGTAGGAAGTACAGAACTGAACAAAATGCACAGCTTTGATTATATACTTTGTATTATTTTAGGGAAACATTTTGTGAAAAGGAGCTTTTTTTAATCAACTTTAAGAAGCGTAGGACTTCATATTTAGATTTTGTGGGGGAGAGACAAACCTGACTGTCTAGACTGGGGACGAGCCGTCGTCCGAACACGAGAACTTCCCCGCTGGAAATGAACCGTGCTCTGGATGAAAGCAGGCATGGGTTCAGGTGTATCTGAAATTGTAAACTGATTCTTGTCTCTCTGCTATCAGGAGCAATCCCCTACTTTGATCAGACTGTCTGCACTCTTCAGATCAGAGCGTTGTGTCGGAGATCTGAAGTTTTCAGTGTCTGACACAGCTGAATCCCCCACCTTCATCCAGAGCATGATTCTTTTCTGATGGTGGAGGGAGATTTGTTTCCTACACTTAAAATTTGTTTGAGGTTTCATTTTTTGCCTGATATTTGCTGTTCAGTTAGCTTCAGGCTTAACAAAATGTACATGTTAAAGGTTAGGGAAACATGGCTTGCCATACGGGCAGTTTATTTCTTTTATTTATTTGAATGTGTTTTTGTATGAACTGCAACATATTGTTGCTTCTGCATCAGACCGACATGTCATCGCTTTTTCTTCGAATGCAGAATGTCTGTTACAACAGGGTCTTTAGTCTGGTGCTAGACAGCCTAACCCTAACCCTAAAGATGAGAGGAGCTCGTGTTTTTAGCTTAGCTCCCCTGTCAGAGTTTGTTTTTTAATTTTCTGAACTGAGAAGTACTGACTGCAGATTTAAGGCAGTGGTTCCCAAACTCCCAGCACCGCTACCACTTACTAACACTTGCAACAAAACGTATAAAGAAATGCACAGTGAAATAGTATGGCAGAGAATTTCTCTGGTGTCTTTAGTTTACTGGATGCTACTTCAGTTACAACCATATTAGTGTCGGAGGGAATTATTAACTCCTCTGGTATATCGTGAGGCTTTTTCGACTCTGCACAGTACTTTATATGAGGTGAGTTGAGCATTTGATGAGGCAGGCGCTGCTTTAGCAAAACAACATTTATTTCTAATCAACAAGATTTCTTTGCGTTCAGGGAGAAAAATTCCCAAGTAGTGTTCATACTGTCAGAAGCTGATATTTAACACACTGTGGTCTATCTTCATTTCCCACCATTGTACTGGTCAAGACCAGAATTAGATATGTCTTGTCATATGTTCTTGTTTTTTTTTGGGGGGGGGGTTGTCCGTAAGTATCAATTCATCATTGTTTGTCCATGCATACTTTCACAAATGAGTCCATGTTTTGCTAGAAGTGCAAAAACTATGCATTTTACTTAAACTAGCAGGGCCCCCACCAGTCATAGCTCTAGGCCCCCTAGTTTGTGGACCACTGACTTAAGATAAGACCATAGACTTTATAGTGAAAGATGGATGGTGCCTCCGTCACGTGACCCGTAGGACCCCACATAGGCTTCACATTTCTCTGCCAGCGGTTGCTGCTTGGGTAAGACACTGACCACACAAATAAAACTGCTTTTCCTTTAAAACAGACACTTTCCTGAGTATTGTCATCCTCAGGCACAAAAGAACTCTATGAAATATAGCACTTTGAAACTCATGCAGAATGTTAACGTAAACAGAGTTTTAATTTACAGTAGCTCCTATTTGACAGTGTGAGTTGAGACCAGACCAACAGTGGTGCATTGTTTTAAATTAAAGGTGGGTAGTTCATGTAGTCTTGACACTTGACATGAAAAGTATTATTCAGCCTATGAAAACAGTATTTTAAAACATTCGTACCCAGAGGGAGACTGACTAATACCCAAATCTTTTAATTGAGATTAACTGGACTTCGTTCAGAAAGTACTAAGTCAGAAATCCAATATTACAAGCCAGATGCTGTGAGTATATTTACAAAGCAAAGAGGGTATATCTGAAATTTGTGCTCAGCACCAAATAACAGTTATTGTTACCTCAAACTAAATAAGCTCATAGAAAAATGGCCCAGTGTGGAGCATGTTTTGTTCATGTAGCATACATTGAATAGAATGTTTTCTATACTATTTCAAATGGAAGACTTTTATGTTTGCATCTAAATGAAGTCGGCTTGAGCTCTGTTGCATGAACATTCAAATGTCTAGCATCATGATCAGGAAAAAACTACAAACTTGACGTCTTTGTGTTCAGAAACATTTCTAACTAAATGTTTGGATCTTAAGATGCTGGCAGAAAACCAGCGCATGCTGTTACCATCATTCATTCTGAGATAACGATTGTGAGTGCTTGTGATAATATTGTAGGTGTACGTGGTTTGCAAGCTGAGTTATTTGATCATTATTTGGATTTAGATCAACCAGTCACTCTAGTTGCAGCTGTCAAAACTTCACAATCAGAAAACATTTCCCAACTTGTTTCAAGCTGGGGAAAAAAAGTAAAAAACTACTTCCTGCCATGTTCACAGTGACAACACATTCATTCACTCTACTGTCAATCCACCCACATAAAAAAAGAAAAAAACAAAACATAACAATTCTTATTTAAGACCATCAAGGAATGGTATATTTTTAAAGACAAATAAAAACATTTGTAATGTCATTGTTTAATCCTTTTCCATAACGATTTACAGTATTTTCTTTACTGAAAAGCCATCATAAATATTTAAAGGAGAGAAAAGATTCAGAATTTGAGTCTCCTGGCATCTCCGAGGACTGTCACAATTTCATTCTGAATCACCTCCGGTCGCTCTCATACTACTAGAATAATGGGATCAAGTCACTTCCACGCTCCATAACCAGGATTTATAGGGAAATCAAAAGTGGGCCTTGCCGCTTGAGGGGACAAGAGTTGGCTTGAGGGAGAGAGGGCGACTGAAAGGAGAGAGATGAACAAAACGAGAAATGTATTCAGTTAGAGAAAGAGGACTTGCGCATGACGAAATTGTCCCCGAGGTTAGAGAAGGCCAGTGGTGAGAGCTCAGCAACAGAGGGGGCAGGTGGGTGGAGGGGTGGCTGGGGGTCCAGCTGTGAGATGGTAGAAGTAGTCGAGGGGGATGTTGGTGACGACCTAAGGCTTTGACTTCCACACGTCAGGGCACTAGTAGAGAGACCAAAGCCCCTGAAGCCTCTCCAAGCCCCACTCCTCCACGGTCGGAGAAACTCTTTGGAACACTCATTATTAACCTCTCCTTCCTCTTCTCCTCATCCTCCTCTTCACTAGACACGTACCCCCCCTCCTTCAGTCCTTCCTTTTCTCTCCTTCTGATCCTACCGTATGTGCTGGGAAAGTACAGCGAGTGGCTGGAACTGGAGCCAACAGATAACACTTTAATACTGAGGAGAGTGGGGACTAAAGTGTCATGAATAAGTCAAATGAAAACCTAATGCAAGCACACACAGGGCAGGTATATGAACAAGAAAAACAGATTTTAATGACTTATAAAATGATCAAATACAACATGGTGTAAAGCAACTAATACCAGGCAGCAAAATCCACAAAACGAGGATCCTTGGCAGCTAACAGAGAGGATAGAATAGGGCTGTAACAAAAGGAGCGAGAAACAAACAATCTGTCAAACAACAAAGGAATCTGGACAATATACTGATGTAGGACGTAAATAAGGAAACTCAGACACTTTCCCTACTTTCCTTAGTGTGTGGCAAACTGCTAACTAGGTACTGTTGTGAAGTAAACAAAGGAAATCCCAACAACACCAGAGAAACTTTTGGTTGAAATGCCAATCCCTGGTATTCAGTCAAACCCTGAAAACAGTCATCAGAAACAAGAGACTGTTTTCAGGGTTTGGCTGAATACCAGGGATTGGCATTTCAACCAAAAGTACTGTTTAAAATCAATGAAAGTTATGAGACCATTCTCTCAATACCCTTACCTCATGCACTTTCCAGTTCCGTATGTAATGATATGTGATGTTATTTATGACTCTGCTGTAAGTCATGAATGTGTTTTGAGAGACAGCTTTTTAACACTTGCTAATTGACTTTTCAGATGATGGTTTTTCATCATGGGACTGTAAACTCAGGCTCAACAAATTCCATCAAACTTCAAAAACCTTCACCTTCATCAAAACTGAGAGGCAGCATGTCTTTAGCTAGCATCTTTGAAATGAGGTCCACTAATTATTCTCTTGTCTAACAACAAACTTCATCTGGTGATCGAGCTAGTACTCGTTGTGGACTGATTAAATGCCAGCTTTATCTGGCAGAGGTAGAACTGGACCTAATTTCTTCATGTTTCTTATGTTTGTGCTCCATTAGCACAAATTGACACTACATTGTGGTGCTAGCGATACATTTCTACCAGGTGCTGGTTACAGCAAGACAATCACACACACATATATATATATATATATATATATATATATATATATATATATATATATATATATATATATACAAA
>JAOXYM010000001.1:33456476-33471901 GCA_028567055.1 Leptatherina wallacei
ATATACGCATGGTATATATATAATATATTTTTTCTGTTTGGTAAAAATGGCACACAAAGTCGACAGATTTCATTTGGAGGAGTTATGTCTCATTGTGCAGTTTGGTGTTTACAATGCTGTGTTAAAAGAACAGCATGGCCCCTTTAAGGCTGAGAGCTAGAGAAGGGAGAGAGAAAGAGATGCACAGTATGTCAGCTGATCTGACGCACAGCGCAGGTCTGAGTCAGAGCGGGGTAGTAGGAGCAGAGAAAGTATGTTTTACTGTTTATTCTGTCAGTGTTTTTGCTAGAAGCTTTAGCATGAAACACCACACAGCTCTTCTAGTTACAGCAGAGTCCCATGCCTGCTTCACCACTTCTAGGTAAAGTGAAGGAAGCTAACCCCGAAGCTAGCTTCAGCCCAGGAGTAATCACCTCGCTTCATCCCAACCACAGTTTAGAGATGGAAGCAGGAACTTGAAAGCAGCTGTTGCAGTTTGAGTATTCACCGATAGTGGAGGCAACAGTGCAGAGAAGCACAAATACTAAACCCTCACATAACTATTGCTCCAGGAGCAAAAAGACCAGACAAAAACCAGGAAAATAACTGTTTTTGTTGTATACAGTTTTGATTGGCCCAACTAGTCGACTTCAAAATTGACCTGAAAGGCCCATCCCTACTATATATAGCCTATATATATTTGTGTGTATATATATAAATATATACAGTATATGTATACTTTTTCAAACCTCATGGATAACATAAATCCTGACACCAAACACTGGATATTATCAATTTATTTTACACCAGTAATACTCAAAGCTGCATGGATCAGGTTCTTTATTAAAATGGCTTTATTAGGTTTGCAGAAAATATATGCAAGGACCTTAATCAAAATTCCATCACCACCAAGTGCTCCAGGCCAATCAGCAAAAAGATTAGTGACAATTCAATCCACCATTCACAGCTGCATTAAAAAGTATCTGGAAAAAAAATGCACAAAATCTGAATATGAATATACAATAAATGCAATTAAGCCCATTCAATTTAATTCACAGTGACCCAGCTCTGCAGTCTCAGGATGAAGGAGTATGGTGAGAAAGAAAGAGAGAAAAGAAGCTGACACTATGACAGTAGGCTACATGCTGGCAGGAGGCTGCAGATGGTATGCTAATTGTTTCTGTGAAAGATGTTTAGAGGTGTTCTGACAACAAAGGGAGATGTCCCTGGTTGCAGACGGCATAAGTCCTGCCACAGGCACTGAAATCTGTCCCCAGCAGATGAAATAGCTTGTAAAGACCTGTGCCAAGTTTTACGTTCTGGTTCCAGCACTGTGATTCAGATGGTCCAGTTATGAATTTAGACAAACTGGCGTGCCAGATGTGGCGACATTTTGCAAAGTTTACAGCATGCGAGCCACAAATCGGACATCTGTATTTTGTTGGTGTTGGCAGATACATCTGTTATTAAAAGGAAAAAAACAACAAAGTGGAGGATTTTCACATCTGTGTTGTTGTGTGTGCAATTGTGTAGACTTTTTGGACTTCTCTCCAGCATCCTGTCCCGTCAGCTACACGTGTCAACCACTGATTAATAGTCACCGCCGTGCCTGCTGTATTGTAACAGCAAAACACAGCGAAAGCCACCTTTGAACTCTAACTGGAGTAGTAGTTTCACTGTTGCAACCCAATTATTTCACAGTGAGGGAGCCTCAAGTGGTCCTCTGAGACAGAGGTGTTCTAGTAATTCATAGTCTTATGATGACCCATGCTGTTGTGTTGCCAAAGCTTACCTTGTAAATTTCATACTGCTTGTTATACCCCTTGCCTTTTGCAGTGTTTAGATCACCACAGATCAATGAGCTCTTTTTCTTTCTGTTTCTGCTGGCTGCGCTATAGCACCAAGAAAAAAAAAGGAAATAGAACACCCATTATATATCAGCTGCTGAGTTTTTCTTCTTTACTCCCCTGAGCCTATAGCTCATATTGCTTACTATCGTCGATATAAAGCGAACAATGATCCGTGCATTCCACTTTTTTTATCAACAGAAGCTGCGCATGATGTTGGAAATCTCATATCATCATCATCATTTTGAAGAACGAGACCTCAGGATGAGCTTCTCCTCGTCAACACATAACACGAAAAACTGAAGTTTCACACATAACAACTGGTTTGAGGAATAACATATCAAATAAATTAGGTGGCAGACTGTGAGGTATTAAAAATTGCTCAAATTTTATCCCACAGATGTGAGCTTTAATCCAAATTGATGCCCGCATGCTGTATTTCCAAGAGGCAAATTATATCCTGCGTGTTATAGGTGTTTGCCAATTGTCAAATGAATAAAATGAAAGACAGCTAAGGAAATTGCACCTCCCATTTCCACAGATACAGAGTCTTATCTGCATTAAAGTTAAATTACTGCCTCTACAGAGGGAGAACGCAGCCATCTACACAACCCTAATTATGAAAAGTACCTTAACACTTCCAGAAGGTGTCTGACTATTGCACACCGGCTTTTCTAAATTCAGTTGCACTACGGATTGAAGAGCGGAAGTAAGGGTAGGGAAAAAATCTTCATAAAAACAGTGGAATCACTGAAGCATGAAATAACTCCCTCTTTCTTTCCCTCCCACAGGGGTAAAATGCTCATCACCACTCCTGATAAAAAAAAAGAGGGATTAGGAAAGCCAGTGTTTTGGTCCTATTGCAAATCAGTGCAGATTAGCTCGTCCTTCCCCTTGATAATGAACAAAAAATTTCAGGGACGCTGCAGAGATGGATGCAGCTGTAGGCTAGGCATTGGGCACAGAGACTCGGCTGTAGGAGGAATATTGTCTCAGGCTTTTATTTGTAGCCCGTAGCGTTGTGGCGATTACAATAATAGCAACACAACACCTACAATATAAATTTAAAGAGATGAAAATGCTGAATGGTTTTTAAAAACAAAAGCTGTGCAGAGGAATTAGCTGTGTAAAAAGCCTACACCGTGTGGAATGCAGCACATGCCCTGCTCTTTGCGCCGCTTCTACAACCTTCCTACCAGATAGGTTTTGCTGCTCTTTGTCAGATGACACATGGACAGAGATAAAAATCACAGCATCTCATCTCTAAATGGATTCGTCGCACTTTATGTCAGTTGTCAAGCAGATTTCCGGACACTGAAAGCGCAACTATAACCTTCTCTAAGGAGAAGAGATATCCTTGGGTTGGTCTGGGCAGTGGCCCGGAGAGTCACTCGCATTAAGCATTTATGAAAACACAGCCTGCGTTTACGGTTGTTTTCCCACGCTAAGTATAATCTCATTAATCATATGCTGAAGTTCACAGAATTTAATGCCACAGCAATAATTTAAACACACATCATTTTCGAAGGATGTCGTTACTGAATGTGAACCATTTACATCAAATTTACAGCTCCTGTTCTGTGGTTGAAGGGCATTTGCTGGCTAAAAGGGCCTTCATAATAAAGACATGGAGGTCTAGCCTTATGTTTCATCAACCGACAGAAATAATAGGGCCCACACTTCCCATTTACACTGTACACTGGCTCGGTGATAGCAAATCAATAGGTATCTTCCCTGAACCAGGGAAGGTGTGAATTGGGAAGGATGCAGCTCGGTGTGACACACAATGGCTGTAGAAGGACACTGCAGCTTTGCTGCAACACAGCTTCATCAGTGTAGCCTCCTCATTTCCTTGCAAGTATTGCAAGGATAATCAAACATAGCTATGTAGCTGTGAGCCATTAGGAGATGCTCAATTGCAGACACTTACTGTACTCTACGGGACGCTGGGAAAAAAGACATGATTTAGTAAAATAAACAGTACACTTGTCATTGATGTTTGTCAGCATTATTTTACCATTACTTTGTGTTATTTGAGTTGAATGCTGTCAAAATAAAACTAGCGCTTGAGCTATAAGACAAATGTAGGATAATCCACAAAGTGTTAAACAAACCTGACTGAATTTAGATCCATTTTCCAAGAGACTCAAGAACATGAGATTTTTTTATTTTCCCTCCCCAGATGCCCAGATTTCACCCTCAACATGCTTAGTACAACTCAGCAAACCATACCACAGGGAAGGACTCCCGCCACAAGTACCATCATACCTCCAGTATAATCACTCCAGAGAATGTGCTATTACAGTTCATTTCCATGTACTGGAATGCAACAATTCTCCCTCATTCCCTTCTGTCCAGCAAGCAAGGCAGCTGTGTAATATCGCAGCTTCTCTCAGCTCGGACCAGCTCAGAAGCGTGAAGGGTAGAAAGACAGGGGGCATTCATATGTATGCAAGCACTGAGCCATAGAGAAGGGATATCACTGAGGCATGGGGAGAGCTGTGGGCTGCATGAGGCGTGGGGCTAACAGTGCCCTGCTGTGAGCCCTACCCGGGTAAAACAATACTGTTTATGTCTGACTGGCTTTACTCTGCAGGGGTTGAAAGAAAAAGGAAAAACACAGGGATAAATAGAGAGAAGGGCAGAGGGGAAGTAGAGTGCGGAGCAGCTCATATTTTGGATGGTTTGTTACAGAAGTGCAATGCAAAACAGATTGTTGGATTAGATAGTTTTCATTTTCTTCCTTTAATTTTGTGCTGCAGTTGTTTTTTTTATGAAATGCCCACCCTCCCCTCCCCCCTTTCTGCCCCTGCAACCCCCATTTTTTCACATCTGAAGCCTTGAGAGATTTTCTGGTTATTTATCATCTTGCTTCTTTAAAACCATTTAAACTATAAAACAGCTGCAGCCTGTAGGTCTGAAAACTTAAGCCAACATAAAGACTTAAGCCAGCAGGGGGCGACTTATCTGCAGTGATGGCACTTATTTGTAGTGCGATGCGGCTAAAGTCTGCAAGAAAGTCTTTCACTAAATGTCCATAGATTATGAAATACACTGATCAGCATATTTGTTATGTCATCCTCTCACATTTGACTTGGCTCAAGCCCTTTACATCTATTTTCTTTTCTACTCCTCTGAAGTCGCTTATGCTGTATTTGAGTTCAGCTGAACTTCTGATAAAAGTCTTTTCATTAATATATATTTCTTCTCTCTTTTGTCAGAGAGAGAAAAAAAGTCTCAAACTGTGCCTTAAAAGTGGTGCATTTAGATTAAATGTTCATCTGCACTCCATTTGAAAGCATTACACAGCTTCTGCTCTGATTAAATCTTTATATTATAAGCGCGCTGTCATCTGAAAAAACTAACAGCCAACTGATGTTGACCATATTTACATGTACGATAATAGCTCAGAGAGAATGTTAGTTGGGCAGAATGTCTCGGACATTTCCTCTAAATTATAGACGTCTGTCAGCTGCCTGTGCGGTGGATGCTGCTCCACTTTTTCTGCTCTGTCTTTGTCGAGCAGCTGCACAATCACGAGTGATCCAGCCCGCGACTTCAGCTCACACACAGCAGACAACTAAATTTTGCCCATTATGCTGGCAACTGTCCTCTCTTTGAAGCAGAGAAGGTTGCACATTTTTTTGCTGATGGGGTCTACAAAGTAACTTAATTTAGTGTCGGGGTTTTAGAAAGGAATAAAAGAAGACATCAGCAGTATTGCTCTTTTCACATAAAAATTAGACATCATTATTAACCTGCTGTTGTTCATCTATATTAATCCACGTGTGCCAAACAGAAGCCGCTCAGTGTTTTATCAGTGTGTCTCACGATGGCAGCTCTCCCTGACAAACAGGCTGTGTTGTCTATGTGAAGCCAATGTGCAACAAAAGTGCATCAGTCCCAACTCAAGTCATATGTAAAGAGGACTTTTCTCAGAGGGGAAAAACAACTTTAAACAGACTTTAAAGTATTCTCTAACTCTTATAACACAGTCATGAATCCTCTCCAGCTGGTTTTACAACCAATTGCATCTTGAATCATGTGACCCAAACATCTCCCGTCTCTCTTTGGTTCTCCGTAGATCATTCTCTGCACAGGTTAGTAATCTCTGTTGCTAATTTAACATATTCTTCAGTGCAGTAAAGCAGAGTATACTTTGGGTTGAAGCTGACTTGTGCTGAAGAAGTCGCTAAGATGTGTGTTTTGTGGTTTTCAATAAAGTTTACTCCTCGTTCATCATAACATGCTGCGATGATCGGCATGGTAAATGATAGCATGTAAGCCAAAGGGTGATGTTGCTGTCTAAGGTTTCGAGCCTGTTGTGGTGCCCTCAAGTGGACAAAAAACACCTATGAATTCTATAGTGCACTGGTTACAGTGTTTAGGAAACACTTCTGAAACTCTCATAGCCTTATTATAAACAACATACTGCTAACAATGCACAGACAAAGTATGCCATTCATACCATTTGCTCAGGAAAGTTCACTGCGTTGTGAAGACACCATTATCAGGACGATCAGCAGCCTGCAAACATCTTCAATCCAAACAAGAACGGGAAAACACGCAAATTTAAAGTCTCCAGACTCAGCTGTTTTCATCACGTCTTCTTCTGAAAGAAACCTAGTCCACCTCTTTTTGGTCTGTGTGAATAAATAAAGGTGGGCAGTGGTGGGTTATCAGCTTTATTTGCTGCATTGTGGAGAAATCTCTATGTGCAAAGTTCTTGTCAGAATTTCCCATGAGCCATACTGTCTGGGTAAGTTCATATTTTAGGGTCTCATAAGTGTTGCATTTATTACAACAGCACTGACAACATAATGTAATGAATCCAAGTATGCTGAAAATGTAATACTCTCATAGCAATGACTGTTTAAATGAGTCCAAGCCTCACTTAGCCACCACTCGCCCCCCTTTTCAGCCTTTCTAGGTCAGAAAGATGGCGTGCCAAAGCCTTTTTCTAAAATGGCTGGTCTGTGGGGCCGGACTGTCCCCTGATAGCACCATTGCGGTGACAGGAAAGTGATTATGTATTGATCATGATCACACAGACACTGGTATAGCTCTCTCTCCTGTCTGTGGGCTGAGAGGATAATAGCTCATGATCAGACGTGGAGACTGACAGCCCATCTCTCCAAGCAGTGCTGCCAGCACTATTTTTGGACAGCACCACCTATGTGATTGAAATGCGTGTGCACGAAGGGGGAATAACGCAAGAATTAAGAGGCGATTAGCACTGCGAGGAAGAGAATTGTCAAGCACAGAGTGTAGCGCTGTGCTGCAGCGTAGCAGGCCAAAGCTCTTGATAACACAAAAAAACAAAAAAAAAACGGTTGTAACGAGGTGGAGAAAACAAGCGTGTCGAGGCATCCTTTCATACATCCATCCATCCATCCCCGTCTATCTATTCTCTCCGAGGAGAAGATGACATACTTGGAGCATAGCCAGCTGATTTCTCCTACAGTAGTCAATGCCAGTTTAAGATTCCTGGGCTGCAGATGGGCATTAAGGGAAATCCTCAAACAAATAAGCATGCTCATAAACAACTGGCATGGGTGAACTTTTTGTCAATGCCAACACAGCCTCAAACCTCCCACCCCTTCATTTGCTACAATTTCCACAAAGCACTCATCTACAGTCAAGGCTGTGACTAAAACTGGACCTCCTCTACATTCAGTGTTTATATCTGGAAGTATTTCAGATAAATAGGAGAATGCAAAGTGAATACACAAAAACAAAACAAAAAAAAACTTGGTCCTCCTAGGCCCATCAGTCTTCATAACAGGACTAATGTATACACATGCTAAACTGCATGTTTCAGCAGGCAGAGGGCAAATGAACAAGGAAGACCTTGCAGAGGCTGAAAAGATAAGGATATGTATTTATATCAGGCTTTAACACACTATTCAAAATTAGACTCGGTCAAATCCAACGTGGGCCAGAGGAGGGCTTACAACGATGAGGATAAAAAAAAAATCTTGAAGATAAGATATGGTTGTCAGGATCCAAGAAATTGTTCCCCAGAGCCAATGATGGATAAGGGACACTGCACTTTTGAAGAGTAAGGGGACCGTCACACTTAAGCACTTACACTGTCATTGTTGTAGTACAATTACTAGTCTTTTATATGACAGAGGGGGAGCCGTCACAGAGAAACCGGGGACAGTGTTTGTGTAGCGAGTTTGTGCGCTTGTCTGTTGTGTCTGTGCGTGCATGCTCAGCATGTGTCTGGCGTGTGCTTGACACTCCCTTTTCAAGGAGTCAGCTACTGCATCTGCTGCCTTGACAAGCCATTTACAGGAACGGCAGGAACAAAATAATTAAGAGGGTCCTTTGTTCCCCACTGATGGCCGTGGCATATGCCGCCATTTTTAAAGGCTTGTGTCATTGATTCACTTTAATTAGTTCATAGGCAATGTGTGCAACATGCAGATAGAGTTCAGGACTGGAAGTCGAGGACGGAAAATTGGGCACTTCACATGTTTAATTGCTCCCAAGGCATTCGCAATGGCAAGGTAATAACAAAGAATAAGGCAAAGTATATTGTCTAATGAACAACTTTATCATGGGTAAATAAAGAAAATGTTGCTTAATGTGAGAACTCTGCCACAGGGGTAAGGGTGTTCAATGTGAGTTATGCTTACTAAAATTATAAAAGAAAAAAAGAGAAAAGTTTCAGCATTATGCAAAACTGTTGTGTGAAATTAACTTGTGGTAAGAATTTATGCTGCATGAACGCCAGAGAGTAGAAACCAGGGGTCAAAAGTATTTAGTAACAGGGACGAGCAACAAAGGTATATAGTAATACTGTAGAGAGTTGAACATGGTATGTACACCAGTACGGTTCCAGCTGAGCTGCTCAGTGGCAAACTGTAGAGGACTCCCAGTGAGTAGGTTTATACCAACAATATAAAGGCAGGAGAAAAGGATTATGGTCAATAAACAATATGAAATCCAAGATGTTAATGCATATTACTAATGAGCAATTAAATAACTACTGGTAATGTTTAAACAAGTTTTATAATAGTTTTATAATAATGTATTTAAAAAGACAGCCGCACAGTACTGTGCACGTTTCAGTCTGGTGAGAAAAATAATGCTTTTGATCAGTTTACAAAATGCAAAGTGAGGAAACAAGAAAAATATCAATTAAATCAACGTTTGATGTTTTTTGTGACCACTCCTATAGCTACACTTGCACAAAATCAGGGATTAAAGTGAGGCGTGTAATTAACTAATCTTACGAAACGTGTCTGCATGAGAATTACTTTTATGTAGTAAAGAGTGAGCCCAGCATCAAGACGCAGGGTAGTTATTAAATCAGCAAGGTCTCTCCTAAAATTTTTATGTAAATTTGGGTTTCAAATGTTTGAGCTCTTTTGAAAAGAATTGGGTCAGTTGAGGAGCGTAGACGCAGTGGTCAGCTGAGAAAACTTAGTGTGGCAGATGCAAGACAAATCATGGTTCTTTTCCTTCAAAATCACAAGTTGTTCAAAAGTGCCTTTAGCTCAGAACTGACAAAAACCTGTCAGTACATTCATATACTGTTCAGAGAAGTCTGGCCATAAGGGGTCCTCATGGAAGAGGTATAGCCAATATGCTGTATTCAATGTAGGACTGATGAGCGGTAAAATAATGAGGATCTGCAGGCAAAAGTGAAGCATTGTGTAGGTTCCTTGCAGGTTTGGGGCTGCATTTCTGCAAACTCAGCTGGATTCGGAGTAACGGAGTCCTCATTGATGAGAAGTATAAGTAGATAATAATCTACTGAGCAGTAAAATCAGGGAGACATACGATATGATCCAAATTTATACACAGCACGACAACAACCCTAAACATAGAGTCAGTGTGATTAAGAATAATCTCCAGAGAAGAGATGGACAAGGAGGCAGAAGGATCTGAGCCAGTCTCCACCCATAAAAACATGTGGTTAATGCTCCAAGATGTTTGGTACAACCTACCAGCCGGGTTCTCCCAAAAACTGTCCATGACCGGTAAAAAAAAGAATTGATTCTGCTTAAGGAAGCCAAATTTCATAGATTTTTTTCATAGTTTTTTTGTTATCTCACTCTGCATTTTGTAAGTGTACATACATAATTATAGCTCATATTTTTGAAGAAAACACTCTTAACTTTTAGCACATGAACTTAAAACTTTTGTTTGCACTGTACCTGCATGGAGGATTTATATATACATATATATATATATATATATATATATATATATATATATATATTGTCCTGCCCAGTAAAACATTTTATTCTAAAGCACAAACTGTGTCGTTTGCCGACTGATCTATCAAGTTCAAGCTCCTCACAGTACGATAGGATCAAATCTTCCTGCCAACCATCAGGCCACATCAGTAGGGAGAAAAGGAACAGCAGATAACTCAGTGATCTACCCGTGAAAGCCAGACAAAAAGAAAAAAGAGACAGAACTGTGCAGACAGGCAGAAGCCTTGCTGATTCATCACGGGGAAAAGAACACTGCCAAACCAAAGCAATCCACAAATACATTTTTGCCACAGTGCGGTCCGCGGATGTTCAGCTGTAGTTATAACGTTAAGCTTAG
Organism: Leptatherina wallacei; assembly: GCA_028567055.1. Lineage (NCBI taxonomy): Eukaryota > Metazoa > Chordata > Actinopteri > Atheriniformes > Atherinidae > Leptatherina > Leptatherina wallacei. The sequence goes on from JAOXYM010000001.1 coordinate 33,466,874, forward strand.
GAAACAATTTAAAGGCCTTTAAAACACTTTTTTGACCACCAACTTCTTACATTGAGTTTTAAAAATTAAAACAAAGTGATGTGCCAATATTAATTTTCCTGTTTGAAGTTTCTCTTGTCTTTAGTAAATGCTTTTTAAGCATGTTTGTGGGATTTTCTGGGATAAAGTTGTATCCTCATCTTGAATTTTATAGATATCTGATATTTTATAATATCATCAATGAAAGCATTCATAGACGCACACAAACTTTTGTAGTTTTTTAAGCATTTTGAATCACCACTCCAAATTCTCACAGCGGTTCGGTCGCCCTGACAGGCTCTCATGCTGCATTTTAAATTCCTCAGAAGTAGGACGTTGGAAGTCAGTATTGTGTTTAATTTTCAACATAGAAATCAGTTCAAATGCTTAACAAAGGAAATAAATCAACTACAATTTTCTAAAGCTCTTACACTTCAAGTAATCCATTACTTGTTACTTTCTCTGATAAGTGCTCTGTTGCTGTTGACATTTTGCCATATCAGTCTGGGCAATTTTGGTTCCTGCAAAACCAACAAATAAGAAAGAAAGAGAGAAAATAAAAGTTCCTGGCTTGCTCTTTATCTCTTCCTCTCCTCAGCAGGAAGTCAGTTCGGCTGCACACATCAGCGTGCAGGTGCCATTCGCTTTGCCAGCGGGATGGCGGAGAGCATCCTGGTTAAAGTTATTTTGAATATCTGAGTGAAAAGGACAAAAGCAGTCACTGTCAAATCGATATTATATTTGGGTGATAATACGTGTCTGTCAGCGGAGAAGAACTCTACTTCTGAATTGAAGAAGCGCCCGCATGCTGAGCTGAGCTCCATAAACATTTGGTCAGGAAACAAGGCTCCGCTGGAGCTACTGTCCCACAAACTCATCTAAAAGTGCACCTCTGAGGGGAATGAATGAAAATGTTATCTTCCTGCTTGATCGTTTCTTTTTTTTTTTCTTCTTTGTTTTGATAAAAGCAATCATTAACAGATCTTCAGATCAAAAACCATAACCAGACTGTAATGAGGCAAAACAGCCAGCACATTCATGGTAAATATGATCTGTTATCATAACTAAAGTGCAAGAGGAGTTGAAAAGAGCTACTTGTGACAGAAAAGTACAAAAGAAATTACTTTTCTCAGCTCTTTATGCAGTAACTAATATTTTCTTAAAGGCCCAATATATAACTTTTCAGCCTTAAAACTCTGCTTCCTGGACTCGTTTGATGGCACAGTGACATCTATTATTATCTATTATACTTAATCCAGTTCAGGGTTGTGGGCTGGAGCTAATTCCAGATGACATGGGACTGGAGGCAGGATACAACCTTGGACAGGTTGCTTGTCCATCACATCGTCAAAACAGAGAAAAACAACGATGCACACTCGCCAATCACCAGATAACCTAACATGCATGACTTTGGTGAATCTAAAAGCTGGGTTCTCATACCCCAAACACTTAGTTTTTGGATTTTTTTTTTGTTCTCTAACAGCCCTCACCTCCCCTCATTTCTAAATTGGTGGAAGCGTGAAGCCATATTTTTACTAATAGAAGGATTTTATTTTTTGACAAAGCCACTACGACTTAAAAGACTTATTTTTTTAAACTATAGAAAAAAAAATTATTCAATATGACTGAACATGAAGGAGGAAACAAAATATAATTTTACTAAATAAACAGTTTAATGAGACAAAAACAGCTCTACCATCTTGTTCTCATTACATATTTTTATGCATGTAGAAGTAACAGCAAAACAACCTATTTATATATGTGGATGTGTATGTCTGCAAATATAGATAAGTAAATATATACTTCCTCTAACCAGTGATTGACAACTGCAACATGCTGCAGCCCCAGCAAGCGGTCCATCTGAAAGTAGTGGGGGACACAAGTCCTCCACCTCCCACACAACTGCATTAAGACACTCAACTGAGTCCCCCCCCCAAGCTGCCGGTTTTAACGGAGAGCACTCTCTAAGTAATACACGCTGTCATCTGACAGCCATCCTGGAGAGCAAGGGGTTAAAGAGTTTTCCCAGAGGAATGTTGAAACGTACTCCGTATACGTGACTGGTAACTTAATGTCTCCGTCAGCCGGTGAGAGCGGTGCTCTGCTGCCGTCTGACAAGCAATCCATCACGGAGAACACACAGACAGAGAGCTGCATGCTGCCACATAAAGAGTCCACACGGCAGACATGCTAAAATACACGCACCCACAAACGCACCCTGACACACAGACGCATCCGTAATGCTGATAGACACACATTAATGCACTTGTTAAGGTGCTGACAGTCACAAATCACAGGCACACGCACACACACACACACACACACACACGAGCATGTTGCAAACACTTCGCAGCACACACAGAAACTCTCCAAAAAAAATGAGGCGGCCAACAGACAAAAAAAAAAAAGGTAGAAAAATGAGTGATGGGGAGAGCAGCGGGAATGCTGGAATCTGGATTTACACCCCCAGCAATCCCAAGGTTTGTTTACACTCCCAGAAGGGAAGTGGAATTTTAAAGGGGGCTATCTCCGCAGCAGCGTGCTGGAGAGCAGATTCACCCAATTACACAGCAGCCCCCAGTGTGACATTGCAAACCTGCTGTAGGATTGACTCTTTCTCTCTGTCTGTCTGTGTGTGTGTGTGTGTGTGTGTGTGTTGACACCAGGCTGTGACTGTGGTGAAACCACAGACTGACTAAATCCATACTGCAACGTTACAGCTGCCAATGCTTTGATATGCAAACAGTAGAGCACAAGACGGCTGCCACAATCAGCCACCTGCATGACATCAACCCAGGAGGGCCAAACACAAAAAGTAGCAGAGGCGGATTTTTTTTAAACTCTCTTCATTGTATCAGACGACTGAGGCGTGGCGGTGAGAGCACGAGCCAGACGAGGGCTTTAGTTAATGGGACAGACATCAAGGGGACGGCCTCGCCCACACTGGAGATTTGATCCTTTTCGTCTTATCAGCTTCTTTTTCAAATGACCTTGCTGTACGGACTTTTATGCTTCTCCCCCATTCTTCTCTGATTGGATGGACCTCTCTCGTCTGAAATCTCTGCCACCTTGATGAATGCGTTCCACACTCATTTATGTTGCGCTCACCAATCCTTCTTTTCCAGCAGCAACAGCATGCCGCATGAATCTTACCTGTAGCCAAGTCAAAGACATACTCACACTAACAAGCCTGCAAATACACTATCAGCTAATGTAGATGCCATATTTACCAAGCGCCCTTAGCTTTTTGCTTTTTCTACCACTTTTGCCTTATTTCAACTGCAGTTTAATTAAGTCCACACTCTTTTGTGGGAGCGAATTTAACTTTAAAGACTGTTATTATGGCTTTCAATAGGAACCAATTGCTGATTTAATTTCAAGTTCTGAGGTCTGTGTGCCTGCAGGGTCCGAATAGCTGCGGTTGGTACCTAGGACAATTAATAATGCAGGCATGGAGGGATGAGATTATGTGGATCCTGCTCCTGCTGTTCAGCACTGTAAAAATCACCTAAAGCATGACACACATGCACACGCACCCGTGTTGACTTTTGACTACAGAACCAGAGAACAGAAGTTCTTTCTTTTTTTGTTTTTGCTCCCTAAAGAAGCAAAACTAAGTGAGAGTACAAGATACAGCAAGAAATAGATCTAAAGAAGCAAAAAAGGGATGAATGCAGAACAAGAAAAGTGCACCGAAAAGAGGCTCTACAACACAACATTAAATATCTACAACTCTCTTCCTGAATAATTAATAGGTCAGCCTTGGCTGTGTTCGGAGGGATGCGAATGAGAAAGCTTCCTGGCATCTTAGCAGATATGAGTAAGCATTTGTCAAGTCAGAGCTGTAAACTGGAGCCCTCTTCAGCCTCCCTGCTAAAGTGATGAAGCACTCGTCAGGAGTCCAAAGAGTACCTGTTACTTCTGGCTGATATGAAGCACAGCTGGTGGGAACACAGGCACACAGACTCATTCGGAAAAGTTTGATTCCCTTCTACAATCCTCTGTAATGGATCTTTATTTAATGACAAAGCTGCATGCCTGCTAGATATTTCCCCTCTTACATCGGGGGGGGGGGGGGATAAACAGTTAGTTTAAGCAGATGCCAGACCGGGACAGTGACTGTTTCAGCTCAGCTCCAGGAAAGCGTGATGTTCGCGATGCAAATGAATGCAGCTGGTGGTTTTCACAACAAACTTCTCAGATCTTAGAGGAGGCTGCAACAGAAGGCATCATTGACGCACGTCGGCATCACGTGAGCCGAATCACTCAGAGGAATATTTTAGAATTTTTATTTCTCCGACTTTTGGGCCTAATTCAACGTAATCCTCAAGGATTATTGTTTGTATTAGATTTAGCCTTTGATGACCTCTGTATGTAACTGAAAGTGAACACAGACATGAGACATCATCTCATCATATTCATCCGTGCATGGCGGCTTGTTTACAGGCTGAAGATTACTTTTTTGGGATACGCAGCAGTTATGAAATGATGGATTACCCCGTGAACCATAATAAGGATGCTGAGTGATTTCAGTTTAATGGTGGGTATATATTTGAACCTAAAGTCCATGGATGAGAAGATACATCAAATGGAAGATGAAACACAAAAGGCAGAGACAAGCTTCTGGTTGCTAAGTTACAGCATTGCTGCCAAGTCAAGGAAGAAAACTTTTGCTAAGGAAATTAGGACTTGTTGATGCCATATGTTTTTTAAAAACAAGAAAAAAACTGCATGAACAAGCAGTGGACCCACAACTAAATAATATGCAGCTTTATCAACTGAGCCACTATAGATGGTAAAAAGGGGAACACCCGCTGGACTGACCAGCTCTGCTGTTCAGGATGTGGACAATAATAATTATTAATTAGGCCCGAGCACCGAAGGCGGTGCGAAGGCCTATTGAAATGCAAGCGTTTATTCTTCCGTATTCTTCTTATTAGGCCCGAGCACCGAAGGCGGTGCGAAGGCCTATTGTATTTCGAATGTTTTCTCCTCCCCAATGAATCACCT
>JAOXYM010000001.1:33480275-33492980 GCA_028567055.1 Leptatherina wallacei
TTTTAAGACGAGTTTTAAAAATGGACAGTGAGGTGGATTGTCTGATTTGGAGTGGAAGCTCATTCCACAGTTTTGGATGCATCTTTCTTTTTGAGTGGCACATATAGCTGACTATCATCAGCATAAAAATGATAAAAGATGCCAAGTTACCACCAAACTTGGTGGTAATTAAGCACCATGCATAAAAAGCCAGCTGTCACAAAAACCCCACTGATAACAGACTTACCCCAGTTGCTTCCACTAATGACATCAAATCCTTTTCTAACACGCCATTTCTCCTCCGACGCAGCCGACACCTTTGCTCTTCACTTCCTCTCATTGTTGCACTGTACTTAGCGAGACAATCCACTAAACAATTAAAATGACAGTCACCTCCATTCTCAGTCATTCAGGAGGATGAAAGTCAGAGAAAAGTCACAGAAAGCCACACATCTTATCCGACTAGCCCTTTTAAAGGAAGAACAAAAGGTCTCTCTCCTTCATTTCCCATTAACCTCTACGCTCCTCCGCACACAGGAAACACGGCAACCTCAGTGGCCCATGTCACATATCTCATCCGGCTGTGGGGACCGCTTCCTATGGGGGATGGTGACATTCAATAAAGGGGGGGGGGGTTCTATCTAGACGTAGTCCTTGACAGATAAAAGGTGGGTGTTGATATTTGTCCCTGGTCTCAGTGATACTGTGTGGATACACTGTTGATAAGCGCAGAGCTGCTTAGAGTCTGATGAAGTCTGGAGTGGAACTGACAAGCTCTGTAAGTGGATAACATCGTCAGGAGAAGCAGCCTGTTGTGGTCTGGATTAGGTCTTTCTATTGTTCGACGTAGGTGGGTTCATACCAAGCAGAAATACGCAAATTCAATAGAAGACATAGTGCGGCGTCTTTCCCGTGCGCTGTAATTACATTTGAATGCTTCCTAGCTTCTCGTGGAGATTTGCTCATATGCAGCAGACTCCACTGACATTCACTTATTTCAGCTCCCCTTTACTGTGGACTTTATTAGTTATCCTCCGCTCAACACACTTCCAGTAATCCACTGAGTCCTGCTCACATTCTTATTTCTGTGCAATAAAGATGAAACAGAGTTTTATGAATATGAGACGAGAGATATGAGAGACTTCTTGTTTGTTTGTCCAACGTGTCTAATTCTTCTCACAATGCCACGGCACATGAAAACTTCACCAGGAAAACTCATTGCTGACAGAAAAAAAAAGAGTCTTTCCAGCAAAGAACTGAGCATCTGAGAATGTTTAATTAATCAGTAGTGACAAAAGGGAACAACAATCAACAAAGAGATGCCGACTTCCATTTCTTATGCATTATTCCCACTGGCAAATCACAGAGTGCTGTCAACTACCACTTTGCTCTCTACCTCGTCTCAATGGTTGTCTCTGCTCTGCACTGACAAAACCCTTGGAGAGCTGCAGTATTTTTCAACTGAGATCCAAAGGCGTGAGCAGCAGGGATCGCGTAGCAGAGTTCAAACAAGAAGAGTTCACTGTTATTCTGTGTTTACATGAATACTTTTGTAACATCTTTTGTTCCTTTTTGCTTCCTCCACATCAGCAGCTAATACAAATCAGCTCCAGTCATCATGAGTAGCTGAGCTAAACCATCACTGCCTGGAAGAACCCCTGTAAAAGGCTGCATCTTACAGATGGGATTCAGCAACAGATTCCATTACATACCTAACACCATCTGCCCTAGCATGTTGTGTCAGCTTGGTGACAGTTAACAAGAGGCAGCTGGATAAGGAAACACAATAACAAGCGCATAACGCCCAGCAACAGACCCCAGCACTCTCGTTGAGCTCCTCCAATGTCAAAATGGCATGAAGACACACTCTGATCTCCCTCCTGCTACTGATGGAAACATTTTTCTACAAGACTCCTGCTGCTCTGGGGTCAGCAGTAACTTCCCTTAAAGAGAAAACACACTGTAATGATCCACTGACAGGTTTCTAGCAATTCTGTTACAACTTTACATTAATAGCAAATGAATTGCATATGAATTGACAATCAAAGAGTGTAGTGAGAAGCGTTTGTAGTGGCTTGTGTGCGAGTTTGTGGTGTCTTTCAGAAGCAAGCAGCATCAGTTACTGTTGTTAACGAGAGGGACAAATCATGAGGGTACATGCAGACTTTGTATGGGCATCTTTTGCTTTCTGTTTGACTTGCGGTTAGAACATGTAAATAGGGAAATGTGGATGGAAATGGTAAACACTGGAAGAAGAAATTCCATAAATACGTTTGCTTGAGCTGGTTTTTGCGTGCTTGAAAGAACGCTTGATGCAACATGTGGGAGCATGGTAACATTTTAAAAAATAGCAACAATAAATTCATGTGACTGACCAGGTTATTCCTGCATTCCAGTTTCATCCTGACATGGTTGCAATTCTTGATGAAGTCATCTTCTTTTTCCTCCTTTTGATATCCATCTCAGTTATTATTTGTTTCCAGTTAAATCAACTACTTCTTCTATTATAGCCACTAACAATGTAGTCTATTCTGCAATTCTTCAGCAAGACAACACAGCCAGCCTCTGAAAATGCAACTAATTTCTTTTTGCACCTTTTTAAAAGATCGCTTTAGATTTGTGTCACTATGGAAACTGGCGATTCAAAGGTGTCATAAGGGCACGGGTATAAGAGGTCTGGCCCCTGTATAAGTTAATACAGGAGTTAACCATCCAGCAGTGAGGGTTAAAGTCATATAATACTAAAAATGAGAGACAACAGTAATCGTAGACTAATGTGTAGGATGACATAAAGCAATTTCATGGAAATAAAAGCTCCAGTCAATTTCAGTTTGCTCATAATTTGCCATTTACAGTAATGATGGATGGTCTCTGAAGTCCATTTCACCCATTTAAACCTGTAATGCCTGACCCAAGCAAAAATGTCAAACTTTTTTAATATGAAGTCTTTATTGGGCCCTTTCACAAAATGTAAAAAAAAAAAACAATAATAAATCGCTATATTTTGTATATTTACTCTTTATTTAAGTGTGATATTGTAAAATTACTATAGTACGTTTTTGCATCCACCAGGGATGCAAAAATGAAGACAAGGATCAGATTGTGTACAACAGGGATTTGAGTGAAGTTTTGACCATAATGTGATGCAAAAGGTCTCAGAAACATATGTATGAATATCATATGTATGGCTTTAAAGGGTTTAAAGGTACAAAATTGTTTAGTCTTCACCTGTACTGGGTGTGTTCGAATTGAGTTACGTAACCTGCCGTAGTCTCCAAATAGTGTGATTGGACTGACAGGAATCGGGGAAAAAAATCATCTCTTTCAAGAAAAGAAAACCAAGCTACCAAATAAGACAAAGAGAGGGGGAGAAAAAGAAGAGGTATAGGAGCAGCTGCTTCCTGATGTCTTTGAGAAGAGAAGTCATCAGCAGAATTGAACCAACAAATTTGTCTCAGCAGCACGTTAGAACAACACAGATTAATAATTACTATCAGACTTTCATCACAGATATTACTGCCAATCGTTTCAGACTACGAAATACACAAAACAGTAAATCAATGGATTCCTTTACATCTCAAGATTGTCAAGATGCCACTGTAATCATCTATTATCTGAAAAACAATGCAACACAGAAGGAGAATATTCCTATTTTAGGCCATAATCAATGATAAATAAATAAGACTAATTATTATATAACCTACTGTTGGTGCATCTGAGTCAAATTTAATGACTTATAATAAACTATACTATCTTGATAAAGGTCTGTTTAAAAAAATAAATAAATACTAATTACTTAATTTAATGCATTTACTAGTAGAAAAAAGTTCTGAGGTAGTCCCATCCATCAGAAAGGTGCTTAGCCTGTAGGTTATAACCTCCAGAGTAAAATATATTAACAGTAAGACCGGCAGTAAAACATGGCTCAAGACATTTACTGGAAAAAAGAATTCAACACAATTTTTTTAACACCATATTTGTTGGAACACATTTCTGCTGAGAAAAATAAAGCTGAGTGAAGTGTGGACATTTGACTTTCTTTATGCAGGATTTTCAAAATTCAGGTGAGAGACTGAGATAACCTGACTGCATTTACCACAGCAACCTGATAACCAGGCTAAATTCTTTTCTAACTTGAATCCATATTAATTTATACATCTGATTAGATTACAAATATTAAATTAATGTGTTTCACTTTTGGTGGAAGACAAAAGACAAAAGGAGGATAATATTTTTTATACAAAGCCTATTTCTTGATCAATATTATAATTATTATTATTTATTTGGTGTTTGAGTTTCAGCTGTTCTTTGGAAGCTGTAGTAACAATAGGTTAAGCAAAGGCAAGTACATGGAAAATAACACTGGCCATTTCATAAACATAGCAGGTTTTCATTAAAAAGAATTAATCTGTGTAATGGGGGTACTTGTGTCCTGGTACAGCCCTATGTCTAGCAACGCCCCTGTGGAGATAAATTATCTTAAAATGTACATATCTTTAAATGAGGCCATCCATGTTTACATATCCTTGGCCCTATATCTTTTATTGCAAAGGTGAGACTTAATGTTCTTGTGAGGATCATGGAGTTTTGGTCATCTATGTCTTTGACTTGGGGGGTGGAATTTGAATAGCAAGATGTCATCTTAACCCTGTAAAACAGATGCTGATGAAATTGGATCTGGGCCTAAGTTTGTTCTCAAAGAAAGAAAAAATAACTCAAATGTGGTAAAAAAGAAAAAAAGAGCTCCACAGTTTTAGTCCAATTAGATGTTGATTTTTTCTGAGCTTCATAGATGCAAAGTGCAGCCTTAAAGCACATATAACTGCAGCACACAAGAAAACATTGAAGCTTGTTTTCCCGAATGGTTCAGATAAAGACCGATGCCGGACAAACACATTCTGTAGCTGAATGTGCGGATGTTACTGTAGCATGTCTGAAATATGCCAATGCTGCTTCTTTGACTCATGCAGAATTTAGTTTGTGTGTATGAGTTTAGCAAAGCATTCCTTATATTTTTTCTCTATTGATTTCAACCATATAAAGTTGTTTTGCACACTGTTAGCTTTTTGTGCATGAGCTGTTTGTAGAGGGCCCTCCCTCTCGTGTGTGTTGACGCTGATAAGTCATGAGGTCTTAGTGATCTGATTTGATTTATCATTCTTGTATTTTCATTCACCAAAGTGCTCGTGGCAGCGAGCATGTAAATAGGCACACTCATTTCCTCTTGTTCTGTTTCACTCATTATTTCTATGCAATAGCCCATTAGAGATCAGCCGTCTTGGAAATCTCACACACTGATTAGGCTGCTGTGTGAGGCGGAGGGGTGGAAATGTGTTCCGTCTCTGTGACTTACCAACAGCAGACATTTCTGGAACGGATGCACGATATGGGCCTTCAATGAACTGTGGTGGATTGTCATTTATGTCCTGGACTTTGATGATGAACTCGGACGGCGGCTCCAAAGGCTCGTCTGTGTCGGCGTTAACGACCTGGGCTGTTAGCGTGTACTCGGCTTTCTCCTCACGGTCCAGCCTCTTCATGGCATGGATGTCACCCGTTAACTCGTTGATGGCGAATATGGTGCCTGCCCCCTCGCCTGCGAGGACATATTTGATGTTCTTGCTGCCCACATCCAAGTCCGTGTGAAGCTGCAAATCAAAAGAAGTGACAAGATAAGAGATTGCGTTAAAAGGTGCAAGTAGAGTCCTCCTTTTGTTCCCGCTTTGTAGACACAGATTGGAGGTTTTTAATGAACGCAATAGTCTATGCTCAGCAGATTCTGAAAATTCTCATCATGCAAATGCTGATAAGTGTAAAACATGACGATAATGTGTTGTCATTGCTGCTGTGCTGTGTTGAAAGTGGTGTAGCATAGACACTAAATGTGACTTAACATAGCCTAAGTTCTGCTAAATGAGGCCTGCAGGGGACAATAAGTTTATAAGTAGCACAGGAAATAGACCAGAGCCTACATGGTTCCTTGTTATGCATCACAAATGCATCATACACACACACAATATATGAGGTATATTGGTCCCTACTGTCCAAAATTCACAGAACGAAGCTGGATATGCTATGAATGTGCACTAAAACAGGGCAAGAATAGAAAATCCATACAAAATTAAAGAGGAAACTCTGCACACGATGATTCATTCTCCCAAATAACCAGCCCTAAAGTTACTGGACAATGCTTCATGTGCCTCATTATTTTTTTGTAATTACAGTTTCATTACTGTACTTCTCTAAAGCCGTATTATGCGCTAGGCCGAGTGGTTAGATCCCACTCACGCCCAGGATGGTAAAACTAATGAGTCTTACAATGCCCCTGTATGTTACATCTTGTGGAAATGAGAAGGCAAACACCTCTGCTGTGTTGATTTATAAAAGTGGAATTGCAGGAGAGACAGCAGTGTCAGAAAATAGCGAAACTACCGGGGTATGGCGTGACAAAAGCAAATAAGTTTGTTTTGTTCACATAAGCAGACAGAGCTCTTCCTCTACTGTAAGTCACCTTTCATGTAAGCCTCTTGATCCCCGAGGTGAGTGACTTTCAGAGGGGAGGGTAGGGGAGAGGCAGCGTTTACAAAGCCTGCGATGTTCCGTGTTGCCAGGGCACGGCTGGCAGCCCTCATCTTCTCAGGCTTTATTTTTTTGTTAACATAGGTGCCGCTCAAAAAACTAAAAACTAAAAATCAACAACACACAGGCACGCGCATACCGAGCACACACAGGCGGGAATCAAAACATCTGAATTCCGCAGCTTTAAGTTCATTTCCTGCCACCGTGTTTCAGCAGACGCTCCTGTGGGAGCATGCATGCATGCGGCTGGGGTGCACGAACAGCGAGGCAGAAATGTGTCGGTGAAAATCCCGACCCCTAAGCCCCCCGCAATGTTCTTATAAGCCAGCTTTTATGCATCCGCTGTCTCTGAGGTGTTGTTTGAAGACACTGACAAAGCACATTCACTTAAATTGTCACACCTTGCACTTTTGTTTTCCTAATTGTGCCATCATTTCACATGAATGATGTAGCTCATTAACACAAATGCCTTGCAACATCCTGCACACTGAGAAGCTCTTTAAATGAGCTCGAATTAATGATGGTCTGTCAGGGTTTTTTTTCTTTTTAAATTTTATGTGTAACTTCTTCTATAAAATAAAATTATCTGCAGCTTAGTGCATATATCTACATGTCTTTGTTTTTCAACCAAAGGTGGTAAATTGAGTTTTACATTGGTTTTGGATGATCCATAGTATAATATATTATAATACTAGACTAAAAATCAGTGAAATATCTAAAAAATATTGCATAGAATTCAAGTATTTGGACCCACCTATCTCTACTTGATGCAAGCTGCTGTACAATGAGAAATGTGCATGCTTAGATAGGACTTCTGCATGCATCACAATGAACTAACCTTCCCATTATTCCTTACTCTCACCATTTTTATACATGCAGTTGAGTCTTGAAACGATCCAGAGATGTCCTGGAACGAATGTGTCCGAAACATTCCTTCAGCGTGAGACAATCTATGAATATGTCAGTAAATATTCTGGAGGTTTGCTGCTGCAGTGCAGATGAGCATGTGAGTGTGCTGATGAGTAATTATCCTGTCTGCTAAAAAAGACTGGTCCAAATTGTCTGAACTTTATTTTGAAGGTTTCCTGTGTTTCCCGAAACTTGCTTTAGGAAACCAAGAGGCTGCTTTGGCCACAGATGCACCAACCTGACAAGCAAAGTTGTCCATAACTCACTTAATTCTCAATCTTTTCATCAACTTTGTGTTGTTAAAAAATGTGAGGAATTGGATGTCATACTGTTTAGCATTTGGAGTTAAATTGAATTCTTAAATGATTGGACAAACTATTAAATTAAAGGAAATATCTTGCCATTCACTACCACAGAACCAAGTCCGTGTGAGGAGGTGTCTCTTCCTGTGGGATATATCTGTGTACCCTAGACACTGGATAAATATTAGTCGGTTTTAATCACCTCCATGCCAAAATTGGACTTTCTTAAATTATATAACTACCTTAGATATTTGAGCTAAATGTGTGTGACAGTGTTTGTGCAGGCTAATTGCATACTGTACGTCCAACCTGCAGAAATGTGTATGTGAAGTATGTGAATCAGAGACTTTTGGGTCAAATGAAAGTCCTCTTCTTAAAAAAAAAGAAAAAAGTTTGAAATAGTCCAGTAATACATTATCAAACATCTCAAATGCATCTCACAGAGACCCAAATGCTAAATCAATGTTAATAGATTTGAGTCCACAGGAAGCTGTGCCTCTTTATGAAGTATTCACCCTTGAGTCATTTGTGGATGAAAAGTTTGTAAGTGTACAGTTTCATGAGCAAACTCCCATCTGTCTCTATGTGTGTGTTAGCCACAGCAGCTCATTCCAAAGTAGGGTCACAGGGGAGCTGGAGTCTATCCCAACTGATCCTAAGCGAGAGGCAGCGGACACCCCAGACAGGTTGCCTGTCCATTCTTTTTTAAAAAGTCAAACACATAGTGTGAAGTAAGAAGCTCTATTTCTGCTGTTGATTTATCATCTTAATGCTGAGTTCCAACCATATTCCGCAACATCTGTCACAAAGCTGTTCATTATCTTAATTCAGCTTTTACTTGATCTAGAAATGTTAAAATCCCAGATCAATATGCTAAAGGCCAGATGGGCCTCCCCAGATAGAGGATCAGAAAACCCAGTGGTTATGTAAGGAAAAAGAAGGTGGAATAAGAATCTTGACTATTTACTTTATGGCTGGCTGATAACTTTATATTGGTCTGTCCCACCTCTGTAAGATGTTCTCTTGTTCAGTACACAGTACCTGTTTCCCTCGGCCCTTAATGTTAATTGGTTTGTGATAAAAAGGTCAACAGGAAATGATATATTTCCTTTGCCTTTGGAAAAAGACAGGTAGTTTATTCCACCACTTTGGCATCTGGACACAACATCATTTTTACAGAAAGTAGATATTAACAGATATTATGTGATTTTACGTGAGTTGCAAGCTGATTTAATTAAAAGGAATTGATTATCTTTCCCAATTTATCACAATCAGTTTTGGGGAGTTTTTGCATATTGACATTTTTTCCTTCTGCAGGAGTAAGTCGAAGGTAAAAGGACAGGCATCTGGCTCTCTTTGTATCCAGCCTTGCCTCTGCTGTGTTTTACTCCTTTCTTTTGGTCTTTATTATATTTTCTTCACTCCGCTTTTGTGCAGCTTTGTCATTCTTTTCCAAAAGTGCCCACCACATTCAAAACCAGCCCTCCTGACCGTCAGTGTCTGAATTCTGGGTCTAAATGGTTTTAAAATGAGATGATTCTTTACGGTTCACAAACTCAAAGTAAACAGCCTTTGGCGTGTTGCTGAAACAACGGGGGACAGTTTAACATAATATGGTATTGCCTTGCTTATATGAATTAAACTGAATTGCATCGCTGTGCTCTAGTTGGGGGAAAATGAGGCTGGCCCAAATGAGTCAGTCAGGCATTTACTGTACTTTTCTCATTCATCAGATGCTTTTATCCAAAGCAAATTAAGCTGTATAAACACAGAAGACTTAACTAAAAAACTTGAATAGATCAGAAGTAATTAGCCGTAGAAATAGTTGAAAATTAGAATAGGACATTAACAAGAAAACGGGTTATTGTTATCAAAGCAGTGCAAAAGAAGAGGCCTTTTAGCTCCCATTACTCACATTATGTCCGCCCCCCTCCCCCTGCAGCAGCGAAGGCCCAGCCATGCGCTGTGCACACACACTGTGAGGATCAACAGCAAATCATTCGGTCACAAACCAGATGGCCATTCTTTAATTCCATATTTCTGCATAGTAAGGTTGTGGAGTCTTTAGAGCATTTTAAGATTCATACCATAAAAAATTCCCAGATATGATGGAAGAAAAACAGAAAACTCTCTTTATTTCCTTTTAAATTCTCATCCATGTCTTATTCTTTCCCACAAAAATAAAATTGACCTCTTGTGTCTTGGAAATTTCGGAATAATTTTGTACATGGTGGTGTTTTATCACTTCACAGTTCTTTGCTGCCTCCAGCTTCGGTCCTGAATGTGCATCCAAGGTCGCTAGCTGTTCATCCTCTTTGGATGGAATGGAGGAACACAGACAGTTCCTCGGCTGTGAGCTGCTGGAAACTGAACACAAAGTTCCGTGATAAGACAACGTAGACATTTAACACTCGTTGAATGCTTTCAAATCTTCACATTTTCATCCTTATTGTAACTTAATTTCCATCATTACATAGCCGACAAGATGGCTCAAAACCTCAGATAAATAAATCTGTCGGAAGCGGCGGCTTTAACCTTAAATTGGCCGTGAGTTGAGCCGAAGGCTGTCTTCGCTAGTCTCTACGCTGGAGTGTGTAAATGGTCATCCAAGACTACAATTACTGATGAAAAAAAAACCAAGAAGACAGTCACGGGTCTTAGTCATTAAGTCAGTTGCCAGGGCAACTGAAACAACCAACAATCAGTGACATTGACTGGAAACAAACAGATAATAGATAACAACACACTCTAGTGATCTTTATGTGTTAATATGCACAACAATGAACAATGTGCTTGGAACAGAACCCACTACACAGACTGGTTCGGCCATGCTGACAAGTAACAATCAAGATGTCAGCTGTCTGTAAAGTCGGATTTTCAAATGATCCTGAAATGCGCTGCAGCCATCGTGAGCAGCCGTTCTTGTTTGTAACCAACAGGAGTGGTGATTTTATTACAGCTTGAAAGTAAACATAATCGATCTCACAATGAAATATGGGTGTCAGTCGATGGGGCGTGAGTGTTCAGGCTGGAGAAGTTGTTTCAACTCCTTCCTTAGCTGCGTACCTCTGGTTGTTAAAATACAAATATCCACATGTTTGAAAGCTGCGGTTCAGAGTGAGGAAGAAAACACAGTCTCATGAACACACCTCCATTTACCAACCACAACTCCCAATCCGGGGCTCGCATGGAGGCTGCTTGAACTGTCAATGGAGGAGAGGAAATATGTCAGCCCCCGCTGAAGATGAGCTTTTCCAGCAATCACTCAAACAATTACTGTCCTAATGTGAAAGATTCAACAGTTTCTACTCCCACACACTCGCACCCGACTCCCTGCCCCCGCCTCAGAACTGTATCCCCTCGCTGCTGCCCCACACAAGGAAGTAATGATTTTACTTCTTGTCTGGGCAAAATGCTTGATGGGACGTGTGCTCCTCCCTATGTACGTAGCAGCGGGGCCGGAGAAGAAGAAGGAGACTGAAGTGAGGAGCAAGAGGGAGGAGATGCTGTCACTGTGATGAAGAACAGACTGCGCACGGTTAGTCAGACTGCTGTCTCCAAGTTCTACCTCAGTTAGTACTTAGTGAGGGTCAGAAATTGCTTCTGTTGCTGCATTTCATCTGTATGTCTGTTGACAATTTATCAGTGGTGGAAGCATACTCAAATAAATGTGCCCACATAGAAACGTTAGAATACCTCATTCCTGTATGTGCAATGCGGTTAAATAATTTTTACAAATGAAATGAAGCAAACACATCTTTATTTGTGAAAGACTATTTGACAGGAGAAGAGATGTTTAGTGGAACTACTGACATGTTTAATATAGAAAATTATAGGGCTGTCAAATGATAAACCATTTTAATTGCAATTAATCGCTTGACTGATTGATCACACATTAACCACACATTTATTTTGTTTTGTAATTATCTGAAATTTTTATCTTAATTAAAGATCCTGTAATGCAAATGTATTCCACATGAAATGTGCAATTACAGGTGAGCCTTCTCCTTGAGGAAGGTTGCATTGTGGGTAATCTGGCTGTGATGCAGTTGTTTCGGGGGGTCCGTGAGTAATCGGCAGAGGGAAGCAGCAGAGAAGAAGCTGCAGAGGTGGGACGCGTGCCGACAGATGATTAGTTGCTAATCAGCCATTAAGTGTCTAACTGGGCTCAGGTATGAGGAACACTGTTATTCAAAGGTTGTCTAGTGTGCTCAGAGTTTTAGACGTGGAAATAAGGATCTGCTTGATGCAAAGCTGTGACGTTGACTCTGCCATGTCCTTGTCATTGAAATTGGTTTAAAGTAAAAAGCAAACCCTCACTTACAGGTAGTTAGCCACTGTTCCTAACTTGGCTGATTTGATGTCTTTAACTCGAGTAGATGGTGGTTTTATAGCAGCTGAAGCTCAGCAGGAAGAGCAGTCATCTCCTAACCGCAAAGATGGCGGTTCGATTCCTGGCCCTCTGACTACATGTCGAAGTATCCTTGGCCAAGACACTGAACCCCACTTTGCCTCCCAACATGCCTATCAGGGATGAATGTGTGTAGAAGCACTCAGTATGATCCAACATAAGTGCTGTATGTATGTGTATGAATGGGTGAGTGAGATACTGTATGTAGTGTCAAAGCGCTTTGAGTGGTCACATGACTAGAAAAGCGCTATACAAGTACAGTCTTTTTTTTTTTGTCTGATGATGCTGTGCTTATAAAATCAAACCAAACAATCACATTGTAGCCTCCCAGCGTCTCAGAGCAGAGAACAGTTCTCATGTTTGTGTGATTTTGAAACCTATTTCATATATTTGTTGATTAAAAACTTTTTTTTCACCCGCCAAGGAGCAGAGCTTATGCTTTCGGCAGCATCTGTCTGTCTGTCTGTCTGTCTGTCTGTCTGTCTGTCTGTCTGTCTGTCTGTCTGTCTGTCTGTCTGTCTGTCT
>JAOXYM010000001.1:33493080-33521830 GCA_028567055.1 Leptatherina wallacei
TCTGTCTGTCTGTCTGTCTGTCTGTCTGTCTGTCTGTCTGTCTGTCTGTCTGTCTGTCTGTCTGTCTGTCTGTCTGACTGACTGACTGACTGACTGACTGACTGACTGACTGACTGACAGTCAGTCAGTCAGTCAGCAACATGACAAAAAAAGTAATGGACGGATTTTCACGACATTTTCAGGAAATCTCCGAAATGGTGAAAGGAACAATTGATTAGATTTTGGGATTGATCCAGATCACCGTCTGAATCTAGGACATTTTTTTTAACACTAAAACTGCCAACATTCCAATACCCCCAAGAACAACCAGAGGGGGTCATTTTGACAGCTTGCCAACGCAGCATTGAAAAAAAAAATAAAGTTAATTTTTCCATTTTTCTTTTTTAACAGAGCGCTGGATGTCAGTTCATATTGATTCATCGTATTGCATATGGAGAGATCAGTAATGAACGCATGGTGGGTCATTCTGGCATGGATGCAGCTCTGGTAGAGGACACGTGCAGTTCATTCAGTGAAGCCATGTCCAAAACGTTGTAAAACACAGCAACAGGCCATTTTCTAGTTACAGCTCCAGATGAATACTACCTCGGCTTCTTGTCAAGGATGTCTCCTCTTCATTGTTCTGCTTTTCTTTTTTTTTAAATGAGGTTTTCGGCGGCGTAGTAAGGCCTTTCTGGGGTTTTTCTCAGGTAAGTGACCCTTTGGCTTAGAGAAAGTCTGCACTGTGTGAGTGCTTCTAGTTTTTTATGATCTGAAAAAATTAGAATGCCCATTTACTTTTGCTTTACCTGTTTTTTAAAGAAATTTATTGAAGTTAAAAGAAAAATACATCACCCTTTTTTTATGTACATGAGTGGAAGTATAAATGAGAAAAAAGTGGGAATAATGAAACATCCATCCATAATATAGGTTTTAAAACATGCACATCATTATATCACATTGGATGCTGCTAACTGGCAATAGCATCACAGAAAAGTGCTTTACGATGTGAGCCAGTGTTGACACTGGATGTCCTGATGCGGTAAAGATGGTTATCTTTATTAACCAAGATTGCATAACCAGACCAAGCAATCATACTGGAGGGGAAATGTCATGTTCACAATTAAACATGGAATAGTTGCATGCTGTTATATAAAATGTATGGGAACCCCAAGGCAACGTGCTGCATGAACTAGTTTACATAGCACCTTTTGTAACAGCCAGATGTTGACCTTTTTCTGTTCAGCTCAGTCAGTTATCATGGCCTATTTCTCCTCATCTGGTCAATTTCATCCAGTCTCATAGAACAAATCCAAAAAAGTTCATTTGAGGGAGTGCAGTGAGGAATCAACAGCGGGTAATTCATTGCCAAAACTGATAAAATTAGAGCTTCTGTGCACCCTTCGGCAACTGCAGCCTAAATAGTTACTCCAGATAGATTCTGCTCAAACATGTCTGGAAATTAATTGCAGCTTCCTCCCATTTGTTGGATTTTGACTCTGTTAATTACACCTACATGAATAATCTGTAATTCTAAATATTGCAATAACATTTTGAATGTACGGAACAGATGGTGCGATGCATGATAAATGATACACTTAGCTATTCTTGGGAACATTTCCCTCCCCAGTATGTCTCATGGCACATAGCGGTTTATCAAATTGGAAAGAAAAGTTTCCTTCTGTTGTGAACCACACCAGAAACACCATGAAGTGAACATCAGCAGCACCGTAAGAGACACTTAAGTCAGAAAAATCACAACCTGAAATGCTCTCAGCTTTTCAAATCCGCATAGTGAATGCAGCCAACATTAAAAATGCAAACAGTAATACCACTTTTTTATTTTTTTTTTACAGTGAGCAAATGTGGATTTTCTTTCAGGACTCAGTTAGAGGAAACCTGTTGTCCTCTTTCACCGGCCTCAAAGGAATAAAATCTTCAGGGATTTGTGAGTATTTTTTTGCTGTAGAACAATAATCAATATTGCTTTCTTCAGAGGTCAATCACAGTATTAATGGAGGCCAGAAAGAAGAACAAGTACCATACGTGTTTTCCTGTTCATGTATTATCACTGCAGACACTCTTGCTTTATTGAGACAATAAGAAAGAGATGGTGTCATGACCCAGACACAAGCAAAGGTGATGGTTTGTAATTGAAACTAGCTCCACTCAGAAAAGGTACAGTAATTACAATCAGTACAGAGACTCAGTGTCATACATTTTCCTCACACACACACACACACACACACACACACACACACACACACACACAAACCTTTTATCTTTTGTGTCTTTTATTAGACTGAATTACTGGCGAGCGTTCACCCTCTGCTTTCATTCTGTTTTATTTTTCTCTCGGACAGCCATGAATTAATGAGACAGACAATGAAACACCCCCACTTCCAAAAAAAACGAAAAAAAAAAAATGAGGGCATTCTTACCGGATTTGTGTGCAATCTGTACCAAGGTCAATCAGGGCTAATGTGTTCCATGTCCATCCCTACACTTTGAGCAATGGCACGTGTGCTGTAGTCATTGCTACTGGCGCTGTATTGCTTCTGGAGAATAAGTCAAAGTCAAAGCAGCTACCTTTTTGCACAAGAGGGCAACACAATTAGATTTAGCCACCCATGAAAAGTGTTTTGTTTGCAAGCGTGGATGCATGCATTTTAAATGTAGGAGAGCACAGTGTCACTGCAGAGCCAGAGTGGAAAATAGGACGATAAAGTAAAAAAGAAAAAAAAGAAATTCTGTATAATGCTAACCAGGCTGTCGGCTATATCACCATTCACTTGGAGAGCACCTGTTGTGTGGAGGCAGCCTTCAGTATGGATTTTTAGCACCTGCTCATTATATCCCATTGTTACACAAGAGAACATTGGCCTGTACAACCAAACTGTTCGTTTCTGTGCAGCCTCTCAACACTAGAAAACAACAAATCGACTTCATGGCAGCACCACATGAGTCCTCTGAAGAGCTCTGCAGCCAGACTTAAAGCCTTTCTCACAAAAATATGTTATTCTAGTTTAACAAAAAGAGAAAGATATTGCAATGAGTAAAGAGTCAGAGCATGAAAAAGTGTAAATGAGCTCAGCTACAGGGGCTGTGGGGCACATGCTGGATGTTAAATAGAGGGGGATTTTTTAGCATTAAGCTCACCTACTGTCATTACCCCACCTGTGGGCCCCAAACCTATCTGTATACACAGCGTGCCGGAGGAGGGTGGCTTCGAAGGGTTGCTAAACAAAACAAGCTTAATCAAGGAGCACAACAGTTTTCTCTTTCTTCTGTGCGGCTGACCTAATCAAATCAAGGAATGAGATTGATTTCACGAGGTGCAGATGGATCCCGTAGCAAGTCTAATTCAACACGCCGGCTCTTCACTATGATGTGTGTTTTCTTGGCCCAGATGGTGCTGCTCGGGTTTGTAATTCATATTTGAACATTTCACTCCCCCTCCTTCTCTTCTCTCCCGCCTTCTTTCTTTCACAATCTTTGTTCACTCCTTTTTTTGCTCATGCTTTACTGGTGGAGTGACTCTGCGTTGATGTGGATAAGTATCACAGACTCATCCGTCAAACAGGCGGTCCTGTGATCTTGTTAAATGTCACAAACGAGCTTGTGTTTAGGAAAATAAAAGAAGGAAAGGGACTGAAAGTTTGAACCTGAAAATGAAGTTTTGGTTATATTGTGCAACTTTACTTAAGTTTAATAACAATAAAAAAATATATATTTTATTACATCATTGATATAAGGGCGAACTTTGACATATGCAGAGGTCAATGTCTTTACCTCTGGTTTAGAGTTTTATTGGAGTATACTCATATGCAGAAGTTCAACAAAGATCATACGATTTTAATTAAAGAAACTAATAAAAAAGGGTAAAAGGTTGTTAATCTTTACACGGTGTGGGAAAGGTTTAGTAATATGTTGAGTCAGGACAAAGATTTATTAAAGAAAACTTCTTTAAAAGTGCTATTACAGAACATCTTATTTGAACTCATTTCATAGAAACTAAAGACTGTTGTCTATTGTGAATCCACAACTAGAGATAGAATATAAATAAATAAAAAAATGGAAATAAATTTGGTGAACAAATCTGCAGTGGACACGGATTACAATTCAGATTTTCTTTGCATTCCAATTAGTATGTTTAAAGTTAGATTTTATATAGAGTATATATAGACACGCTCAAATTTCCATAATTGGAGGGCACACAGAGTCTGAGCCATTCTGTTTAAGCCTTATTCCTGCAGAGAAATGCAGATGTGCTCCACTGTGCCTGTTCGAGCTGTCAAAGTCATTGTTCTCAACCTGAGAAGTCTTGCAAATGAGCTAGTTTCACTGCCAGCTGCTGGTGCTGGTAAGGCATGCATTGCTGGTGTAGAGGATTTCTTCAGGTACCGTATACAGTAAGTTCTCTTATAGAGGCTTGAATAATGGACTCTGACAGCTTTGGCTAAGCTGCTGTGGGCCGCTTCTCAGAACAGCACCACGGGCTATAGCATTATTATATCAATTGTAGAGTGCTTTAAATAAACAAGATCGTTCAAATCTTTGTTTGTGGTTTGAATCAAAGGGGTTTTGGAGCGAGACCAAGTGGTGTCAAAAATGTTTTAAAAAAGGACTAAACTGCTCTGAGGAATCTTTAGCTATAACTCATGCCAGCATCCAGATTTATGAGTGAGATGTACAGAGACCAATATATCTCACTTCAGCTTGCAAAAAGGAAGAAGAAGAAAAAAAAAGGTATTGGAAAGCAGTATTTGCACAGGACTTAGAACAAAAGGCAGTGTAAATGAGGGCTTCATTGGCTATATTAATAATCATCTGTGCCTTCTCCTTTGAGAGGCCTGTGATATCGAGTATCATTAGACATGCAAATAACAGCTCCATTTTCCCGTCCCTGGGATTAGGAAGGAAAGAGAGAAAAATGAAGAAGAGGCATGGCTGTGGCAGAAACAATTAAGCTATCCTCTTCGCGGAAGCACTTGGCAGCAAGCTTCAGACTGGTAAAGAGAGGTGGTGGTGGCGGGGGGTTGTCCTTTGGCTGGGCTGCAACGTCAACACACTTGTCTGAGTAAGTGTGCAACTGCACAGCATCGCTTTAAGATGTCAGATCACCTTGGAGTGGACTGCAGCGATGAGCACGAGCACGAGCACTCCCTCTCCGTGTCATAATGCCACTATACATGTTTCATACAGTGGAATACAGGATGTAGAGGCAGAGATGGGGGAAGGCGGGCAAATGAATAAAGAGAAAAAAGGTAAAGTCGTCTGTATTGTCTCGTGCAGCAGACGGCGATGACATGTTCTTTTCATTGCCCCCCTCACCCTACATGGACCCTAACCCTAACCCTATATAACCACATCACTCAGAGACACAATCTTCCAGCCTCCCTCTGACATCTCTCTCACTTACATTACATTTTTTAGCTAAAAGGGTCCAACCTTTGCTTCCACTTGCACCATAACCACACAAAACCAACAAAAAATTATACTGAAATTCCTCCTTGAGTTGTAGAACAACTAAATATTTTCTTACACTGAAGTAATTACTCTTCTTCTCAGTACTTGCCTTGAAATTGCCTCTCATAACCTGTTTCCTTGATTCCCTTGTTACTTTCACTTCATTTCCAAGTTATCCTCATATTTCTACTTCTTGCCATCACAAAACAAAGCTACTGGTACAGCAGAAGAAGAAAAAAAAATCAATCTTTGCCTAATAAAAGGTTACCTAACAAAAAGTAAGATAACAGGTTAGGTCTAGAGAGTATTATTCAGCAGAGGTTGAATTAATGGGGCTTATTTAAAGGGGGAAAAAACAGTCTAAATTTTGTGCATCATTCCATTAGGATGAGGAAAAAAATATCAAAGAATTGAAATCATGATAAAAGATTTAGGGATGAAAGCACGCAGCACTCCAAGCTCAGCGCATCATTTTGGTGAAGAAGGCAGAGTCAAAATCTAAGAAAGTCAAAAGTGACTCCCTAAATTGCTCATGTCTCCTCATATTTCTCTATTTTTCACTCACTTCCCCTCTTTATCACTCTCTTCCTCCTCTACTGCTCTCACTCTGTGTCTTTTTCTGGAATCGCCCGTCGGTAATGTCAACAGAGATTTCACGGCACAGTGCTGGTGTATCAGCCGGGCCTCACATTTCCCCTACCTGTGATTTACATCAGAGAACAGGCTCAGGGGGGATTTTCCATGCCGGCGAAGGAAGGGGAGCAGTAAAGGTGGTGCTGCGTAAGTGTAGGGATGGGTTGAGGTGGATGGAGCTGGTACCCTGGGGCTTGACGGAGTGAGGCACTCTAACAATGGTGGCGTCGACCACCCGGCTGAGAGATGCTTTTACAGCTAACCGAACCTGTCTGACTGCATTCAGGCTGTGCTCCTTAAATGTCACCATCCTCTTTAGACGCCACACAGGTCGGACTGAATTGTTTCCACTACAGGCTACATGCATCTGTGCATGGAAGAATTAAGTTTGCATCAGTTGGCAGCATGTTTTCCAAGGCTTGAACTTTATATTTGCTCTTTTTTGGACATTTTGAAGATGCATATAGAAAGAAAAATAGCTCCCGGTGTTTTTTTTTGTTTCTTTGTTCAATGAAATGGTTAAAAAAAAAACTCCCCAAGACACCAACCACATGGTTATGCAACATCACTTTAAAACAAGTGGCTTAGAAAAGGCGTGTTCAATGCAGTCCAGACGTCTACACACACATACAGAAACTGATTATGGAGTTGTTACTTTTATCAAGTCACAGCACAAAGTAGATGGAAAAGTATGAAATTAAACCTCAGGTGGAAATGGCCACTTTGTTCATCTAGATGAAGGACAGTCACAGATGGCTCAAACTGCAACTGTCCCAGTAGTGTTACACCATTACTGGAGACAAACGCAGGATTTATATGATTTTTTTTTTCTTCTGCTTAGTTCAATTCCAATCTGACCAACGAGAGTTCCCCTGTGGTTTGGTCAGCCATGAGATTGTACAGACACAAAAGCAAGACTTCATTCTGAGGTCTTTGTATAGCTCTGGCTGGAGAGTGATCAAATGTTCCGTCAGCTCACTTAACAATTTAAGGCTCATTTATGCTCCCTTTACATACAGAAATAGGTGTATATCAATTTTAAAGGTCACTGCCCTCATACTTCCATGCATCCTTTACATTGGCATGGCTGTTAGGTAATATATCCACCAGAGGGCAGTGCAAAGTTCACCTCTGAGTTCCAACGTCAGTTTCAGATAGTAACAAACATGGTGATGGTGGAGAAGATCAATGCAGTGGACAGCAGTGGTCCGTACGGCCATTAAATGCATCATAGCTTCTTCTTCTTTGTTTCTTTTGCTGGTTGAATGTCAGCTTCTACTGATACTGCTCCACACTGCCATCATGGTTTCTGGTGGTATTGCTTTGTTTGCTTTATCGGGGGTGGCATTTGCAAAAGTCCTGAAAACAGACCAAATTATGCATGAGACAGACAGACGGCTCCGTATCTATCTGTAGCGTAGCATAAATGGGCCTTAAGACCCACTTAATACCTTAAAGTCACACCCAGTGGGTGTGTGTGTGTGTGTGTGTGTGTGTGGGGGGGGGTTGCCACTGTGGACGCCGTTCGGAGCGATTCTAATTCCATTTTTACAGTGAGTGTATACAGCTGTTAGACTGCTCTCTGACTGAGAAACCAGGGAAGATTGCTAATTAGGGAGCTAAGTTAACAGTTACTCAGAAAATGGACACAGAAAAACAAATTTCACCATCTAAACAGTTCAAATCTCTAACATTTCCCGGGGGATCGAGTCTTTTGGGGGTTTTGCCGATGTTGTTAAAATGTTAAGTGCTTTTGCTTTTCCAGAATTTTCACAGATTTTAGTCATTGATAGTTTAGTATTAAACTAGCAGGGGGAAGGATATGTTGACTAGCGACTGTGTATGCAGAGATGCAGAGAAACACGATGTTCTTCGATTTAGAGAAAAGTCACAAAATAAACACATTTTTTATGCAAAAATGACAGGTTGCAAAAATGGCTATATATTGCTTTTGCTCTGAATGCTATGAAGATTTTTAGACCACGAAAATATGCTCTTCTGTCACTTTAGCTCCTCCATCAGAATTACTTTCAATTTCTCTCTAAACCGAGAACAATCTGACAGCTCATAATTATATTATCATAATTTCTTTGAAGAACCCTGCTTCAGAAAACAAAGAATTATTCCTTTGAGTTGGTTAAAATGGAAAAATGAATTTCAATTTAACTGTAAAATCTCAAAAAGACATGAATTCATATTTGTCATTGAAGATGTTTTTTTTTTTTGCAAAGCCTTTCTGTAAGACCTGGTTAGGGATTGGATGAGGTTTGTGATTAAAATAGATAGAAAGTAAGAAGATAGATAATAAATTCGAGTTCTAATGACTTTGTACTAAATGATGTTCCTCGTGCATAAGCTCTATAGATGGACCTCCTACTTCCTTTTAATGCATCCATTTTCATGCCTGAAAGAATTACTAACTCAAGCAAAAACCAATGCAGTGCAGTCTGAATAGTCCAGCCTTTTTCTCTTATGATCAGGTATTTCATTTATAAGGCTTTTACTATAGTAGCACTATTCCATCACCTTTTTTATTTCCTATTTTCAGGCCCTAATTAAGCCCTGACCACAAAACCATGGTAAAAGCCCATCTTACTTTGTCTCCAGAACTAAGAAAGGATCACATCATGTAATGCAAAAAAAGAAAAAATTAAACAAATAGAAAGTTCTAGCAAATTATTGTGCAGAATTAAATTAAAAGACTTTTTCAGTAAGTGAAACACAAACTTAAACACAAACTTTACACCCTGCTGTCTCTCTACACTGATTTACTGGCCTTAACACAGGATTGTGTTAAATGATAACTCAGCTGATAAAGGTTTATGTCCATCAGTAAAACTCATCACATCACCATAAGCATCATTTGGATATCCTACATCTTTCTTTCTAATGAAATTAAATTTTAGAAGTATAGTTAAAAGCAGTGATTCATTTAAAGGGCTCTGCTTATGTCGTGCTCATATCACCTCACAACTATTTTCCTTACTGTGATGTCCCAGAGCTTTTGTTTTAGACAATCTTACATTTTTAAACAATCATGTTGACAGATTGACAGTGTCGTTGTTAACAGGGAGTGGTAGCCTAGTGGTGACAGAGGTGGGGTTGGGTCTGGGAACTTGGGTTCAACTCCCTGGGCTGGCAACAATGGTAAACCACTGTGGGCCCATGAGCAAGGCCCTTACACCCCCCAACTGCTCCATGGGTGCAAGGAAAATGGCAGCCCTCTGCTCCTACAGTGTAACTAGTGATGGGTTAAAAGTAATTTTGGTGTGCTTTGTAAGATGTATAAAGATTTCTTCTTCTGCGATGAGGGCAAAATAATACAGTTACAGCCAGAGAGCCATTAGGAATGACTGGATATTTATTACATAAGTGAGACACATATACGGTATGTAGCCACAGACGTGCAGATGATTGGATGCCCAGTCTGACCACATGTGTTGTCTGAGAGTTTCACATGCTAAAGCCACAGAGGAGCGTGCTCAGTGCAGTGAAATGTATTGTGATGGTTGTCATGTCCGGAGCTAACGAGTCGGGACACGACGTTGCTACAACATGCCATTTGTCTCCCATAATAAGACATGAGGGCTCGCAGACATTTGAGGGAAGTTAGCATTGCAAAACGACTTCTTCCTGGAAAGACACACAGTGAGGCTTGCCAGGAAAGCTTTTTATTTATTTATTTTGTTCTTTTTTTATGAGCCTGTGTGTGTGTGTGTGTGTGTCTGCTTGAATGAATGTAGGCATTCTGGCTTCACTTCCCAGCTTCTGTGTGTTTGTGTGTACGTGTACGACAGATGTGTGCGAGCGTCCAAGCTTGCTAAAATGTTCGGAAATCACAGCCTGCGTTATGGCTTTGTGTGTATTGGTGCGTGCGTGTCCCTGTACAAATGCCCCCTCCCTATTACAGCTGACTAGTAGATGGATGCTGGCTGTCACACCTGCCTGACTTTGTTCCTGCCAGATGCAGTGGGGTCACAGGGAAAGCGCCCAAACACTCATCAATCTCAACCATTGTCCAACATTCTTTAGGCTCCGGCAACAGCTTCCAATATCCATTTAGTCGCTCCAGATGCTGGCAAAAATGCTTACATATACAGAAACAGGGTGGCCGAACCTATTGACCTGCACTGTCGGAACGGGCGGATGAAAAAACAAAGGACGTCACAGGATCAGGAGCAATCTCTACAGTAAGAGCTTCTGACAAATAAGAGTTTAACTTTGCATTCACTCTGCAAGGTTGTCACCGTCATTAGGCTGGCAGTAAAAGAAATTGAATTTGGTGTGTTCCCAAAGGCTGCCATCGAGCGTGATGCTGCGAGCCAGTATACTCATGGGAACCTGAGGTCTTTTCATTTAATAATATGAAAGCTGAATAGAAGAGCTTTGGAGTCACTTTGGGAAAAAACGTGAGGGCGGACTGCTGGATATAAAATGATGCAGATATTAAACAAAGCTAACACATTTTTTATAAGTTCAAGGTGGACTTTGTTAACAAAACCCTTTTTTTGTCTTTGTTAATGTACCAAGATTGACAGACTATACACACATGGCACAGTGTTGACGTGGTTCTTTTAAGGTGTTTGCTTGCTTAGCCAATTCCTCCGTTTGGCTGTCATTATTGTGAAAAAGAAAGTTCACCAATCAGCGATCTACAGCGTAATATTGCTGTGTTTTTTTTGTCGTGTCACTGATAAGTACAATAAACTAGGCTATTTAATAGGAACCTGCTACATGAACTAGCCTGTTTTTAGCCAACAGGATAACTTTGCCCGTGAGACTTCATTGATGTTTCTTTCAGTGCAGTTATATTCCCTGTCATCAAATTATTGTTTGAAACTTAAGTCCACAACCATGTCGGGGCACCTGGGATATAATTAGACACAAACCCCAGCATTGTTATGTTAGCATCATTAAACATGCTATTAGCTAACAGGAAATGTGAAGTACTTATCATTGCAATTATGGATATAGTTGTTCCTAAGCCTGTTACATACTCCACAAGAAGCAAAATCTTTGTTCTTGTTCTTGAGGTCATGAGAACCAAATATCGTCATTTTGTTCTTGTGGCCTTGTTTTTGTAGTTATTGTGGCTTGCACATAAGCTGAGCAGAACTTTCTTCTCGTGGGGCTCCGAGAAGTATTGTGCGATTGGTTGGACATTTGAGGTGGCCGTGGTTCATGCAAAATTTTCGCTTCATGCAAAAGCATCTCGGATTGTTTTAATTCACAGCCAGCTGAGGTGGTGAGAAAGTACCAAAATATGTACAACACATGTGGCACTTAAAGACACAAATGCTGCACAACCCCACTCTGCCACGGACAAAGGTCGTTGTTAAATATGAAATAATCTGGTCAATTGTTCAGCGCACATAAATTAATAAAAATTAAATAAAAAACACAAATAAATTTCCGCCCAGTTGCAGACAAAGCTTCTGGAGGAGTTTGACTTGGACAGACCAAAACAAACTTTTTTGATGTTCTTATGGCCTCGAGGACAAGAACAAACATTTCTTCTCATGGAGTCTGTAACATGCTTTAGCCTACAGGATAGTTTTCCCTTATTCTCTAAGTGCAAGGCTTTTGGGTTTCTTCAGTGATGCTTCACTCAGCACTAATAGTCATCTTTCCTGTCATCAAATCATTGTTTGAAATTGAGGTTTATAACCATATCAGGGCATCTGTGACAGACGTGAAAACAAACCCGAGCATTGTTATGTTAGCATCAATTAGCATGCCAATGGCTAACATGTAATTTGAATTTCTCATCATTGTAATGAGCTTTTAACCTACAAGATAAACTTCCCTTATCCTCAGACTCCTAAGCTTTTTGGTTTTCGTAATTGATGTGCTGCATTCAGTGCTTATAGTTATCTTCCTTGTCATTAAATCATTGTTTGAACAGGCACCTGTGACATAAGCTAACATGCAATGTGAAATGCTTACTGCTGTAATTGTGAATATAGCTTAAAACAGGCTAGATCTGACATTACTGGCTGATTTTTTAATCTTGCAGCTGACACCGTAAACAGTTTAGGGAAGTCCGGAAATGAAACTGTAAAACAAAGTGCTGCAGCCATGAGTCCATGAGTAGCTCTCTAAGTTCCCGAGCTGGCTGATATTAAATGAGAAAAATATTGTGCATATAAGCTATTGCAACGTGAAATATCTGCCTGGTCTGATACTAGTGCCACACAAAAAAGTAATTTCCATCATTCTTATTCATACAGTCCCCTTGGTAGGAAACAGCACTTCAGTAGCCAATCCACTAATTAGAGGGAAGAAAATGGAGATAACAAATATAAACCTGACAAATAATTCTTATCCTGCTGGAGTTTTTGTGTGCTTCTATGCCGAAAGAAAAAAAAGGAAAAAAGTTTTTAATGAGCTTGTGGTGTCTGAAATATTTATGGTAAAACACGCAGTGACAGACAAATACGGAGGAAAAGTTGCCGCTGAATGACGGCAACTTACTTGTGGTCTTTTAGAATGGCGTATCATCCAGGTTGTGTGTATAGTAGGCCAAAGGTGTTTTCATCCAGCAGCACTTTTTTTTCTTTTTCTTTGACATTGTGTAGCTTCTCATGTTGCTAAAATGTTCTTCAGATAGTAATGGTGTGAAAATGCAGCTATGTCACATTTCCTTCTCTTTGCCCGTCTCTTCTCGCCTTCCTTTCAGCCCAGTTTCTCATCGTGTCTTTTCTACATTTTTACCCCTCAGCTCCTCTTCTCCCTTTTTATTTCCATGTCTCCTCCTCTGGGTCTCCTGAGGGTTGCGAAATAATGTACACAAACACAACAGGCAAACGGGAGAAGCGCTCATGTTGTTTACGATAGGAAGGAGGAAAAAAGAGAGAGTGCAAAAAGGAGGAGGAAGGAATCATCACAGCATGCATTTCCATTCCCGCACCCACTTTAATTGTGAAGAAATCAAAAAGTTGGGAGAATTCCCCTCAGTATGCAGATGCACTTTGATGCTGTCACTCAGACGGTGTGAGGCTTTTGATTAGGCTCGTCTGTGCTCGGGAGGCTCATGACCACACTTGGCAAGCAGGAGCCATTAAAATCCCAGCAACTTTGGCTCCCCCCTCAGTTTTTCTGTGTCTTTTTGTCTCTTTCCATCTCCCAACTGGGTCACCCCTGTAAGAGACTTGATACTGAAGGTAATACCACTAATAAGTCGTGCTTGTAATGTTGAAAAAGAAAAGGGTTAGGGCACAGTTACATTTTATTCAATGAAGAAAAAATCTGTTAAAGGAGGGAATTATTCATCTGTTTTTATAAAAGATGACTTATTAAGTAAGCAGTTCACTAAAATATAGAATATCTGTGTTTCATGTATGCAGCTTTATATTATTTCTACATAGCGGTTTAATTTGGATTTGTTATGTGGGTGGTTCTGTGATTTCAGTGTTGCAAAGTGTGTGCAGACTGCAAATTCTGACTGACACCGTTTGAGGAAATATAAAGCAAGGTGACACATTCCTCTGGTGCGCTGTCTTGTGCATCTGAATCAACTGTAAAATGGTTCTGTCATCACTAAAGGACAGAAAAATATAAAAGAAACATGTTGTTTTTCTTTTTCAAATTGTCAAATAAAAATAGAATTGATTTATATCTTGTGAAATGTTTCACCTAAACACCTGCAAAATGCTTTCCATGACTCAAGTGACACAAAATTTCATCATCATCAATTCCCTTGTTGAAAACTGTGAAAAGTGAACAGATTTTAAATCAATAAGAATGGCTTTGTCACATCTGCTCATAAATGTTATGTGAAAATAAGTTTATTTAAAGCCTTGATGAAGTAATATTAGATATACTTTTGCTCAAGTGAGAGGCCTAAAAACACAAAAAGACAAATGTTAGTTTATGTCAAACCACCAATGTCCTGATGATGGGAGTTGTTAAGCAAGCATGCTTTAAAATGAATTTTGAACTTCTCAGTAGCTAGCTTAATTTAACTGATAATGGTTGAAAAGTTCTTCTAAGTCTTGTATTGTAGTTACTGTGCAATTTTGTGGAGACAGATATCAGTATTTTTGTTTTAACACATCCTTTTAAAGAAAAATCTTTAAACAGTCATGTTTTAGAAAATGATGTATTCATGCTGAGAAAGAATAAATATTTTTCTCCATGGCGTTCAGCATGACTATAAAAGAAATGTATTTTAATGGGATGTTTATTTTGTGTATGTAAAGCACACTTTGTGTTTTAGTTAAGGGTGCTGGACTCAGCAGTCAGTAAAAAAAGGTAGAGGGTACTTTAATGCAATAGGATGGTGAGTTTTAATGAAAGCCATGATGTTTTCCTATGCTAGATTATCCTTTTCATAACATCTTAATAACAGAAGAAAAAGCAGCATTTTCATGCAAAAATGTCATTTCAAAGTGATGTTAGTTGAAAGCAACAACAGGATACAACTTGGACCTTTACATTTATTTGACTATTTCAAATTGTCCCTGTAGGATTGGATTGTTTAACGAAATATTTGAACTCCCATACCTTTCCATCCACATATTGCTCAGGTAAAGAGGCATGTGTGCTAAGACTTAACACCAGAGAGCCACAGTTTAACCCTCTTTTGTTCTTAACTTGTACATTGCACAGATGATGCATAATAGACATTTTCTATGCAGTGCACTTTTATTTGCATCAGTGTATATTCATGAAAGCATGTTTGTAAACTGTGTTAAATCATTTCACATTGTGTAATGATTTTAATTCCATAGTTTTACAGTCTCCCCAGATTGGAAACAATTAAACTCTTGCTGGATTGTATGTCCAACTGTGTTCGGCGGAAATATTAGCTCCATATTTGTACCTCACAAAGAGCTCATTTGTGTTGGAAATGTGGCACTTTTCTTAATTGTTGTGGCACATCTTTCTCTGGTCACTGGGAGGCAGAAAGCACCACTACAGTTAAGAACACGACACCTGTGTAAGAAATATGTGTGTGAGTTTCACACTGAATTTTCAATTTAATTCCCTGCAGGGACA
The DNA here is from genome assembly GCA_028567055.1 of Leptatherina wallacei. Taxonomy (NCBI): domain Eukaryota; kingdom Metazoa; phylum Chordata; class Actinopteri; order Atheriniformes; family Atherinidae; genus Leptatherina; species Leptatherina wallacei. Next base: position 33,508,162 of record JAOXYM010000001.1, read on the forward strand.
AGAGAGAAGAGCCTGTGGTAGTTCTTTACCGGCACTCGTTGATTTATAAGTGATATAATAACTGGATGGAACCTTTTTTTTCCAGTTTCTTGAATTTCATTAAAACCAATAACTGAAAGTGTGTAAAAAAAGAAAACTTGAAGTTATCGCCTTCCCATCCATATGTGTTATTTAAATGTATAAGTTTACACGAGTGGGATACTCCAGGGTTCAGAAAATAAAACAGAAAAAAGTTCATGCATTTGTGTGGATAGACATTTGGAAACTGACAGCAAGTGTGAGGCACAGACACAGTAGCCATGCACGTTAAGGAGACAGGCAACCAGAGACTGAGTGACACTTACAGAGAGGAAGACACTTTCCCTTCTCTGTGCAAACACACTTCCTCTGTGCCTTTGCAGAGTCTCGGGGACATCTTCCATGCACGCTGGGTGTCACAGCAGACGGATGACTGGCTTCAGTAGCACCGTGCCATTTCCCCATCTCACACTAAACTGTCACAACCACCTCCTCCACGCCTTCCCAGCCTGCTGGGGCTCAGCCGGACCCCCAGTTCTCCTGCCCAGATTCACTCACACATACACACACACACACACACACACACACACACATACATATAAGAACGGATACGCACATTCATACATTCACACTCTCACAAGAACATGGCTCCATCTCTCTGGCTGTGATTTACACACAGTGGGAAACTGAATAGCCAGACAGCCATCCCACTAACCAGGACTGGGAACCATCTCTCTAAGGCAAAGTGACTGAATCTACTCGACTGAAGACTATATTAACTATGTAATGGATAATGCTCTGACACATCATATTAATCCATTGGCAGAACAAGAACAAACCTTTTTTTGTTTGTTTGATAATATATTACTGAGTGACCACACTTGGGAATGCTGCCTAAAGCTCCAAATTGTTTTACAAACAGCATCTTTTATCTGCATTACTATTGCAGTGATGACTGCATTGAATGACAGACCCTGTATACACACACCTGTTTGTTTTTATGTGGCCATGGGGATACTTTATTAACACAATGCATTCCCAAGCCCATCACACTGACCCTAAGTATCAAAACTGAATGTCTAATTCTAGCTGTTACCTAAACCTAACCATAACATAACCCTAAACCCTAATAGCAGGGATCTCAATGTGGTCGGAACATTTACAGGAAGTCCTCATAAAGTCAGTGTCTTGTCAGGTTCTGGTCCCCATCATGACATAAAACATGCACGCACACACACCCCTGAAGTGTGTGCTGGAGTAATTTCCACTATACCAGTAATAATTGTTAGGACAGCCGCAGACACTGCCAGGATATTACCATAAGCAGCCTAGTGCTGTTTTCTCTGTATTCCACTGATTGGAGAATAAACTTGCAAAAAACAAAACTGGGCATAAAACAAATGCAACCCCCCAAGACAACACACAACAAACAGAATATTCAAGAGAGGAAGAAACTATTCTATGGAAAGGGATAAAAATGTCTTGCTCTGAGAATTTAAGATTCGCCAGTGGCAAAGCTGCACGCTCTTACAAATCAAAATTTGCCACCAATTTGCTCTTGTTCAGATTTCTTTAGGGGATGGTAGCTTGTTTGTGTCCCCCTGTCAGACTGGAGGCTTCAGAAATTAAGCCTGTGACAAAACATGCAGAGTTACTGTTCTGGAAAGAGGGCTTCTATCTGCAGTGCAGAGCACCATTTATTCTTATCAATACTCGTGCATTAAAGTTCATTTGCAAAACCACATTAATGCCTCTGGTAAAATCCACCCCTGGTATGTCTCCCCTTTAAATCTCTCATAAATCTGAGAACATCTCTTCCTCCACCAGCATCACTGCAGAAAGCCACACTTTTCAATTTCTGGAGTGAGAAAAGGACAAGGGGTAAAAAGCCTCTTCCAGTATTACATCTTTTCTACTTTATTACCAGTCTTGCGGGAAAATGGGGGCAGCTTTGCAGCTTGGCTATCTGTTTACATTTTCTTTACAAGACTATATTGGAATTATAATTGTGTTCTATGGCACCTTCTTTTGGTGCCTTGCTCTGTTTAAAGGTCCTGTGGACCTGGGGAGATGAAGAAAAATGGACCCCTTTTGAGGGATTCGATTACTGAGGAAGAAAATGCAGCTGCACACTGGCCCTTTTTTCTTTTCCCTTTTCTGTTTTCCTCCAGGTGCCAGTCTCTGGGGATGCTCGATATTAGAGCTGGAACGGCGCTGACGCAAACACGCTGGGAAATCATTTCTTTGTGCAACAAAGGTGGAAACCAGTAAAGGGGACTCTAAGTGAGATGGGTCATTATGGAATAAATGACTAAAAAGAAGTCTCCCACATGTTTCTCCCATTGACAACAGATGCTACTGGAGTGACATTAATTGCTTTATTGACTTATGTTGCATACTTTCTGCTGCCTGAGCTGGGGTCATGATGCAGAAGTGCTACCAGTTTTTGGATGCTCTGATGCTGGTTTAGGTTTGTTTTAGAGTTGCATCATCTGTGAAAACCTGTTGTACAGTATCAAATAATTCTTTTAGTAATACTCCTTTTTAACCCAGCTACTTAAAAAATAACAATACATACAATCAGTACTGAGTAATTTCCTTAGCTACTCCTTATTAATTTATATACTGTTTGGCCAAAAAAAAGTTTCCATCAAAAGAAAAAATGTCACATGCTAATATTTCGTTGGACCACCTTTCGCTTTGATTACTGCAGCGTTCACTGTGGCATTGTTTCCTCCCAAAGATTCTAAATGGGGTTCAGGTCTGGACTCTGTGGTGGCCAATCCTTGTTCCCTGAACCACTCTTTCACAATCTGAGCCCAATGAATCCTGGTATTATGATCTTGGAATATAACAGTGCCATCAGGGAAGATCGAATAACCTGCTCATTCAGTGTATTCAGGTACTCAGCTGACCTCATTCTTTGGACACATACTGTTACTGAACCTCAACTCAACTCAACTTTATTTATAAAGCGCTTTAAAACAACCTCAGTTGACACAAAGTGCTGTACAAAGTCAACACAGAAAAACAAAGAAATTAAACAATTAACATAAAATAAATTAAAAAAAAAAAAAAAAAAAAACCTAGACCTGAACCTAGACCTGACCAACTGCAGAAACCGCAGATCATAGACTGCCCCCACAGCCTTGTACAGTAGGCACTGTGTACACATGATGGCTATATCGCTTCATCCCTCTCTCTTTCTTACCTTGATGCTCCCATCACTCTGGAACAGGGTCAATCTGGACTCATCAGACCACATGACCTTCTTCCATTGCTCTAGAGTCCAATCTTTATGCTCCCTAGCAACCTGAAGCTTTTTTCTCTGGTTAGTCTAACTGATTAGTGGTTTTCTTAATGCTACACAGCTGTACAACCATGGATCTTTTTTCTATTTTCCTGAAATGAGACTTGTCTTAATACTGTATATTCTAAAGGTATCCACACCTTTTTTAATGCAGCCTGAGATTAATGACTAGACAAAGGGAATCACATGGCAGCATACAGTATGTCGCTAAAACATTTGCATATTTGCAATTTCAGTCATTTCTTCTGCTCTCATTTCTAAGTTATTGAAAATATTTTCTTGCTCTTTATTTCCACCATCATGAGAGCGGGGAAAAGAAAAGGTTTATCGCTAGTCATGACAAAATGTGACATGCGGGTTATACACACATAAACAGCATGAATATTCCATCACAATATGGATAATTGCAGATATTCCTGCAGCTCAACTACACTGTGTAGTGCAGTGAAGTGAGACAATGAATTTGTGTCCTTAATAATGTTAAGGAATTAATTAAAATGCAAAGCCACGAGCCCGGAGTGCAACCACAGGTGGCGGTGAAGCGAGAGCGCAGCGAGAACAGCCTTGATGAGCGGGAGCCGCCATAACTCATGTCCATTTAACTGATGATTTCTAATTTCATTACGGCTATTCTTATTATTTTTGCCACCATTACAATGAGATGAGTTTGCCATTTTACACAACAATTTCCTGTGTAATATCATTCTGTCAATAAGTAATTACTTGCTTGGCAAATTGCTGTGCAAAATGTTCATCGGAGGGGAGAAGATCCATATCAATTGTTCATTTGCATAATGCAAATGAATCCTCTGAGAGGGAAAAAAAACAACTTTGCTGCCATCGGTGACAGTTAGATGCCAGAACTGCTGTTGGAGAAACATAAGTGCTTTTACTAAAGAGCAGCATAAAGGTCTACAGCACAATGCTTTCAGGAGCAGGAAAGTCCAACTCCCAGGCTGATGGAATTTGTCTTTTTTATTTCCTTCAGATACAATTTCAATGGGTTAGACAAAAAAAGGAAATTAAAAAAAGGAAAGAAATGTTACCAGTATTTGACAAGTGGAGCTGGGGTTTGTGATTACTCGTCCATTTGCCGACACATTAGCAGAGGATGAGCTTCCCGCCACTCCATTAGGCTTTCCCCTGATAGAGTAACACCATTTTAGCCCCCCTGTTTACTTAATATGCAGGATCCGGCCCGTCTATTTGTTTCTAATCAACTGATAAGACGAAAGGCCTTTTCTACAGCCCCTGGAGGATGAAAACCAAACTCCTAATGGTCATTAGTAACAATTATGTTCCGTAACTGGCACACCCCGGTCTACTTTTGCTGTGTTGGCTGCTCAGGCGAATGCAGATCTGATGTGGGCACGTGGGACCGTGACTGCAGCTCTGGAGCGTTTCAGGATAAGCTTCCATATGCTGAGGCTGAACTCAGCTCCTATTTGATGATAGATAACTTTGGTTTCCTGTCTGATTGCCTGCTATGATTAGGATGAGTTTGTATCCTCACCCGTTTGCACAGTGAGTGTGTATTTAAAAGTTTGGTTACAGCACATCGCTTGCTTCATGACTAACAATCCCCCTCTATTCTCCTCCACTTTGAAAGCATCATTAACACAGTGCTCTGACTTTACTGTAATTGCCGTGTTGTCAAAGGCATCTTGAGGGCACTGCATGAAGCCACGGCTTCAGTCCATAGCAGCATGCTGGAGCACCTCTCAATTAGCCAACTCAGCTCCTTCCCCACAAGATTTGGGAGACTTGTGATTTTTATGCAAAACCACTGAGATCAAACGGCCCCTGCCCTAATCCCCCGAGTTGAACCTGGGGAGTGTGATCCTTATCGACTGCTGCCAAGCCGGTGCAGAGCCTGATCCCATTACACATGCACATAGACCTTTTTTAACATGCTTTTTTTCCCCCTCACACACCAGTGATGCCACAAAGACAGGAATCCCGCTGCTTGCTTTTGCATTGTAAATGTTAGCACACATGTAATGTGTAGAAATCCAGATGGAGACACCTGATCTGAATCCATAACTTTATGTGGTATTTGTTGAGGTAATACAGCACGCTCAGGTATCTGCGCAGTTAAATCCCTTCATCCTATTTTCATCTGTGTGTCGGACTGGATATGATCCATTTATGAATCCCTGGAGATCATTTCTAACAAGCTCCTGTAGAGGAATAACTGCATAAGAAATGGGATATTATGAATATTACTGGTATTTTGGAGCTAAACTGACGTATAAATCGAAGCAACATCCCAATAAAAAGCATTGTCTTTATCAGATTTGTATGAGGAGCAGCATGAGAAACCGCTCATGTGATATAGGATTCAGCTGTACAAACAGAACAACAGAATACCCACTCACACACTTGAATATACACACACACACACACAACATGCAGCGGTGATGGGGAAGGCCATTGTCAGAAAACTAATAAAGAGGGCGAGTGTTGCTGCAGTGCAGTAATTACATATCCCAGGATATCAGCACGGTATTTATAAAAACACCGGGCATCAACAAAAGAGAAAAGGTCATCCCGACAGATACGGCATTAGCATTTTGAATGTACACACACCGAGCACACGCGTGTGTGAGTGGGCGCGCACCGGCGCCAAACATAACAAAAAGATAATGTCATGTTTTCTTATCTGGCCACTCAAAAGAGACACATAGACGACGTGTGTTTGCATGTGCATCTGTGTTTACGTGCTGGCGCGTTGCTGTGTGCAGAGGGACGCTGATAAACACGCCCCATCTTGGCAAGTGCCGGTTCAAGCGGGTGCCGGCTTCTGTAAACACCGATGGCTCTTCACAGATTGAGATGGAGGGAAACGAGGACCCGTGTTTGACTGCTTCCATCCCACCTCAATGGCAAAACATTCAAAGATCTGTGGAGCTGTTCGCATTTTTTTTGCTGCCTCACCACAGCTGCTCCTCGTCTCCATCAGCCAACATGGCTTCATGACACAGATAAAGCAGGGAAAGTAACATAAAAGGGCACTGTGCCATTTGGCAGAGTTCCTTAAGTGAGGAGAGTCATCTCTTGAGACTCGGAGGGGGTTTCCCGCTAAAATACAGCTCCTCATTTATTTGAGATTTTAAAGAGCCTTTAAGCTTCTTGTTTTCACTGCTGAGTACTTAAGCAGAAGTTCTGCAAGGGATGATATCGTTGACAAAGCTGCATTTGGGGATTTTCAGTTCAGTGCATCAAACTAAATGCTATTATAAATCACAAAAACATTCAGGGCTTTCTGTTCATTTTTAGCATATTTTCATTATCCCGACGTAACATCAACATCACCAAAAGAAGGATCCAACTAAATATAACAGTTATAAATAAAAGATGCAGCATGCTCCAGTTTCCACCCACAGACACAGGTTGGGTGAACTGGCAATTCTAAATTGCCTGAAAGTGTGAATGTGTCGTGTTGAGTGTGTGTTTGTGTGTGTGGGTGTGCGTTCAACTGTGATAGATTGGCAGCCTGTGAAGGTGCCAATCTACTGCCTCTTGCCCAGTGCATTCTGGGGTGGGCTCCAGGCCCCCTGTGACCCTGAGCGGCAGAAGCTTAAAAAAACGACTGATATTTGTGTTACATCATTACGCCTATACAGACAAGGGAGATTCGAATGATATAAAATTTGAATGAAAAACAAAATTAAAGTGTATCATATCTGTTTGATGTGATTTATGTCTCTCCATTTGAATAAAAGGATGATAAAAATGCCAGTGTTCTGCAGTGGGAATAGATTTTGGTCTCAAATTGATGATATTATGTAATTTGATTGTTGCAAATTGTGCGTGGGCGAGGTGTAAAAATAATTTAGCTTTTATTCCAATGACCACACAGCCCGTCAACTGACTGGTGGGCTGAAATTTTAAACAGTTGTGAGGCCCATCTGCTGTTTGACATTTGAGTATTTTATTTGTTATTCTGAGAGGATTCAATAAGCAGGTAACGTCCACAATAAGGAGGTCACAGACTAAAAAAAAGTACAGTTAAGCTCTATTCTGACAGGATTAGTTTTACCTAGGGACCACATGTAATTTGTAATAATTGCGGAGATTGTCTGTGATCTTAATCCTGTGCGAATCGGCCATGTTGGTAATTTGTGAAGTAATAATTCCCTACAATATTTTGCTGAACTCCTGTGATAATACTAATCCAATGCGAATAGACATCTCTGTGATTTGGTCAGAAATGGGCAGGATCTCATACGTGATTTGTTTGTATCTCTTTCCTCTACGTATTATATTTCCGTTTTGGCTGCTTTGGAGGGTTTTAACATCGGTAGTTGAACATCCAAATACGATTCATAATTACACAAACAATTTGGGTGGTTTCCAGGTGGTTTTGATGACGAAGAATGTAAAAAATGTTTACTCACCGTTGTTTTCTATGGAGTTGTTTTCTGTGGATTCCCACGGGTTAGCGAAAGCCACTTCACTGACAGGTTCTTCTGAAGCGGCAGCGCCACGCTTTCCGCCTGGTGCCCTGTCACACCACAAATCGGCCTTCCATACACCAGGAGCGTTTCAGAGTGTTTCTCCAGTTCACTCGATCACACAATAGGAGCATTTAAAGTGAAAATAAACCAGCAAAAGATTATATGGCCAGTCCGACTTGCGTGACATGTGCTTGCTCTCTGTTTGATCACTTGTCCTTGTCTGTACACGTCTGTACACGACAATTCTCAGACTTTGGTGCAAAGTCTGAGGTGCTATACTTCCCGTGCAAAATCGCCACAGAAGAAACTGACGTAGGGGGGCTGATTTATTGATTACATGTGGTCCGTCGGTAAAACTAATCACATCAGAATAAGGCTTTAGACTCCCCTCCTTTAACCTGTTGGTACCAGACATCACATGGATGGTACGTGATGTATTTTACTCACTCTACCTTCAAATACCTTCATATACTTTGTATAATACACCATTGGAAAGCTAAGATTCTTGATATTTGAATGATGTATACCATCCAGGCTACAGTCATAAACGCTTACTTCTGACCTGTCGCCAATGCAATTTATCTTTGAAGCTATACTGTACTCCAGTAGCAGATTATACTGCAACAAAATGATCCTGTTACATCAGCAAGGGTGCAGTAAAAGTACTCCGGAAAAATATTTGGTCCACTACAAGTTTTTTATCCCTAAAAACCTGTTTTAGGCAAAAATTGAAAGATTTTAAGGGGTTAATGAGTATGGGAGAAACAGAATTAAAATAAGTTGCTATAATATAAACAAGTATTAATGTCAGACAAGTCAGCTTTATAGATAAGTTTGCATGTTTTTACCTAAACGAGGCTACACAGGAGCAACTTTAGCCTAATTTGTTATATTTGACTCACATTGAATTTGGTCTTTTTTCTTCCTCAGTTACACAAAAGCAACAAACTGCAGAGCTGATGCAGCAGCGATGCATCTTTTCAGTAATCTTAATCAAAAGTGTAAAAGATTATGTTTGAAGGTTTTCTGTGGTCATCAGGTGGTCCATTTAAAGGCTCTTGCAGAAAACAGACACATAACCAATCCTGTCTCATTATGGAAAGTAACAGCACAGAATGCTTGGGGTGTGAAATCAAGGCTTAATATGTCACATTTATATTTCTATGCCTCAGTACATCATTATTTTTCATTTACATGTTGATTTCCTATGTCTCTATTTGTACATCTAAGTGATGATGCTCACTTTGTCTTGCTGGTGTCCACTTGGCTAAGCTTGCTTTAATGAGGAAGATAGTAGATCTTTGGATCTTTGTGACATTTCTAAGTCCATTGTGCAGAGGATCACTGGTTCAGAACCCTTCCTGCACAATGTTTTCACTATAGTTTTGTGTTTTCTTGTCCAACTCATGATTCTTTACTTTTCTGCTGCGTTCTCACCTGAGAATGGTTCTGGTTATACATTTAAAAAGCATACTTAGGTTACAGGTTGCAAACTACCTGGTTTAATGGCTCTGAAATTATTCATGTGCTCAGTTTACACATTTATACACACATATGTTACCACCTCACAGTTTCCAACCCTGGATTGTGACCTGACACACTGGACACATGGACATATGTAACTATTATATGTTTTGTGGTGAGGCTGGTCTATTATAAATGTTTGCCCAGTTCATAAAACTCTTCTAATAGGGTCTTCTTGTTTCATTTTTCCAGCATTGGGGGGCATAACTGTACAGTTATTGGTCCACATGATGTCAGTCAGTATTGCTTGTTGGACACATCAACACAGCACTACAGCCTGCCATTACAAACGTATAAAATTCAGTTTGTTTTTCACCCATATAAACATCAATTCAAAATGTCAGCGTTTACAAGCCAACAACATAGCCCAGAGTTTACTAGGTATTAGAGGTACTACCATGCCATTTTTAATGATATACCAGCCACTAGCAGGGTGTTACTAGGTGTAACAATACATCAATCTACATCGATTCAATAAGCATCACTCCAATACAGTAATCTTTTGTAAGACCCGTTTATGGACACACCGACGTGTCCAAATTGCATATCCGATTTAAGATGACATAGTAGCAAGAAGCAGCCACACAGAGCCCCACTTCTGTCAACAGTGCCAACTTCAACCTATAAAGCAGTTTTTAAATTGTGTTGATAGACCAAGTGAAACCAGAGTTAAAGATAAATAATGTATGCTATACTTTTACTTCTATATTACCTTCATGTTTGGTGTTCATTTGGTGCAGAAAGAAATGGTAACAATGGCTGGTTCTAATATAATTACTCGACTGCAAGAAAAAAAATAACACCCCCCTTTAGTGCTGCTGGTGGAAAAATGCACCGCATCAACCAACCAAAAATCTTTTGACAATGTGACGCATTTGGTTGCTGAGGAATAGTGGAAGTTGTGGGAGTGATGAAAATCCACCAAAAGCTGATTGAAGTGCTGCCTCCTGGTGGACAGGAGGACTAACACCCTGGGAACATCCAACCTGTGATGTCCTCTTCGTCTTTATGTGGACAGGATTTTTGGAGTAGAGTGAATCGTTTTTGTGGCATTTTATGGTAATTTTTTTGTAAGTTGTACAAGAACTGCCGAAGACATTGCAACATGTGTTAATAACTTTGTTGTTTACTGTACATACGTTTTTAAAAATCAACTATTTATATATTTATATGAAAAACGGTTTGTTTAAGATGTTTGTGGCTTTCACACTAAAACTCAAATTTGATGTTTTTTGTGTGATTTCCGATGGATGTAAAATGATAAATAGCTGTGAGATCACACATGTGAGGTTGTGCTGAAAAGAATGACACCAAACAAGGCAAATAAACGGTTTTATAAATCCAAAAACAAAAGTAGTAAAAAAAAATGCCTACCATACCCTCAACCCCAGAGGGTCAAAGAAAGAACATGTGGAATTGTTCACATTTGAACAATCGCAATAAGAACCTGAGCATTTCTGATCGATCAATAATTTTTTGTGTTGTCAGGAGGGTTAATCCCAGAACTGTTGCAGTGTGTTCCACAGACTTCCACGTCCACAAGTTTCCTCCACAGTGGCTGCCAGCAATGTGCTTGTTGCTGGATTTAGGTTTGTATTTTTTTAGCAGACACTTTCGTACCCCACTGTCACCCCCACCGCTACTGATTTAGTCAGGATTCTGACTCAACACCCATTACTCATCTTGATTAACGGTCTACCTCAACAGCATCACGACAGTGGAAGGAGAACTGGTGACGGAACTCTATTTTAGCAACATTTTTCTTACTTAACTTTATTTTAGATTTTCTTTTACTTTACTTTAAGACCTTCAGACTGAACTCCAGCATTGTGACTGGTAGCTACATCTCAAAATCTACAAGTAGACCGTTTACTGTCCGAGTTTGTCCATGGCAAAGTTGCAAAGTATTTTCCTCTTTGGGAAAAGTGGCTTCAAGGAAATCAGTCATGACATGAATAATGGTAGAGGCGCAACAATACATTGATCTATAATGATACATCAGTTCAATAATAGCTTTGATTAAAACAACCAAAATGTTTTATTTCAGTTTAAAGGGGAAAATGCTGCTATCTAAAGGTGTGATGTGTAACTGTGGTAAAATCAGACTATAATGCCTTAGTTATTATAGCTAACTTCTAACAATATTTGGCTTGAGGGTCTAAATAGGAGTACGGTTTAAACTGCATCCTACTTTAATGTCTACAAATATACATTTAATCTTTCAGTTTTCTTCTACATTAAATTTTAAAGCTCAATAACCAGAATATGGCACAGGCTATTTTTTATTAAAATAACAGAATAGAAAATGATATCAGGAGGTTTTAGTTGCTTTTTGTGATTTGAAATGAATGAAAGTGACTGGGTTATAATATTGTGATTTACAACCCCTCCCCGGTTGTTACACAGCTTCAGTGTTCCTATCTTCAATGCAAAATGCAACCAGATAAAATGCTCATATAGTTGTCCCTCAGGGCCCAGCGATGTCCTGACAACCCTCAGAGAACCTCAGAGTACTGTCTGCTTTACATCAAATTATAGAAAAATGTGCAATTGATCAAATTACTCTTTATGGATAGAAATGGAGTGCATTACATTTTGGGCTTAGCTGGGAGACAATATTGCATAACAAACTTGTGTGAGCTTATATGAAAAAAAGAAAGACTCAAATCTTGTAACGATACAACACATTCACCAGTGCGCAGGTCACCATGGACACCTGGGCTGCAAGCTATGCGGGAGCTCTAATATCAGTGAGCTGCTGCTGTGGGAGCTCGACACCATTTCCACAAATGTAAAATCAATTCACTTTTAAAAAACAGGAGAGAAAAAAAGTTTCAAAACAACAGGACTTCATTTACCTCACAGATGCACATTTCAGTTTGCCAACAAGTCGCACCAAGAATCACATCATTATTTGTATTTTTATCTGAATAATACGATTTCAGAGGTTAGCGATCTACCTCCGCAGACCCGCTACTTTCTATCTCCAAAACCATCAAACCTAAATGTGACGATGTTCCACTAATTGGATGTTCTATAATTCATAACAGCAGACGTTTTGCTTGGAACTCTGCTTTTCATGAAACAATAGAGGAGCGTGGGCATCAGCAAAGATTTGTTAATATTTCATCAGATAGGTAATCAGTGTATGTCCACGCCACAAGCAGAACAACAAGCAGTTGCAGCTCGAGATGAAGGCAATTAGTCAGACTTCAACAACAGAAGGCCTCTAGCCCCTAAAAGCTTTTCACATGTTTCCGGCATCCTCCATTCACTCCCTTAACTCCTCATTTTGTTGCCATCTAGAGAGCAGCTGAGAGGGGCGACGCTAACATGTCGTGTCCCTGGATGTGCGCGTGGCGTCGGCAGACGACGCACACACAACAGGATTCTTTGAGAACAATTTCAACATCCGGCGTGCTCGGCCGTGAATCCCATTAACCATTCATGATTCATCTGGATTTTATATTATAACGTTTTGAATTTTTCATGCTGCCCCCACCGTCTCCATCCCCTTCACATCACACCCCCTTTTTTTCTGATGTGAATAAAAAAAAAAAAGGAAGACTTAATCAAACATAAAGGAGGAAAAAAATTCAAAAGTGTCACTTTCTCAAACACACTCACACACACACAAGTGTGCATAAAGCAGCGTGTTTTTCCATCACCACCTGCTTGTTAGATCCTGGGTACTTTTTCTTCAAGTTAGTTGATTTATAAGGAGGAGGCTGGATGTATCACAGGCACCTTGGAGACACAAACACATGGAAGTGGTATTATTAAAGAGAGTCAGGTGTCCTCTCGGATTCGAAGCAAGGCTGGAGAATAAAGCATGAGGGGTGGGGGGTGCTGCCCTTTTACACCACCTCCCTCTCGTGTCCCTTGCCTATTATTTTAGCTATTATTTTGTTCTTTCTGCAGAGGGGATCATTAAACCAAAATAATTCATTTGAGAGAAAGGTCAAAGCCACAGTCTGTTGGCACCCAGATACCCGAGTTAGGATTTTTCCCATTGAGGGAGAGAAGAGTGCAAAGGACAGGGCCATTGATTCTCCTTTCTTTCTCTTTTTTATTGTCAACCCAGTGATTGAGGTGAGCAACCCTGTGCATTCCACTCGGCTGTGATGATTATCATCATCTTTAATACCTGTTATAGGTGAAGACACTGATCTTCAAGTAAATGTCACATCCATTGTTTACTGATGTTGCTTTGTTGCTATTACTGTACGAGGGGAGGGAGGAGGGGCTACCGATGAGCAGAGAAGGAAGAGTAAAAAAGGCTGGGGAGAAAAGGACTGTCATCTTTTAAGTGCCAGAAATAGGCACTCCCCCCTCCCTCAAACTACCCCCCCCCCCC
>JAOXYM010000001.1:33521930-33533544 GCA_028567055.1 Leptatherina wallacei
CCCCCCCCCCCCCCCCCCCCCCCCCCCCCCCCCCCCCCCCCCTCCATCTGATCCAAAGCTCCCTCCCCATTGTCTCTCCTGCTCCAGCCCACGTGCGCTCCCAGCAAACCGTGAAGCCAAATGCTGCACATCCAGTCGCACAATAACAACATCCATTCTTAACAAGATTACTCCGGCAGTCCCAGTTTGGCTGATGGGACGCGTTTCGGAGCAGAGGCGCAGGGATAAGCCGCCTGCAGCCGCCTGCAGCATTCCACATATGCTGGGAACTATCCATAGGAGAGGAGCTTCCTGGGGAGTTGAGCCAAACATCGAGCCCACAAGAGCACATTGGCGCAGGAAGCAAGAATCTGGAGCTACTTCTGCTGCTGCTGCTGCTTATGCCCACAACAACTATGTCAGAGGCAGAGGCCAATTAGCAGGTTTCAGATAATTATAATCTTTTGATTTTGAATAATCAGATTTGAATAATTGTAACCATATTTACAGCGACTAATTCCTGGCCAAAGATTTGACAAGAGAAGAGTCTATATTCATAAGTAAGCTGAATTCTGCTCACTTCTTTTTCTCAATTTAGGCATCTAAACTGTTACAATATGATTATGCATGGGTGGATGTTTTGTCTAAGAAAGCAACAATCATTTAAATTTCTAGACAAGACAAAAGCCCAGAAGCTTAAGTCTATTAAACTGCAAATGCATCTCTTGATGCTTTGAAAAGATATAATCCAAACAAAACAAAACCAAAAAGGAAAAAGAAACCCATAATTTTAAACAGTAAGAAGACAAATTTAGACAAGACGACACACTGGCTGAGCCTTTTAGGTGAGCTGCTTTAATTCCTATAAATTAGTTAGAGCAAAGTTCAAGGCAGAGAGCCAGATGATTTAGCCTGTTAAACGCTGCACCTCAGTGCTGCCAGCGCAGGCCAAGCCCGATGAGCCACGGAGAGCGAGACGGACGGGAGGAGATGAGAGGAGAGGGGAGGGGAGGGGAGGAAAAGTAGTTAAGAGAGGGGCCGGGGTGGAGATTGGGACTTAATGAGAGTCCGGGAATTCTCTCCATTTCAGCTGGAAGAGTTAACACAAACGCTGACATGGGAGCGTGCCAGGCGTGGTGACGCAGTTTAGGGCTAAAAACCATAAAGGGGCCATTTGCTCCGAATTAGCAGTGATGTAGAAGCCTGCGAAAGTGGCCCCCACATGAGCTGCTCACCGTACAACATGGATTTAATCACGCCGAGCCACAGATGTGAGTGATAGCAGCAAGCTTGTTATTTTGCTCAGGGACTCTGAAGCTGTGTGAATGGATGTGCTTTCCTGTTAAATTATTATTGCAGCTGATGCATGTACACAGGAGAGCTGGCAGGCAGCGCGGACGAGACGCTCCATGTGCCTCCTCATGATACACTGAACTGAAACATGATTTCAGCTCCCATATGAAAATGCACAAGGAGAAAATGCAGTATGCAATTTAATGCGCAGCAGTTTCTCGGTGCATGCGAAGGGAAGAGACGAGCTTTGTGGTTGTAAGTGTGGGCGTGTTTAAAAAGACATAAGGAGGGGGCAAAGAATGGGGATATTTCAGGAATGGTAAAGTGTAAATAAACACTACAGCACATCTTCTAAATCATCACAGACAGGCTGGTAAAAATAAAAATACTTAGTAATAACATTTTAAGATACAAGCAATATCAATATATGGGAAAAGTAATAATGCTAGAGAGGATAAGGTCACCTGTAAATTTGAAGCGCCGCAGATTTCAAACCTGCAATTTCTGCTCTGAGCACATGCGGTGCAGTTTGGAGCGAAATCTTTCATAAATATGAGCACAATGACACCTCGGCAAATGTTTGCAAAGACACACCGGCCATAAAGCTTCACAGACACACTGTATTTACTGTTGCAAACATAACCCTCCTGTCTAAATATACTCCATCCAGGGCTGCGTCCGCTCATATCATTTCAGTCTGTCTCCGTGCTGCTGAATGGACTGGTGCACAGCACACACATGCACGTACATATACTCAGCTTGTTAATGGGAACCAGGACGACAATACAAAGCCATAGACAACCTGTCAAGCTCTTCAAGGGCAGCACTAATGTGATCCCACAGCTCTATCAGAGCCATCGCTGTGCCCAGTGTTTTATTACAGACCAGGAGGGACAGACACAGAGAGAGATTGGAAAGGAAGAAGGAGGCTGTGACCATGGCCCATTGATATAATGGCCCTGCTGGCATTAGTGATATACAATACAGGTGAGCCCTGGGGAAGGAGAGGTGTGTGGTAACAGGGAGGGTGGAAGAAGCCGTGGACAGAGAGATGTTAGCATGTTTTTTTTTCCCCTAAATTACACATGAGGTGGGGAGGGAGATCCAAGGGCTCAGAGACAGAGGGGCTGCTGCTAGACTGCGGCTCAATACAGATCTGTGTGGGGCTGCTTGAAGAGAGATTATAGAGCTGTATTTCAGGAGCTGTTGTGGGTGTGAGAAACCAAATGGAAATGAAATGAAGTCCAACAAACACTGATGGGGTTTCCATTCCTGGATTTAATAACAGCTTTTAGCTTCAACCCTCTCACTATGGCACTGGAACCTGTGTCTAATTTGGGCTATGTTTCAGAATTTATTATATCTGAGCCAATGCTTGTAATTTACGTGTCATAATGGCTATCAATCACTGGCAATAATTCGGCTAATATTCTCATTAACTCCCACTCCTCATCCATCAATCAAGCGGCAGAGCCAGATACCAGCTAAACCACGGGAACTGGAGTAAATGGAAAAAAAAATAAAAAGGTTTTTAAAAAGGTGGTGGTGGTGGGGGGGATTGGCATTTCTCACAAGCCAAATCAGCATCGCTCAGTTGAGAATCAACTCGAGTCATTGGATCAGCCTCTGATCTGTTGTAAATCAGCGATGGCCGGGTCCCACGCTGCATTCAGGGCTCAGTCTGGCCTCACATCCTTCGCACACTTGGAGAAATTCTAACAATGTCACTGTACCACACGGCGTCAGCCCCGGGGGCAGGCTTTTACTCAGGCTCAAGAGTCGCTCTCTCCATAATCACCCCGTCACAGACAGACAGAGAAAGAGATGAGGGCAGAGGTGGAGGTGGAGGACAGAGATGGAGAGAGCAGCAGGAGCGTGCATCAGAAATGATAGATGATGTCCCACAACGTGTAGTGGTGGCTGAGATGGTACAAACTATCTTTGGATTATTAAAAGAAAAAAAAGTGATAAATCAGCTCTGGACCAAAGCAGTAAGGAGAAAAGAAAACACCTATCACAAGGTTGAAAATGGTTAGATGGTGAACGTCACCAAGCTTCCTGAAATGTGCTGACCATAGAAATATGTACTTTTGCAAGCCCTCTGTGTACTTTTAACTCTGAACTCTAACGATAAGTGATGAATTGAAACCGGGAGGGGTAGTTTAAAAGTGAAAGTACAGTGGAAGCTGCAATCAAACCAGAGTCCCAAACATCATCATGCCTTCAGGTCAACACCGGTGTGACGTAAATTCATTGTAGTAGTGAAACGAGCCATGAAAACAGTAATTATTCATTTTCTGAGTTTTCATTCTAATGCTGCAGCATCGTTAGATCTGATTGCATTATTTGTTTATGAGATCGGGTTCCAGTTCTCAAAAGGTAGCTTCTGTTTTGCCAAAGAATATCAGCTGTTCTTCCCTCCTCCCCCCGTAAACTCCTTCATACATTGCCACCCTGACGCTAATATAACAGAATCCTGTCAAACAGTTTGCTTAAAAAGTATAAATCTTGTGTTTTTCTTCCCAAACAGCACCCAGCAGGAAAGACAAAGACACATCCGTTTTCTTTGCTGTATCAGTAATCAAAGCAGGGTTTTTTTTCTGGCTGTATCACTGTCAGTCCTTGCAATCCTTCAGCTCAGCCTGAATTGATGAATATTAATGGTTTATTACCCATTCTCTTTGTGCAAAAACACACGCAACGTTGTAGTGGATAAAAGCGTTGGACAATGGGATGAAGGATCAGTCAGTTTACCACATCTGTGCTGAATTCCAGGCCTGAAATCCATCATTAATAATCCTAATACACCATATGCTAAATGATTGGAAGTTAAGAGGTATAAAGAAGTCATGTCTAAGACTGTTAAAAATTTCAGCTTCAATCAATCCGCCTCACACTACAAAGAAAATAAATCCCAATTTCTCTTTGGTGCAAACGCAGCAATTTGTTTGTTGCTTGTCTTGTGTTCTGAGACAATGTTTCGCCTTTAACGGGCTGCTGTAATTGAGTTGTTTTGTTTAATTATTGAAACACCTTTGACAAAAGAGGCAAAAACGGTGGAAAAAACCTGGATGACTGTTTGGATTAGCCTCAGTTCAAAATGAGGGAAAGTCTTCAACACAATTTCAAACTTCCCATTCTATTACCCAATCACGTCGATGCTTGCTTGGCCCCTTATTCCTGCCTTCTTTCTGGCTCCTAGTGGCTCACGCTGCATCGCTATCTCCTGCTTGTTTTTATCAAATTAAGCTCAGCCCAAGTGAGGAGTTAAAGTCTATCTACCTTTACACATTTGCCTATTTCTGTTCTTAATGACGGGATATTTCTGAGCCATCCTCGGCTCATGATGAGTAATCCTAAAATCCTTTCCAACTCTGTGTTCATTTTTAAGCCACAGCTGAGCAACAAGCATTCACAGCTGTCTCCCCGGCTTCACTTTAACAGGTACTGCATGTCTGCCTCCCCGACGCCAACAGGACTGACGGGGGCTGATGAACACGCCGCTCAGTGAATCACAATGTCAAGAAACGATGCGCCCAAGAAGAGCAGCAAAAAGGGAACGGGGAGGAAGAGGGGGGAAGATGGGGGGGGGGGCGTCACGCCTTGTGGCTGTCCTTCTCACTCTTCCACACCTCCGCCTCCACCTCACCCTTCTAACCCTCCTCTCCTGCCTTTATGCTAATAAGCCCTGCTGAGAGGCAACACCACGGATAACATAGCGTAAAAAAACAAAAATAGAAAATCAATCTTTGTTTCAAACACTTTTCCTTTCCTTCCTGTTGTTAGCGTAGATGAGTGGAGTCAGGTTGCAGACAAAAATTGGGGATGCAAATATAATTAAAGCTCAAAGTGCTTCCCCCCCCCCCCCAAAAAAAAAAAAAAAAAAAAGAAAAAAAAAAAAAAACAAAAAAAAAAAATTGGGATGGGATGGAAGGAGCCCAATGTTGGCCTGGGCTTCCTGGATAATCGGCCCGCTACCTCAGACAGAGGCAGCCTCACACGCTGCAGAGAAAATTCTGCAAGATACACAGAGAGCTGTATGACCCATTTGAATCACACATCCCACCCATTTGATTCATTTTTTAATTAAGCGTGAGAAACACAGAGAAAAGGGAAGAAAGAGAGACAGAGGGACTGAGAGGGAATGAGATTTATAGTGTGAAACCGATGCAGTGCCATCTTGGACTAACTTATCTTGGCTCTGCCAGGCATACTCATGGGCACTTAACCTTGCAGTGAACGCAACCCATCATCATTGCTTTAGCAAAAGGGTTAGCCACGTTCTTCCTCACCTAGAGGTGCCCCCCTCCCATCCTACCTTGCACCCAATCCCTGCACTGTCCTTC
This sequence comes from Leptatherina wallacei, assembly GCA_028567055.1. NCBI lineage: Eukaryota > Metazoa > Chordata > Actinopteri > Atheriniformes > Atherinidae > Leptatherina > Leptatherina wallacei. The sequence goes on from JAOXYM010000001.1 coordinate 33,527,549, forward strand.
AACTAGAATATGCTCACACCTGTGACTAACCTGTCCTACAAACAAGTTTCCGCTGCATTAGAAAAGGCCTTGAGAGAAAGCATCCTTCCCAAGCAAAGTTTTGACTAAGAATAATGGATTTCCATTTTTATTTTTCAGTTTTTTTCTCTTTTATAAAACATCTTTGTATAAGTTTTGGCGAAGTGATGTGTCAAATCAGCAACTCTCAGGATCTCACAGCCCCAGAGACTCACATGTGGACACCGTGGCCCCTAAGAGTGTTTGTTTCTTTCAGCATTCTGATGAGCAGCCATTGTGGAATCCTGCAGAGGCTGCCTAATTGACTCGCCTGAAAAATTAATGCATCACTTAACAGCATTTTTGTGTTTGTACTGTATGCAGAAAAACACAGGTGCAAATCCCGCATGGTGGCAAATGTTTAATTGATGCAACCATATGACAACGCTTGTGTTGAAAGAGGGGGGAAAAAAAGGAAGTGACATTTAAAGCATTTACTTGGACTCAAGCGGCTTATTTTTTCTCGTGCAATAAAAACAGAAGTTGTCTGCCAGCTGACGTGCCGACAGAGTTGAACAAAAAATTATTTAATTGTTCAGGAAAATTTCACAAACCAATGAGCAAATATTAGGTGTTGATAAACTGTTTGCTAAAGCTATTAGCAAACAAGATCAAATATTATTCCTGATGGCCTGTGTTCCTGCCTATGCCAGAGGAGGGGAAGGGGGGGGGATGCAAGCGTAGCTGCCAGGCTGACTCTCCCCAGGTGAGTCCCAGCAATGAGCTGTGAACAAGCTGCTTTGGCTGGGCGGACCAGCAGCCTTCCACTCCCCCCTGAAACCTGCCTGACACTTCCACACAGGCCAGGGAGCAGGTGGCCCTTAGCTGCAGGATAAGCCTCGCAGTTCAGCTCATCGCAGAGCCGCCATGGAAAATATGACCATACTTAGTTCACGTATGCCTCGCACAGTCTGTAACACATTCCTTTAGAGGCCAAAGTGGGAGAACAAAGCGAGACAAACTGAAACAAAGGGAAGACAGTCTTGCAGAAAACTGTGATAGAAACTAAAAATCTTTTTTCTTTCAAGGACGTCCAAATGCAGAAGCTAAAAATGTTCCCACTGTCATTTGATGGGAGTTTAATTATTTGCATAAGCATTTTGAAAACTCCCCTCCTCCTCCTTTCTCCCCCCTCTCGTCCCCGTATCTCTGTTTCCCCTTGACAACCAGAACCCTCCCACTGCCCATGGGAAGAACAGAAAATGAAGGGGGGGGGATGGAGGGAGCATTCAGATGGCCGAATTAATGTTTTCACACGATAAGCGAGCTTAATATAATGCTGACAATCACAACACTCACCCTGCCAACTAGAATTGGATCCGGTCCAGAAAATTCCTCCAGCACAAACATTTGATTCCAAACCCATCCTCTCTTGGCGCGGCTCAGTAATCTTTGTCCTTCGCCAAGACCGCTCGCCACCACTGCGGACCCACCAGTCTGTGTACTTCTGGACTGGCCTGTGATAGGAGTCATAGAGACGGAGGGAACACAAGTAATCCACACCAGCAGCAAGGACATCCACAGATCCAAGAGCATCTCCTCGGACCGCTTTGGCATCCTGTCGTTTTGTGTTCTGCTTGTTTATTTGTTTGTTTTAGGAGAGTCTTCTTCTCCCTCTGTCTCTTGTTCCCCCCCCCCACCTCCCCTCCTCTCTTCAGATCAACAGCTCCTTCTTAGATAACAAGAAAAGGTTACTTGTGTCCTCTTTGAACGGCGGAGCTTGCATTCATGGTGTGATAAAGGTCACTTGCATGGCTTGGCATGCCTCCATAGCAGTTGGTGAGGGGGGGTAAGGCTCTCAGCACGGCATCCATTTGGCGTTATTCCGAGGGGGAGACCTAAAAGGAAGCAATCACAGTTTGTTAGCTGTCCCTTCGTCTTGTGAGGAGTTGTCAGGAGCTGGGGAGGAAAGACTGGGGATGAATAACAAAATAGAATCAAATAAACATTTGGACAAGTCAGACGTGGCAGGGAGCATGACACAGTCCCCCCCCCCCCCCCTCCCCCCCCCCAAAAAAAAAAAAGCAAAACAGAGATAAAGCTTGGATTTCTTCTTTTAAAAAAGGGAATAAGTCAACATGTCGCTTTATCATCACAAATGATCCATCTGTAGCAGCCGAGACCCTTTATCCCAGTCTTGTTTCCACATTATGTGCTACAACCTAACAACAAAGGGGTGTGCCTTTACTCTGAGGCAATTCGTCCCAGAATATGAGATTCCTTTGCTTTAATCTCTTGTTCTGGGGATTATCCCGGTAAGATTTTTGAGAAATCACATGTTTTCTCATGAATAATGTTGTAACAATGCAAAGCAGGTTAAGTATTGTCCCAGACTCCAGTCAAATCCACACATGCAGGCAGCAGCAGCGTGGTTTTCAGGCTGCAGGTGAGCCACGTCAACAGCTGAGATCTTTAGAGACACAAGAATGACCCAATAACCGCTGCTTTCTCAGAAGTTTCAACACAAAGAAGAAATGTTGTTTTTAACAGAAAATCTGCAATCAAACAAACTATTAGACACAGCAGAACAACCCCCTTTGGAAGAAATTAAAAGCGAGGGTGCAGTCTGATGAAAATGTTGCCCTTTAATCAAAGACAGTTTATAGTAGGTGGAACTATTTCAGCAGCTCTGCCGGGTTTCTTTCTTTTTTTCTGCAGGAAGAGATTAAAAGCAGACACAATGGGTCGTCTTTGAGTTGTCTCCGGCTCTAAGTGATGCAGGTGGACGTGCATTCGGTGCACCGACCGGCACGCTTTCAGCACAGTGTCACTGTTAGTTCTGGTAACTTTTACTACACGCCGGTGTGTCACTGTGCTCATATCCCGCACGGTTACTGCGGTGCATTTCCAAGGACAATAAGCTGTAACGAATTCCACCTGAAGTCAACCGCAACATCACCAGTCGTGGGCAGGTCCGAGTTACCCACGGACTAAAAGATACAGGTGCACCTTCATGAAAATCATATTAATGATGATTTAAAAAATGCAGAAAGGGCAATAAAACATAATTATGAAACATATAATTATAGTTTGTATGAATTTTAACTGAAATTATTTGGGATCACAATCTTAATTGTGTGTTTTTTCCTCAGCATTCAGCCCTCTCTGGAGCCCAACTGAGCGAGCGTTTCAGCACCACGGGGAGAGGGACAGCTCAGCCGCAAACGCATCGCCGGCAGCGGAGGAGCTCTCCAAGGTGGGCAAGGCACATGCAGGAGCTGTCCAGCTCATTCCCCTCCAAACATTTTTTGGAAGGCGAAATAATCAAAACTCCGAAAGTTTTTTCCGGCTTGTACTTGCCACTGATGACTGTGAGATAATTAGCAGCTTCTCCACGCTAACTGCATTCGCCATCTCTGAAGTTTTACCCTTTGAGGAGCAAGTGTTTCTAATCAGTCCGCCTTTGCGCATCAACTGTGGAGCTAGAGCGCACAAGCAGTCCAATTTATTAGAGAAAAAACAGATAAACTGTTGCAAGTCCGCATATGGCAGACTTCTACTACCAGAGAATAGAGCAAAGGTGATTTTTTTAATTAAAGATACCCTAAGTTGGACATCCTCTGTAAAACGTGCAGGGGAATACCGCGCTGAAGCCCCGCTACGAAGATAGATGAGGAGTCCTGTTCAGCCTTCCCATAAAAAAGCCACACATGTATGACTGTTAACATTCTACCTGTTAGGTTTATCTACATGTCTGATGGTGTCGGGTTGTACTTACTCGTGAGACTCGGATCCTTGTCCGCTGCTGCATCATTTCATCGGCTTTTCTCCCCTTCAAAACATGCAAAGAACTCCATCGGGTTTCATTCGAAGCGGATAGAAAGGGGAGGTTTAAAGAAAAAAAAAGGAGCAAATACGTGAAGAGGCTGGAAATCCGTCTTGCAGTTTGTCAGCTTGGAGGGACAGTGTTGGGCTCGTAGTTAGGAGAGCTCCGACAGGCTCGCTGGCCGACTGGAAAAGTGAGGAGGAGATGGAGGAGAGATGCGCGGTGGTGAAGAGAGAGCCTCCCTCCACTGCGCTCATTGGGTTGATGAGCAGTCGGGTCAACAGGCGCACAAATGAATGCATGCCGCTCTGCCCAGGCACAGGCGCGCAAAGGTTATCGTCTCACGTCACCGGTTACAGCTGTTAAGAAATTGGCGCGTGCAGGTAAAATGTCCTTATTACTGTATGCAGTCTTAACTTCATTTTTTCCTCATCAACTCTTCTTTTTTTTCCAAACATATATTTATATATATAAATAAATAAAGAGGGGGAGAGAGAGAGAGAGAGAGAGAGAGAAAGAGAGAGAGAGAGAGAGAGAGGGAGGCTTGAATGGTCCTTGCTACTCGGTTAATTGTTAAATGAAATAGGCCAGGCGAGCAGTGAAATGGAGCCGAGGCTGCTCATTTACAGTCATTTGATAGGGTTAACCAGTGAACAGATGGATACACACGGTGTGGCCCTGTTGGCTGAATGAAAAGTGAAGAACCATACTATTCAACCTAGCTCTCTTCATTTTCTAAGCTCTAATTTATTTGCATTCTAGAGGCTTGAAAAGAAATCCTCCACTTGATTTATTTTTTTTTAAAGAAAGGGAAAAGTAAAATCCAAGCTGAGTGGAAAGTGTTAAACGGGTCCTTTTAGGACAGTTAGTGAAAAGGTCATGCTCATCATTGCATAGCAGAAGAAGTGTGTGAGTGCGGTAGAGTGTATGAATGACAGCAGAGGGGCGCGCGCTGCTGCCCATAGAGGGAGCCCTCTAGTGTTTGTGCGGCTGCTTGGCAGCAGTGTTGCAGGCCTAAAGGGGGTGGGGGGTGGGGGGGAGCATTTATTAGTGCAGCAGCAAAAAGATAGCCAGTTGACTGCCTGACACATGTGACTTTGCATGCTGCGCTGGCATCCCTTCGCTCCATCAACATCCCATAATCATCACACCTTCCTCTGCAGAAGACTTTCTGTCTGCAGAGCACAACTTGTTATTGTGCCTCAGCACCTTCAAAACAACAGAGCCATGCTGGAAGCCTTTTGACCCAAGTGCCAGAGATCCCAATTAGCAAAGACATCAAGTCTACCATTATTTATTTCTGTACCATTTAATTTTCCTCCCACTCACGCTTTGATGCTGCAGCTGCATTTCAGACGGGAATTCTCCAATCATCTTTTTAAAAAGCCTCTGTTGCATAATGCATTAGGCTGTAAATGTTGAGCCATGTTTCTCTTTCTTAGTATGAATGAAGATTTCATTGATGGACACTGCCAGGATGCCGGATATGCACGGATAGAGATAAATGTATGAAAACTGCTCAGGGGCTGCTGTTCATTTCAAATCCCTCTAAATGGGAAAGTAAATAAAAAGCCAAAGAGCAGATTTCAGTAACTGAAGCGAGCTCTTCTCAGATGCAGTCTGATCTAGCGCTCTTTCTGTCACACACATATGCAACGCCTAACACCAAGCCAAACTTCAAAGGGAGATAGCTGAATACAACACTGTCAGAAGAATCGGAACATCCTGGTTATAAGTTCCACTGACAGCAGGTGAATCTGAAATAAACTAATCATTCAAAATTCACTCCTGTGTGAAGACTTTTTGTGCAAATGAGAAGGTTCCAGCTTTAAATCGGTGATTAATTCCACTCACATGGCCCCTGCCAGTGATCAAAATATCAGATGGCTTTGAAAAAGGCAAAGTAAGTGAAGGGGAAATGGTCTTTAGAACCCAAGCATTTTCAATCGATCATTAGTTCCCGTGTTGTCAGTAGTATTAATCACAGAGCTGTTGCCGTGTACCACAGACTTCCATGTTTCCTCCACAGCGACTGCCAGCTATGTGGAGAGTTTGTTGCTTGATTCAGGTTTTTTTTTTTTTTAGCAGACCCTTTCGTACCCCACTGTCACTTGCCGCCCCCACCCCCACCAATTTGGCCAAGTTTCTGACTCAACACCCATTACTCATCTTG
>JAOXYM010000001.1:33538268-33558450 GCA_028567055.1 Leptatherina wallacei
ATATATATATATATATATGTACATGTATATTTCTAACCTTGCAATATATATTCAATATGAAAAAATAACAGGAATTTTCAACAGATGACTTGAAAGCACTTGTGCTGCACTCCTGCCATCTTGTTGACAATTAGCCTACATTGATATTACCTCTTTTTTGTGAATGTTACAAATATATTTTTTGCCTGTATTTGTATTCTTATCATTATCTTTTAGTGCTTCCTTATTTTGTACATGTTTCGTTCTATCATGTGCAAACTTGACATGTTGAGCTTATTCGCCTCCTACATTGCAGGACCTGAGATGTGTTATGTATACCGTCCCTAAAAAAGGTCTGGGCGGGGAGGCATCCGCGATTTTTATTTTCTGGTTGCCACAGTTTGAAGCGTGTGTTGGCAGAATCATAAGCTGGGCCACATGGAAGTTGGTCCTGGGCCACATGTGGCCCGCGGGCCACCAGTTGAAGAGCCCTGCAGTAGCGGTTCATGTAACCCACGGAAAACTAAAGCATTAGCCATCTTCTATGCATAACGGCTACAGATGTGTTCTTTAATTAGATTTTTAACAATTTTTTTCCCTTTAATCATCACAGCCAAGTTTCATTTAAACTACAAGACTTCGAAACAGATCAGTGTAAAAGTTATTTTGCAAACTTCTGATGTTATATTGTCTGCCCCCCTTCCTTCTTAGACATAATGGTATGATCCAAGTCTTCCTAGGATGTGATTTGCAGGATGGTGTCCTGGTGTACTTCAGTCCCTCTTCTGCCCGCTGAGCTGCAGCAGCTGAAGATTTGGCTCTTTCCGACCAAGGTGTGAGCTTTTCTTGTTCACTTCAAAGACACATCACTAATTCATCCCACACCAAAGTGGCAAATAAGTTTCTTTAAAAATCTTTAAAAGTCCCTCTAGCATTTATCTTTCCCCTACAAACTGTGTTTTTCAAAGTTGCACATTTCAATTTTTTTTACCCATTTAACACCTTCTTGTGGCTTTGAAATTGCTGAGGTATGATTTAAACCTCAATGGAGATTCATTGATATGCTAGCTATGCCATGAAATAACAAAGTAGCATGTTGCTGTTAGTTAGCCTGGGGCTAGCAGGGGCTAGTAGCTGCTTGTTTTTGTTTGCTAATCCTGGCAGAGAGCAGCTAACTCACATTTACTCAGCTTTGCCCTAGCTGACGTCACCCTGTAACTTGTGCTAGCTTCTCAGTTTCATTGAATCTCTTTTGACTTCACCTTTCTTAGACTGTAGGAGAACTACAAGGCAATTTACATAGTTTAGTTTGGTTATTTTTATTGTTTTTGTTAAGGTTTTTTCTCCCTTGAAGAAAACTTCATCAGAGTTTCATTTATAAATATTCTATCTACTCTGTCTGTTCGAACATCACCCCTATATGCAATATTACGTTTTTGTACACAGCATTATCTGAATATGACAAAAAGTGAGTTATTCAGCGTCAGTCAGGAGTTATGTGAGGCAGAGATTATAGAAGACGAGCACTTGCAGAGGAACTCTATGATAAGATGAAGAAAGACATCAACAGACATTGATGGTTGTAATGAATAGACAGAGTGCTGCAGTAATGACACTTTACCTTTAATAGTGTTCATTATGCACACTTGCCACCCGGTTAACATGAATGAGAGAGCGTTCTACCATTTATTGTCACACCATAGACAAATGAAGATCATGGACAGAGATTACATTTAAGGAAAAAGGTTTATTTATTGTTAGTTGATTTATGGATGACCTGTCAATGGGTTAATTGTTCATATTTTTAGTTTTCTGCTGCAGATGACTGAAAATTATTTGCTGCAGAAACTGAGTTCTATTATTCCACTCATCTTTTTAAAAGTTGATAATTGAAGCAGCTCGTGATTGTTGCACCCACTTTTAGCTACAGCTTGTACCATTTCTATGTCTTTTTACAAACTAATTTATGATAATGTATGTTTGATGTGCATGACATGTATGCCTTTTGTTGTTTGCTTCTTCTTTTTCTTTTTCTTTCTCTTTCTGTTTTTGTTTTGCTAACTATTTCCAGGTCAACATTGTAAATGAGAAATTTTCACTTGTCTTATTTGGTTAAATAAAGGTTTACAGTGCAATATGCTAAGTAAATATTTTGATTAATTAAAGTTTATGCATTCATTAGCTTCCTGCCTGTGATCCTACATTTATATTCTCTTATTTCATACCAATATTTAAAAAATGAGCCCCCACTTAGACAACAGTGTAATAAAATGCTTTCTTCACATTTATATATGATCAATAATTTAATGATGTTAAGCTGAAGTCACATGATACAACTTTTCGATACTTCAGATTTAAGAACAAATAATAAAAAAATGTTTTTTGTGGAGTTTTGACCCCAACTAACAGGCAATAATGAACTATGTTGTCAAATTCTTTTAGGTTAACCACAACTTATAAACAAATGTGGCACATCAGTAAGGGCCATTTTTATTTATTTAATTTTTAACTAAAGCTTCAATGCACAAACCAATGAGCTAAATAATAAATATAGTTGTTAAATATTTCAGTGATGACAATTTTACGCTGGTTTTCATGGAAGATATTTTTCTTTTTCTTTTTTTTCTGTAGCAAAACTTACTCAATGAATATGCAGAAAATATCACAGAAAATATAAAAGACAGTATTTTAGAATAGAATAAAATAAAATAGAAAGTTTTTTGTCATTGCACAATAAAATTAAGATGCATCTCCAACAATGTGTGTTCATCTAAATAAAAATAACAATAAACAAATGTAGAGAGATTAAAAAAAGTATAAAATATCACAATGAGTGTTGTCTAATTTTGAATTCAAAATATACACAAAAGCCTTGCAACTGAGCAGGGCACCATGATAGCCCATGTTTTAAGAGCTCACTCTGTTTTTGTCATAAAGTAGAAGTAAAAAGACTGTAATAGTATTTTCAACTCACAATGAAAATAATGTTGCATTGATTAGGTTAATGAGTAAGTAAGAAAAGTAAGGGAATTCGCTTAGTTCTCTACTCATCCTCTGTTTAGTTCATATTTGGAAATACAAAGAGTCTGTTTGTGTCTATGAAAGGAAGGAAAAACTTTCAGCCCATGCTGCACAGTATTATAGTGAGCGGTTTTTACCCATATTTCGCTTGCATGTTTTAATTAAATTGTGTGCAAACATTCCTTGATTTGTTCACCTGTTTTAATTAATTTGTGTGTATGAGATAAGTAAGTAAATACAAAGTCAGACTGATGCCTTGGTGCACAACACAAGGAAAAAATAGGTTCTTTTTCTATAAGCCACTAGCCCTGAAAACAGCTTTGAAGGTCTCCAAAATAATGATCAAACCCTCCTTTTCCATGCATTTCCCCCCCTTTGAAATCAGAAATAAATCTGCACTGTATTGAGAATGACCTGTCACTCTGTCTTATATCCAACAGTGATTTTTTTTAAGTTCTGAAGCTGAAAGACTGACTAAAGCACCTTTTTTTTCTTTTATTTTCTTAGTTCTTGTATATATATATTCTTGCCCAGTGTTTAAAATGTGAATTGGAGGGTTTCAAGACACATTGAAGGCACGTTTTTGGTGTGACATAGCAGGGAAGATTACACCCTAATATTGGCAGCCGTAAAAACAACTGTCAGCACTAACAAAAATATAGTTTAGTTTTTATTTGATAATCTAACTGTTCACAATAATAGCAGGGAAAGTGATGGCTGTTTAAGCCTGCCCTATTACATTCTAGGAGGAGAATTTGCTGTAAGGAAAGACAGTTTATTTGCATAGCACATCTCGTGTACAAGACAAATCAAAGAGCTGTCATAAAAAATTAAAAGCATTACAGCAGGGTTCAGCAGAAACATTAAAAGTACATTAAAAACAAACTTTAAAAAGAAATCAACTGAGCAACAAAAAAAGAGCTAAAAAAGAATAAGATGAAATACAAGAAATAAAAGTTACAGTGTGAGGAATTAACAGTCATTGTGATAAAAGGCAAAAACAAGTTTTTAACACTAATTTAAAACTGCTGAGAGTTTCAGCAGACCTTCAGGTTTCTGGGAGTTTGTTCCACATGTGAGGAGCATAAAAACTGAATGCTGCCTCTCCGTGTTTAGTTCTGACTCTGGGAAATGAAAGTACACTAATAATAAGAAAAAATATACATAACATAAAAAAAAAATTATAGAAAAAATATAATAAAAGAATGTGATAATCTATTATGTTATGTATATTAATCTAAATGAAAATTGCTCTCATTTTCTGCATGATGAATAAATATCTTAGTTTCTATTAAATACTTTTAAGAAGATTTCAAGCTGAAGAAGACAGTGACACGAAATCAGCTAAAAACAAAGATTTAGAAGTGTAAAGAGGACTACAGGAGAAAGTTAGAAAGCCATCTCCAGCAGAACAATGTGATGGATGTGTGATCAGGAATGAAAGAAATCCCCACCGTCAAGATAAGGGGGATCAGACTGATGGAAATCCGGACAGAACAAATGGTCTAGACATGTTTTTCAACAAGTTCAGTTCAACAACATTCTACATGATCCCCATGGCCTCCAGTCAAACAAATCACACACCCTCTACGAGCCGACAGTTTCCCTGTCACACCTCCACTCTGCCACCCTACAGTTCAGTCATAGACCTTCAAACAGCCTCATCTCCCTCCACATCAGTACATACTGAGACCTCCTCTGCCTCCATCTCTGGCCTGTCTGTCTCCTGCAGTCAGGTGGAGAAGCACCTCGAGAAACTGAACAGGGCCAAGGCTGCAGGTCCAGATGGTGTCAGCTCCAGGATTATGAAAACCTGCTCAGAACAACTATGTTGGATTATTCAACACCATTTCAACAGCCTGAGTCAGAAAAGAAAAAATCCCATCCAATTGAACCAACATCTCACATCATGAAAGATGCAATTCGATTCAATCTGTTTATTTTCTTAGCTATTATGTTTTACGATTGGATCTGATTGGAACTGATTGGATCATAATGAATTGGCTTGAATTGGTTTAGACTGTAAAAAGTTCTGAGATGACTTTGTTGTAAATTGGTGCAATGCAAATGAAGATGAATTGAATTGAGATGAATTTTGGCTTGAGGTTGAAGACAGCATCATTTACATACTTCAGAGAGCCGCTCTCATCTGGACAACCATGCTCCTTTGAGTAAAACGAATAATTTCTCCAGGTATTTTATTACTTCAGCCATAAGGTGGCTCAGTTCTTACAGCAGTCTTTTGACTTTTGTCTCTTGACTGATTGTCGATATGTGATGTGGATGTAGGTGAGCTTCAGATGAATTGACCTTTTGGGATCAATAGAGTTGTCTTGAGTCTTGAGTCAAATCATGCAACACTTTGAGGATCATGTTCTTTGATTTCTTACGTATATTTAACACAATTCAACCTGCACTGTTAAGAGAGAAGCTCCATAAAATGCTGGTGGATATTTTCACAGCTGAAAAGACTGAAAAGTTGTCTGTCACAGATGGAGGTCAGCAGCACAGGAGCACCACAGGGGACTGTACTCTCACCATTTCTCTTCACACTGTACACCTCAGACTTTCAATAAAACTCTGAATCCTGTCATCTGCAGAAATACTCTGATTACTCTGCAGCTGTGGGGAGTATCAGTGATGGACAAGAAGCCAAGTACAGAGAACTGCTCAGTCAGAAACAATCTCCTCATCTTGAACACAAGCAAAATAGATGATTGTGGATTTTAGGAGGAACAGGAGTAAACTAAAAACTCTGTTTACATCTGCATGGCAGAATAGATGGAGGTGGTTAAGACTTACGAGTATGTAGGAGATGAACTGGACAGCAGACTAGATCAAAATATGACATATCTTCTATTAGTCTGTTGTGGAAAGTCAGTTTTCCAACCATGTGCTTGGGGTAGCAGCATCAGAGCCACATATTTAAATCAAATCAAATTTTATCTATAAAGTGCTTTTCATGCATAAAGTAACATGTGCTTTACATAATAAAAACTATTCATGCAGATTATAATTTTTTTTAAAAAGCCTTCACACCAAAGTACCAAACATACAGTAGCAATTTAAAAACACTCGTTTACACAATCACACACCCAACCACTCCCTCCCCTACCCCATACTGCACAAACATGAACTCCCATCCCTAGTTACTGTCTCTTAACTGAATGAAGGTAGAAAAATATTTATAGAAATAAACATCTGGCTTGATGCTGCTGTGAGGAAACAACATCCTGGGGATCCACAGAGGGCGCCATGCACCACAAGAAACCACCCAGATCAGGGCGGGGCAGAGTCCACACCACAGCTTTAGGGCTACGATGAAGGACCTCCAGCCACCCAGACAAGGATGATCACCATGGCAACAACCCTGAAGATCAAGCAGGCAAAGCCACAGTGTGGATGATCCCCATGAAGAAAACCTAAAAACAAAAATTACAGATAAGAGTGACAAGAATAAAAAATACACATAAAGGAGTTCATAGAAATAACAAAATGGAATAAACAAATCAAAAATCAGCTAAAAGCTGAGCTAAAAAGGTGAGTCTTGAGCCTCTTCGTTAAAAACATTAATAGTCTCTGCAGGCCTGAGGTTCTCTGGCAGGCCGTAGTGGTGAAACGAGGCCTCACCATAAGTTTTTGTTCGGACTTTGGGAACAACTAAAAAGCCTGTACCAGAGGCCTCAAGGTCTGTCAGGGCTCATTATTTAAAAGCAGGTCAGATAAATAAGAAAGACTCAAGATCAGGAAAACATTTAACTACTAAACAAACCTTAAAATCAATCCTGAAACACACGGGGAGCCAATGCAGCGATTTTAAAACTGGTGTTGGTTAAAAAACTGAACAAACTGATTACAAAGGCTGGTTCTGTGCTGCTGGGGATAGCGCTGGATCTCCAGGTCCACTGCAACACAGAAAGGTAGAGGAGGTCATACCTGCTAGCAGCCATCCACCTCTGGAGGAAGAACCTAAATGAAACATTTTGACAAATGATATTTGATTTACTCAAGAAAAAAATAAAGAAACAAACAAAACAGCTGCATCATTAGAATTTCCCTTTGGGGATCAATTTAATATTCTTCCGTCTTTGGTTTTGTTTTCATATTTATACAAATATTTCTATCTTCTGACACATTTATTTATGTTGAACTGTAATAGACATACAAACTAAAAAAAATCTTATCTCACATCTTATAGATACATTTTAATCTAATTGAAGCTGTTTCGTGATATTTATCTATCCATACATGTCCCGTGGATACTTGGCAGCACATTCTCAATGAGGAAGGACTTGAAGTGGCCTTCAGCTTGGCAACTATGGAACTTCCAAATTCTTTTTTTTCCTTTCACAAGACAAGATCTCAGAGGGATTTTCAGTTTCTAATTAATAATTGGTACATGTGACTGACGCTCTGTGAGATTTTTTGAAGTCATTAGAAAACACCCCCCACTGGATCTTCGAAGAGAAAAAGGCGACCAGAAATCCTGCAGGGATTGTACAGCAGCACCAAAAGAATACTGTTCAGGAAATTTAATTGCAGCATCTACAAACTTGTTCCTGTGAGTATTACACAATAATGACTCTGTTCTAACATGAAATTAAAAGCAAATTTTCTTTTCTCCTGGCTGGGGTAATCTTAATGGAAAAATATTAGCATTAACACCCTAAATCCTGTTCTTCTCAATGCATTACTTCTTCGTTTGAAGATAAATTGCCACTTGTCCTGACTCCCAATCAAACTCCCTGTGCGTTTGGTTTTCCATATCTTGTTGCTTTCACAGTGCAAAACAAGCTCTCCCTTGCTGCTGCACGCAGAGAGCTTCCTTTGTTCTCGGTAAAATGAACCGAAACAGGCAGCCAAGTGTAATGTACTGTTTGATAACAAACGCTGGGAAATATTCTTAGATACTGTATCATGACAAATTAGCAGATGACGCGATTTGCTAGGGCTTTTAGACCGTGTCTGACAAATGAGCTTAAAAATGAAATGTAAAAGAACAAAGAGACGTGGATATCAAAAATGACACGTTGAGAGCTGCAAAAAGAAAGAAAGGTAGGCTACTTCAAGACAGAAGTGGAAAAGGCTAGAGGAGAATGGAAAGCACCAGGACAAACACATCCAGGCTATTGATTTATTGGAGGGTATAGTCTTAGAGACGGGTGCAAGATTGATCAAATGGAAGGTTATCCTTACTCACAGAGGCAAGCTGTTTGCCAATACCCATCAGAGTATACTCAAAATGGTTCAAAAGATCCTTGACATTCACCAACACTGCAAAGCCCGGAGCTGGCCAGTTCAGGAGATTTTCTGATAGAAGGATTGTTTCAGACTTTGCACTGCTTGAAAGACTGCATCTTTGATGGAGCTAGTGTACCGCTTGTTTTATTATAGGAGCAAAATAACAAGGTAATTCAGTTTATCCTGCTCTGGAAAAGCATTTTAGTATGTTGTGTAAATTGTATCTTTTACATGTTTGAACACACTAAGTGTTCAACATTCTGTTGCTGTTTATTCAACTCTTTTTTTCCTCTGTGACCTGGTCAAATACAATCATAACAGTTTAAAGGAAATCAAAATCTTTCTACGATGTTTTGCATCAGTATAAGTTAAAAATCCCAACAATGCAAGCAGGTGCCAGGTGTTTTATTCAGTGCCTGTGAAGTATGATGGTCTAGGAACTGATAAGAACTGCTGGTGGTGCACTTACACCTTCCCTCTTAATCTCCTTTTATGTTGGTCAAAATCATGCGCTGACATCTTGCCTTTGATTCCAATGAAAAACTAGGTATCAAATTGGCATTCAGTACCACGCTGAATGACTCTTCAATAGTTTTCTACAAGGTTTTTGTTAGTAGAGCTAATGGGCGCTTATTTTTTTTCTTTACAGAAACTTACATTTACTGGCAGTAATGTCTGACATGGAGTCTCTGAAATGAAGGTAAAGTAGTTTAATCTTGTCTTATTTCTTTTTGTCAATGAAAACTAGTTGGCTCATTTAAATTAACAAACTGTTTTACCCAAAACCTGTATCATGTCTGTGGTCTAGGGAATGATAAGGACTGCTGGTGGTGCACTTGCAGTTTGTCTCCTAACCTTTTTTTTATTTTACATCTGTCAAAATCCTCTGGCCTTGGAAATGGAGAAGTGTTTCATTGGCACTCAGTTCTGCATTGAAAGGAAAGTCCTGGAAAGTTTGTTTCAAACTTTGATTGCTTTATATTTCACCTCATAACCCACTGTTGAATTGTTTTTAATATCTGCTTCTCACTGTTAAAGGATTGAGAGGGACATTAAATGAGATGCTTTGTGGGGTTTTTATGGTTTGTACTGTATATACACAGTTTCAAAGAGTGTAATTAGACCATGAAATTTGGCAAGAGACCTCATGAACAGGACTGAGCAAGCATAATCCATTGATTTTTGAGTTTACTGGAATCTAGGGGGTTGCGTGTTTGACTCCAACCAAGTGCTACATTATGCTGTTATGTTGAAATTGCATTGTGAGAGTCATCAGTCAATGATTAAAATGGAGAAAGATATTTCATAGATGTTTACCAAGAGACATTTAGCTGATGTATATGATGTTCACAACACTTCATTCCGAATTGAGAGAATAGTTGACAATATTCCAACATAGACGTGTTTCAATGCCATAACAAAGAGAGATTTGTGTATATCCACTATGTCTTGTACCTGCTCAGGCTGCTCTGAGAAGTAATGACCTGTTAAGCATCTATTAATTTGCATCTGCACTCATGTTGACAAGAATCACCAGCAGGTTTACAGCCCTGATTCTTTCATTTTTGGGGGGCATGGGAGTAAAATGAAAAGCAATTAATTCTGTTGAACCAAATCCAGCCCATCCATCAATCTTGTAATCACAACGCAACACAGCAGTTGATAAAGTGGTTGTAAAAGTGAAGGAGATTTGGTTATCCTAAAGATTTTCAGTAAAAGGCTCTGTGATGATATTGGGCATGTGATGAAGGAGACATCTTATGTCCTTTTCTCAGCAATTGACAATTTTCTGGGACTTGAACAGACATTTGTTCGAGTATTTGGTCAAAATATGACAGAATTGACCCTTCGCCATGTCCCACCCTAAAACTGCCACTGACCAATCGTACGTTAGCAACGATAATTTAGAGCGGAGCGCCTGGCAAACTTTCCCTTCCTGAGCAAAATGCCGAAGCGGTGCATGTACAGGACTTGCAAGTCTGATGAAAGATATCCAGAACATTTTGGTGACGTATTTTTCACCTTCCCTAAACCAAAAACACATCTGGAAAGATGTTGGATATGGATTAAACAGTGTGGAAGACCTTACTCGCAGCTGAACACATCAAAGTTAACGAAAAACTACTGTTTGTTCCAAGGTAAGATGCTAACGCCAACTATCACACACAGTTATTAGCTTCAGGACAGTAGTAGAATATTAATTAAAAGTTACTAATGTTTAACACTAAGGTAAACAAATACACCAGATAAACACTAGTAAATAACGCCAGAGTTTCCCGATCTAGAGCTGCTATCCCTGTGCCTAACCAAAGGGAACATCATGGAGGCTGAAAACATCAGACAAAAAGGTTTTATTTGTACAAATTTATACAATGCAGTTGACAAACTTAGATTTGATTACCAAACCACAATGTGGTACAATATCCTGGTGCGCTATAAACAAACGGAGAACATTTAGCAACTGGGTAAAACATCAGATACTGAAAACTATAGGAGTCATACAAGTTAGCTTAAAATAAAACAATGTGTTACTTAGCCTGCGATGCAAAAATGTCGATGTGTTTTGATTCAGAATTATTTATTCGGAATTAAATAATTCAGGATTGAAATATTCTCCTTCAGGTTTACATGGAAATATTAATTCTAAATTTAGGTTTACATGGAAAACACGTTTCCTTAATTCCGCTTTAGATCCGGGGGTTGGGAGGGGTTCTGATTGGTTTGGGGGGGGGCAACGTACGTCTACCAGAAGTTAAAAAAAGTCAGCTTCCCGCCTCGTTTCTCTTCGACTACAACGTAGAAAAACGACATAATAACCATTTTCACTTGATTTGGATTCTACTATTGAAACAGCAGCTATCTCTAGCATAATACTTTACTTTCACGTAAATGGACTCGGTTTGAGTCTGTTCGCTTCAGGCGGCAAGCACTGTATATGGTCGGTGAGCCTTCACCTCGATTTTTATTTTCTCCTCGCCAACATTACTCCGCTGACAAATGATGTCTGGGAATATATTTTAAAATGTATATATCAGATATATATATATATATATATATATTTCCGAATTATTACTCCAAAAATTTGACACGGTTTTCTTCGGAATATCTTTCACCGAAATTGTTGAGAAATCCACGTTTACATGCCGGCGGAAATTAACCAGAAAAGAAAGCGTGCCAGGCATAGCAACTGTAACCATGAGGGGCGGGACTTAGCCAAGGGTCAATTACACCTCCGATTATTTCTGACAGCTTTATTACACATTTTTTCACCCAGTCGTAGGTGATGGTTGAGTGAGCCAGTCTTTTCCAGAGATCAATCTTTCAGCTTTGATCTAAAGTATATATGTACACCTGAATACAAAATCCACTGATAAATCCTTTAGGTACCTTCCTTAAAGCTCACGCTAGCACATGCGGCAGAGTAAGTTAGGTTTTCCTCTTCTCTTTTGCCTCACCTCTGCTCCTGGCTTCCATGGCTGACGCCTCCTCACTTTTCCTACCAACAATTCCTTCATCTGCTGTTTGGCCACCAAAGTTTGGAACAAATCACTCATTTTGGACACAAACTCATCACAAGTCATCCATTAAACTGGCCAAAATTACTCAAATGTGACACTAGATGGCAATAATGTAACAGAACTTCCATCTGGCAGTCAGTACTGAATCAAAATTACTTTCTAAATCTTTACAAAAGTACATCACAAGCTTCAGTTCAATTCAGCTTTATTTGTGTAGCACTAATTCACAACAACATCATCTCAGACAAATCCATTTGAGCCAATTCATTGTGATCCAATCTGTTCATACAAGCCATTTCCTAAAAAAATAATAGCCAAGCTATGGAAACCAATGGATTGCATTGAATCTTGACTTCGATTCAGTCCCCCATTCTGAGCTGCATGGGGCGATGGGTGAAAGTGGAAAAGAAAAAGAAAACTCCCAGCAGAACCCGACTCCAGGAGGGCGGCCATCTGCCTGAAACTGGCAACATGGTGCAGCATGGCTTACTGTCTCCCGCTGTCAACTTTGTTTCTGTTGCTTCTGTCACCCCTCATTTTATATGTCAATTTTCTAATAATGTAGAATCGCCCAACTCTATTGAATCTTCAGTTATCAGCTGGAGATGAAGCTGTCTGTATCCCTTTTGTGTTTTCTTGATGTTCTTAAGTGGTTCAACACTTTATTAAATGTCTGCTGTTTAAAATGTGCTTATAAATAAACATGACTGGATTTCCGATGCCCAAAACAATGCTCAGTTTATAAAATATGCTTTTGATTAAAGTGGAAATGAAACAGTCAAACTAGCATTATTTCCTAGATTGAGTCCCATTCTTTTCAATAATTATATTACATATGTGAAAAATATAAACATATAAAAGAAAAACGTAGAGCCATTTTATTTTTTGTGGCAAGAACGCCGTCATCTTGCAGTACTATAAACAGTGACATCACGGGGTTGGTTGTTTCAGTGGTACTGATGAGATTCCCTTTGTCTGCATTACTGTGAGCGAGACAACAGAGTGAACGATGGAGACTAGTGAGCCAAAGGAGAAGAGAAGAAAAGAAAAAAGGGGACCACTACTGTTTGTAAAAACGAGTTCTACAGAGTTCAGGCCGAGGACAAAACAGTTTATCTACACAAACTTCCATTGAAACGGAGAACAGTAGCTACTGCTGCAAAATGCAAAAAAGAAAAACGGTTCAAGGTATCTTGACATAAAAAACAATTACCACACGTATCAACACACATTGACACAGATTATACTAAGATCTAGTATTATAAGCAGGGATAAAAGACTTTTTAAAATTAATCTGTGTTGCATCATTGCGGAATATATCATTGTTGTTGAAGGAAGTAATACAAATTCAGTCCTCACCATACGGTTTAGGTCAGCAAAAGGCATTTTTCAGAAATCTGACCTTTTGCAGGTCATTGAGTTTTTTTTATAAAGATGTTTCAGCAGTTTTGCTGCACACACTTACAATGTCATTATTCAGTTTGATATACAGTGACCCATACCAGTGGACAAAAGAAAATACTGAATTTAATAAAACAAGTCAAACATTTTCAGATGACATGCAAACAGACCCATAGTCTGAACATAATCAGATAAGTTGCACCTTTAAAAACCACATTTGTGAAGCATAAACATGTACTGTAGTAGGTAAAAGGCAACCTGTGCCCACATCATATATTACTGTAATGTAGTTGCTGTTTTGTTTACTGCATTACTCTAATATTAACTTACTAAATGAAAGCACTTCTAAGCATAATCAGGAAATGCATCCCTTGAAGTATTTAAAACTTTTTCTCTGCAGTGTACATGGACTCCAGTTGCCAGTGAAGATAAATCACTAAAGCAAAATAGTTGCATATTAACATAGTCTGAAAGACTCAGGGGATGCAAAATGAGCTATTTCTTGAGGAAAAACTTGTTCCACTTAAATGTGTGTCCTCCGTGGATCACCAGGAATGAGTGGAACACAAGAGAAGGACACACTCTCTTGTAAATGTAATTTTCCAGTGTTTGAGCACCACAAGCAAACCTCTAGTCGCCTCCAGTGTTTTGTGGTGGTGGTAAAAATTTAGTCCACATAGCCTAAATTATCTTTATGGGCAGACATTCAGTATGTGCAGATACCGTCCTATAAAATAGAGGGAGTATGTCTTTATTTATTCCATATTTCATCAATTCAAGAATATTTTATTGGAGAATTTACTACAAGTGTTTTTTCTTTTTTCTTTTTTAAAACGTCATGAAACATGTTTCTGTTTACATCAAAGTTGAGCAGTTTTATGTTTTGCATTTGTACTCTTACTGTACCAAAAAAGAACTTAACTATGACCTTAAAACCAAGGTACTTACCCAACCATGATTTTTGCATAACATTACACCGCAAATATATACGTATGTATGTATAATGTATGTCATAAACATAGGATAGGACTCTCTATTGAGAAAGTTTTCGAGCTTTACTCCACAGATTTAAATACAGAAGTATTTCACGGTCGTACATTAATTAAAAATTTTGAAATTACATTTTCCCCTATTTTTTCCTGTATTAATTATTTAACCATTTCTGAATGTTTCCTGGTAATACATTATTTTTTTGAAGACTTAACATTAATTGTACTCTCTGACATTTCACCAGATGTGCAAATCTAAACTATTTTAACTGCAAATTAATGAGTTAGTAGCTACTTTGTTGTAGATATCTGACATTGTGAATTACATTTATTGGTCCTTTTGGAGAACAGATAATAAATGTAATGGACTTTTCATTATTGTAAGCCTCAACACAATGTGTCAAACAGCAGACAATATGGAGTCATTTCTGATCCAGAAAATGCTTTGCACTGAATCCTGCTGAGATAACATAGTAAACTGCACATACAAGAAACCAATGTAATGAGAGTGATTTTTTATAAGTGTCTGTGCTGGTTGATCCCCATTGTTTTGGCTGCACCATGTCCTTGGAAGAGTTTGTTCTTCCCCCCTTTGTCTGAGTTGTTTTCCTCTAAGTTAGGTCAGCATGGCACCATCTGTCTGTCTTTCCCATGTGTTTAGATGATTGTTCTGCTGACAAATACTGTGTCTTTCCTCTTCTTAATGCCTAACAGCTCTCTGCAGATGGGCTGACCTCCTCTCCAGGAATAAAACTTATAAAATGCAACCATCATTTGATGTTCCAGATCTCTCTCACCACACTGACATTAAGCTGCTCATTGATTTGTTATTGTTGCTTTAGTGATCTTTTGGGTTCTTATAGCTGCTTCACCTGTTTATGCTGTTTGTGATTAAATTAGAAATCCTTTGCAGCCTGAATCTCCTCTCAAAGAGACATGCCAGGTGTTTCACAGATAGCATGATTTGTCATCTGGTATGTTCTCTGTCTGTGTAGGCTGCTGTATTATAGGAAAAGTCCCACAGTTTCCACTGCAGGCTCTTGTGTCACGCTCATCACGTTTGACAGCTGTTCAAACTTCACCGCATCTGCTTATTTGGAGGAAAAGTCTGCAGCTATCATTAGCAACATTGCCATATTGCCCTCTTTTTGCATCTGTTCTCAGAAGTAAAGTGTAACTGATGGTATTATCTAAAGCCGTGATTCAATAATCTGGCTAATCCTGTGGGACTTCTCAGCACTGGATGTTGTAGGACTGAACACTTGCTGTGCTCTTGGAAAAAGTAAGGAGCCTTAGAGTCAAGAGTTGGAATTATGGTGTGCAGGATAAGACTATTTTTGGGATTAAGAATATTTTACTCAGGAAATTAATGAACATTCTCTGCAGAAGTTAAGCAAACTTTTGTGTTCACATAGATGATGGAAACAATATCAAACCTCAGAAATAAAGAGTGAGACCGAGAGTCAAACAAGTTAATATTTTTTCCTTTAAACACAAACAGCAGTCCAGCCGTGTGGCAGTGATTAAAATGCATGCTTGTTAAGGGTTTGCTCTGGATTGGATGGCTCCGTTGGCTGTGGAGAGGGGCTATGTTTAGACTGGAGGAAAACTAAGGTCATAAGAAGCTTTGGGGTGAAAAAAAGAACACATACCACCTCCTACCCTCCGTCCCTCATTCCTTCACACTTTTCTGCAAACCCTGCCGTTTTAGAGATTTATAAATAGTGTTAAGCCTGTTCTTGGCTCTCTTGTCGTTATGGGCCGCTCAGTTTGAGTGGCGCTTGTCACAGACAATTTCTATCATACTTTTATAGAAAAAGCCTGTTCACTGAGGAGTAGAAAATTCCCTTTGAGGAGGCAAAGTCTTCGTTGGAAGAAAATTGGGGACAAGAAATGTTGATCTATTTTGGCAAGCAATTGTAAAAGGGATAAATATTCTAAATTTGCCTCGGGTCTTCAAAGCTTTCATGTAACGCTTTTTACTTGATGGAAATTATTTCTGTGTTAAGACAACAAAGGTGGCTGTTCCACGTGATGTGACAATCCAATACATCTTAATAACAAATTAAATTATCAAATATAGACATCATTACCTGCAACAATATGTCTGAATCATCTTTCATGTAATTGAGCCACATGTTCTGAGGAATAGAATAAGCCTGGCTTTTTACTGAATAAAAACCTTATAATGGTAATAATTACGGCACCAACTTCAAAAAAGATGTTATAGTTTGTAATACTCTGTTGAAAGTGTTCAGATAGAAGCAGTCTGACAGGGAATAGTAGCAAAAAAACGGCAAATGCCTTTTTACATTCAACAGCGGGAGAAATAAATGACGTAATTGGCAGAAAATGTCTCAAGTTTGAGGGTTTAAGTTTTGTGGAAATTCTCAATTTACTCTGATGGAAGGATAAGATTTATACACCTCCTGCAATAACTAAGATATTTTGCTTTGCTCTGCTCGTGAAGATCTTTGCCCCCAGGTCCAAGATGAGCTCTAAGATCTGCGCTCTGTAGACAGTTACTCTGATACATTTCAACTGTCTCTGCCTCCTAGCTCAGTCACAACACACGTTATATCACTGCTTATACTATTTAATACATTATTTCTAGCTCATAGCTATTGTACAGCAATGAAAAGAAGGAAAAAAACCATTTTTAAAATGCAAAGTTTTAGTACGAGTTTAACCATGACATATTATACAGTATCATTATTCAATTAACCACTAAGCCAAAATGCAGAAGCAATGCACATTCTTGCTTCTTCTTTAGTTGAAGCAATGCTCATAGAAAAGGAAAGAAAGAAATTCCACAGCTATACCTCAGACTCTACAGTCCTCAGTTAGTAAGTTAAAGATGACAGTATGTTAGAAAAAGGCTGGACAAGTCTGGTTTATTTAAATAGGTTGCCAAGAAGAAGCCTCTTTCCTCCTGAAAAGAATAGAACAGCACAACTTAGGTTTACAAAGTTGTATTTGAATAAAGCATAACAGCACCACCTTTTGGAGAAAACCAGACAAGCACGGAAGTGAAGAGATAATGGTTTGGGCCTGTTTCTGCAGCTGTAAGACTGACGCATCTTAAAGTCACATTAGTAAACTGTGAACTGCCTCTGGTAATATATTTGGTAAGAAGGCATGATCCAAGCGCAGCAGCAAGTCTACAAGAAGAGTCCAGGCCTCCATCCATCTATTTTCTATATTGCTTATTTTGTCCCAGCAGTTGCCAGGTGAGAGGTAGGCCACACCATGGAAAGGTCCCCAGTCTACAGTCTGTCCTAGGGCCGAGACAGAGACACCTACCCTCACTCCTAGGGAAAATTTAGAGTGAAAAATGAACCCAACTTGCATGACTTTGGACTATGGGAGGAAGCCAGAGTACCCAGAGAGAACCTATGCAAACCGATAGGCTCCTGTTTGAACCCCCACCCCTTGCCGAGGCTCGAACCAGTGACCTTCTTGCTGTGAAGCAGTGATGCTAACCACCACAACACCATGCAGCCAATGGTCCAGGACTCAATCTAGTTCAAATGCTATAGCGAGACCTCAAAATTTGGATACAACATTGGGAAGAAGAGTTGGCCAAAATTTCTTCATAATGATGTAAAACACTGATAATCATCATCAGATAATCAAGGAAAATGAAGTTGTTGCTACTGAAGGTGGTTTTACCAGCCACAGAATCATAGGGTGGACTTAGTTCTTCTTTACACCCTGTTTGTGTAATGCTGTAAATATTGATGTGTTGCTGTTCATCTGAGCTTGTTTTCATCATATTATGATCTCTGGAGACCAATTTTTTTTTTCATTATGGCCCAATATATAAAACTTTAGAACTGAAAAAGGCTGTACTTTTTTTCATATGACTACATTATTTTAAAGGGTTTGACAGGCTCACCCAGGAGGCAGTTTATGGAGGAAGATGCACCCTCTGTGTGTAATTGTTTTTAATGATTTTGAGGCATAGTATCCTGCTTTGGCTCCACAGTCACAATGCATTTACTTGCCTCGGGCAGTCTTCAGGAAAAACCTCAAAGCTGACAATTATGCACCTCTTGATTTTTCCAAGTGGATTTAACACTGATGTCATTTTTTTCTCTACTTGTCAAGCGGCATAATACTGCAGGGGAGCATTTCCTCTGAAGTCTCAGTTTAAGGAAGAAGTGATTTGTATGCCCTCTTTAGAACAAATTTAGAAAATAAAGATTCAATGATAAACTAAAGAAATGAATCTAACTTTCAGGAGCTATAAGTGTATGTTACTTTTGGTTGACAATATTGTGCAATCATATACATGAGCAACAGTACACTGGTGCAAATGGGGAAAAAATTACTTGCACCAAAAATAATCTAGGTGCACAACCCAAATTTGTGAAATATTACCTTTAAATTTAATCTTATAAAAATCTTCTAAAAGCATAAACATAGATATAAAACACAAGTGAGCAATAGTGCAGCATTTTAACTTCAACCATGAAAATGTGTTAATCATCAGAACTTTACGTTTATTTTTTCCCAAACTTACGAACTCAAACTAAATCATGACCTGAATGTGACAAATATAGTTGTTGTTTGGAAGCAATGCTCCCCATTTCTCCCTAGACCAGAAGAATAGAAAAAAGAATAAAAAAAGATTGTATGAAAAAGAATGAACAGATGTAATAATAATAATAATTATTATTATTATTATTATTATTATTATTATTATTATTATTATTGTTGTTGTTGTTATAACCTCCACTAGCCCCTGTGAGTTGGAACCCCCTACCTTTCCTTTAGATCACTTGCTCCTTGTTAAAAGGAGCCAGCCCTGGACGGAGTGGGGGTGGTGATTCCCCTAATGAAGATGAATATTCAGCTGCTTCAGAAAGCCTCCTGGAAGCATGCCCAGCCTGCAATTGCTGTTCCAGTCAAATTGGCAGCAGGGTGGGGGTTGAGGGAGGGGCCTACAGCACTGAACTGTGGTGGGGGAAGCTGGTAGATGGGGCTTGTGGAGATGACTCGGGCGGCAGACGTATGCAGTACATGTGGATCCCGCCACAGTCCTTTGTTTATGAAAGGAAACTGGTATTACTGACTCAAACATCAACTCATTACAAATAAATACAAGATAAATGGTTCTGATTAGTGATACCATGAGCTGAAAAATAGCTTTTAGTCAGCATTCAACCTTAAAAAAAAACTTGACATCTAAAAATGTTTATATACATTTCTCACTGATAAAAACTCTGATGCTTGCCACTTCGGTACTTACTCTGTGTCACAGCAACCTGATAAACAATGGTGCCGTTTTTGATCAAGAGGGGTGAAAATAACATGCTCTCCTATGATCTGCTGGTACTGACTTAGGAGTTGCCTGATTCTGGACAAAACTGACCTGAACTCTGTACCCATGAAGTTAAGGGTCAATGCAAAGCCCAAGTGGGGCTACCAGACAAAATCCAAAATGGCCTCTAGATTGTTGCAAAAGTACAAGGGACGTATTTCAGTCCTTACCCTGGTAACCTCAACCAAGTGATTTTAATTTCAAATTTTTACCAAGTAATGTTATGACGGGAAGTGGTACAATTGTTGCCTTTACCTGTAACCAAGGCAACAAGTGAAGATGATGATGCGTCAATCTTAATTGTTAATCAGCCAATCATATGGATGCAATATGCAGTTAGTCATGTAGAATTGGTCATGATGACTTGCTGAAGTTCAAACTGAGCATCAAAATGAGGAAGAAAGGGGATTTAAGTGACTTTGAATGTAGCATGGTTGTTGGTTTGAGCTGATCTACTGTGTCCGAATGTCCACCGTAACCCCTAACCCCTCATTCACTACATGGGGCTGCACAATATAGCACACTATATAGTTCTGTTGGCAATTCGGACACAAAGCTGGTTATTTTCTCTCTGCCGCAGATCACAGGACTACCAGCTGTCACCACAGCAACCCTGACACCTGTAAATGATAAATGGACTGTACTTGTATAGCGCTTTTCTAGTCACATGACCACTCAAAGCGCTTTGACACTACATATCACATTCA
>JAOXYM010000001.1:33590687-33602831 GCA_028567055.1 Leptatherina wallacei
AAACATGAATAATATGTAAATACATAAATAGTACTACATAAAAACAGTTAAGAACAAAGATGTAAAATAATAACTAAATAAATTAAAAATAAAAATAAAAATTCAATTTAAAGCTAAGCTAAAAAAGTTTTTGAGCCTCTCTTTAAAAACATGGACAGTCTCTGCGGCCCTTTTTTTTTATTAAAACCATAGGACTAACTTGTTTTGTCCAAATGTTCAACAAAGTCACAGACCTAAAAAAAAAGATAGATTTTATTAATTCATTAACTAATTCATTCATTCATTCATTCATTCATTCATTCATTCATTCATTCATTCATTCATTCATTCATTCATTCGGGCGCTGAAACCTAACCCAGCTGCAAAAGGGCCAGACTAGATGAGGATAAAAAAATTGACATGTCTTTATTTCGCATTAGGGCAACTAATTCTGTGCATATTAGATGTTTTTAAGTGTTAAATGTGTAGCTACTGATATTTGTGCGAGCTACGAGTAAAGACCAAAGCCCCAAAGGAAGCATTGCAGCAGAAAGTCAACGCTGCAGTTCAGGGATCAGGATCAAATCATGAGATGAGAGACCAGAAATTTAGTTAAAATTTCAGTTTCTTTTAATGTGCTAACGGTTATACACAATTCCCCAAAAGTTGTAAATACAACCAGAATGTAATGATTGTGCACATATCTTGTTAATTTAGGAATGTCACCCTGTTTTTGTCTGATAGGATCTAGCTGCTCAACAGTCCTGGGTCTTCTTTGTTGTATTTTGCAGTCTGGACTACAGGAAAATCCAGCACCAGAACTCTTATACTACAAAGTGACGCTCTCATAATAGATGCAGTATAGGTGGTGGTAGCGTTGTCTTGCTATAACATGCAAGGCCTTCCCTGAAAAGAAAGACATGTTGCTGTAAAGCCTATTTACAGGATGATTTGGTCTGGCTATTTTCTGCAGCTGGTGTTGCTGCAGCGCATCACAGCGGGAAGTTTTCTGCTAGACATGCATTTACACGGCTGGATGTGAGAGAGGAGGTGCAGGGTAATGGCTGTATAGAGCACGCAAGAGCCAGCACACAGGATGCAGAGATGTTTTCTGTACAGCATGTTGGGAATAGCAGGTGACACTCATTGCGTGGATGAGTACTGCTGCATGTTGAGCAGGTAGAGTGGAAAGCCGCATACAGGCCTGCAGTAAAAGGACAAACCTGAAGCCACAATGCTCCAGAATATTTACTGATGCTGTCGTACGTGGTTTCAGCCTCTGATCTGCAGATTTTACTTGGGATTTATGTGTAAAATCTCTGCAGAAACTATTGCAGACAACTGCAGTATCAAATGCCACTACTCCTGAACATCTCTCAGCACTTAAGTGTGTGTCTGAAGCGGCTTATATTTGAGTTCTTTGTCACTCTTTAGTGTTGTTTTATTTAGGTTATTACTCCTTCACTTTGAGTGTTCAGCCTGCTGAGTACATATACCCATATAGAGCGTCTAACTTTTGTTTTCTCCCCCTTTGTTGTTTGACTACTGTGGACTTTCCCCTGCTAGCTGCTGTCAGTTTGGGTTTTCTTTCTGCCTTGGTCTGGTTTGCCCAACTTTGCGCTGAAATTAGAATTAGAAAAATTAGATGCTAGGAACAGAACTTACTCACAACAGGTTCATACTCCAATGCCCAATGATTCTCTTTTGAAAGAGGCAAAACCACCTCATGTGAACATAAAGACTTGAAATCTCAACGGATGTAAACTTAGTTAAGTTCTTTAATGTTATTTTAACTGCAGGTTTTGTTGTAGTTAACTCGTCAGACCATTCCGCCTGGGATATTATGCCTTAGTTAACTCAGCTTTGTATGACACTCAAACTGTGCCTTTATGTATTAACAGTACATACCCTACTGCTCATTTTCCATAATGCAATGTTAAAGAAACATGACAGACAACATTCATCTGGCATCAAGTCCCAGTTTTTGAGGCATCTTAAAGGGAAAAAAAAATCATGTCTTTTTTTATTCTTTTTTTCTATTTTCTTTTATTTTCTCTCCTTGAACCTTGATTTAAAGTACACATTTTCTTCCATAAACAGCTCTTTAACACTTTATAATTTGACACTTTCACACAATGTTACTATGGGTGTGATCTTATCTGTGTAGAGCTGAAAGGAGCAATAACTGATGCTCATTAAGAAAATATGAGAAAACATGATTATGCCGCTGTGCCTGGTTCACATTGCCAGAATGTGCTCTTGTTTTTTGTGGCTACAAGAGAAATGATTGTCCCTTGCGTCTTTCCTTGGAAGACTGAATGAGATTATTTGTGAGCTCTGGACTGGGTCCCGGGCTTCATTGTAGGTACGTTTCCTCGAGATTTATTTAAAATTTTAGAGGCAAATGTTGAAAAGTGTTGCTGAAACTGCCACTTATTTGCAGTTCTTTTGCAAAAGCTTTGCCATTGCACACATAGGTATATGTGGTAACGAGTGCTGCATTTGATAACAAACTTGAAACTTCTGAATGATTGGATGTATTAGTTGGGTACTTGGGTAAGTTTTATCAACCCCAGTTACCAAATTTTTGTTCAGATAGAAAAGTAACCTATCAAAAAAACAATCAGAAAAATCTTTCATTTACTTTTGTTAAGCTATTAAATCATTGAACAGACTACTATTATACTTACTATTATTACCTCATTCCACCACTTATGTGTGAACCATGTACATAATGAAGAAAATATGCTGTCATGCAAAGCAATAAAGCAAGAGTAACAATTTATTACCTCAGAGGTACAAGAAATAAATGATTGAGAAATTCTCAGTGGGGGTAGGAACTGGATAAATCTATCTGAACTGTGATGTAACAGTTCCCTACAAATCTAAACAGCTCAATGAATGACATATTTCTAGACCTAGGTAGCTCCAGATATAGTGAGAGGCAGGTTTTGGATTATGGGAGCTAAGTGGGGAGTTCAGTTACACTGAAATCCCTAACCTGAGGAGACGCCCCAACAAATAGTTCACTTTCAGTTTATATTTTATTTTATTTTCCATAAGGTTCCTGGTGTTGCTTAAATGAAAATAACATAATTTATTTGTGAGTTTATTCATTCAATACATTTTCTGAAGCAGGCGATCTGTTTGGTTTCCTTTAGCACGGTGGACAGCAGCATTCTTTGTTTTTTGAGAGCTGTCAAAGCAGGGCCACTGCTAGATGTTTGGGTGCCCAAAGCACAACTGCTTTGCAGTGCCCCCCGTTAAAAAAGTAAATAAAAATGTATAACTATTACAAAATGAAATTATTCATTATATGATGTTTGGAGATCATTTTTGCTATTCACCATTAAAATCAGGCCCATGACAGTCTTATGACATAAAATGCAGTTACAGTTGTCTGCAAAATGATTCATACTCTTCCATTAAAAATTCTTAATAGTAATTCAAATAACTGGAGACTGAAAAAAGTAATAATAAATATAAATTTGCTAAATTATAATTTAGTGAAATATGACATTGTTTTTTAATTTAATTGAGTTGAAAAAATAATAAAAACAAACAAACAATACGGTCCTGGACCAATGAGACTTTGCTGATGAGCAGTGGGCCAAAATACCTGCCAACATGTGTAGAAGTCTGATGGAGAGTTACAGAAAACACATAATTGCAGTGATCGCCTCAAAGGATTGCTCAACAAAATATCTGCTTATGAGTGACGTAACGTAGATTTTTTTTTTTTGCTTGTTTTTTAAAAATGTTTTTATTGAACTACAATTCAAAAACAATACCATGATTTTCATAAAATTTTCATATATTATAGTTTTTGTCAGTTTCAGCTTATTTCAGTGACAGCTGTTTTTTTCCTTCTTTAATGGAAAAGTTTTTGACTTTTGCTACTTTTGCTTTAACAATGATTCCAAACATTAAATACATAAAATAAAAATAAGATTACCACAACTAGATAATAATATTATTATTATTATTATTATTGTTATTACTAATCCTCTGTTAACCCTTTACTGGGCGAAGGACCATATTTGATCACTTCATAGGACATACAAAATTCCCTCTCATGCTACTCAATAAAAATCATAGAACCACATGGAGTTCACCTCACCAATCATCAAAGATCAGGCTACGTTCCAGATACTTCATTAAGATTGGCTTTCAACATGATGTCGGAGAAAAACAACCAAGTTTTAAAAACTTGTATTATCCTTTATTATCACTGCTCCAAAACTGTGGATTGATCTGCCATTACATATAAGGCAGGCCAATTCACTTGCTGTTTTTAAGTCTTTTCTTAAAACGCATTATTTTTCACTGGCTTTTAACTCAGTTCGAGATGCTGGCTTTTACTGTTTCCTTTTAATGTTTTAATTGAGTTATTATGAGTTTGTATTATTTTTTTATCTTTTTTGTGTTTAACCTTTATCGTGTACACCACTTTGGTCAACAGTGTTGTTTTTAAAGTGCTTTACAAATAAAATTGGATTGGATTGGATGGATCACAAACATGCTTCTCTATGTTTGAAATTTTGGATTTACAAGTATTTCAGTGAGTGCCCAATAAAGCTTTAATCATGATCAATAATAAACCATCAATATATTAGTTTAGTATCGTTTCTATGGGTCATCGTAGTTCATATTGTAACAGACTGGGACATGTTACATCAAGCTTTCATGTTAAGATTGTTACCGTGGTTACAGAATCAGTTCAGTAGAGATAAAACATCTAAATCAATGCATCGATGATCGATGACAGGTCTCATTTAAAGTCCCTGATTGGCTGGAAGTTAAGGGATGGTTCTCTTCATATTTACCATGTGGACAGAGGACGGAGTGAGTCGGTACGGATGATGTTACAGCTGTAAGTCACTAATAGTGGAGCTTTTCTGTGTTTGCTTGTGGCTTTGTTGCAGCCACTGGATTACACTTCACCGTACAGAAAGCTGTAAAATGTCTAACTTTAGATGCTGTGATTATGATTAGGCTATGATTGCTCTTGAGTCAGATTTTGTTGGTCCTCCCATCAAGCATGAGGCCCTACGCGCAGTGCGTGATGTCTGTCAAAGTAGCGACCTAAGCTTTATTTCGCTGCTGTCCAGAACAAACCTTCTATGTCCAAAACTGTTATTTTTCAGAAAATGAAAAAAACTTGGTGGTTTTGTTATAACTGAACATAACATTTGGTCTAGTTACATGGGGATTCAAACACTTTTGATTAGTTTAATATTTGTAAAACTACAGACATACATAAAGGGTGACCAATACTACTGATTTACGGGGGGGGGGGGTGTCGTGATTTTCAGACATAGGATTTTTGCACCCAACAGCGATGATTTGTGGCTTTTTGTGATTGTTGAAAGAACTGATATATGTGTGCAGGTGGCTTGTAAAGTTGCAAAATACCCCTTTGTAATTAGAGCTCTAGTGACAGGATTGTGTTATGTCTAACTTTTTGAGTCAGTGGTGATTTCAGACACAATGACATACGCCCTCAAGAACAGAAAAAGTAAATGGTTGCATTTAATGTCAACCCAAAGACACCAGAGGTAAAAGTGTCCATTGTTTTACCAAAAAATGGAAAAAGGAGCAATTACAAAAGAAAAAATGTTCCACTTCAAAAGTCATTGAAATGAACCTTGTGGAACGGGTCCCCAGCATGCACAGAGGCTGAGTGTCACGTGCTGCATGTCATCCCCCACTTTGGATGTATCTACACTTTGCATGACCACTTTGTCAGACATCAAAACTCTCCCAGAAATGCTGATTAGTATTAGTAAACCAAGAAGACTTGGGAAATAAGGGGGGGGGGGGCACTCAGCAGTAAATAGTCTTCATTTTATTTCCAACAACCCAGAAATATACAGATAGTCTTAAATGAACATCATATGTCCTCTTCATGGCCAAGACAAGGAGCACCAGCTGCCAATCAGTACCTGTAGTAATAGGAAAAAAAGTTAATCCACATTAGTATTACCCAGTGGCAACTCTCAAAGTTCACCATCTTTCTACCTCACAGTATGAACACCTGGAACCATTCAGCCCAATAACGTTTGCAAGCATTGCGTTTTTGTATGTGTGTGTCCATGTGTCTCCGTGCATGCACATGCATATGTTTCTATCAGTCTGTGCAGTGCAAGTCTGAGGATGCACTCATGGGTGGTTGAATAATAGAAGCTGGTGCCCTGCCAATGCCACACGCCCTTGTTCATGAATTATAAAAAAAAACAAGAGCAATTATGACTTTCAAACAAATTAACAAAACCATGCTGGATGCAAACTAAATCTGGGTCAGCGGTTCTTCCCTACAACACACC
This sequence comes from Leptatherina wallacei, assembly GCA_028567055.1. Lineage (NCBI taxonomy): Eukaryota > Metazoa > Chordata > Actinopteri > Atheriniformes > Atherinidae > Leptatherina > Leptatherina wallacei. The sequence goes on from JAOXYM010000001.1 coordinate 33,596,993, forward strand.
TGGGCTCGCAGTAAATGTTGGGTATCAATTATAAATGGCTCCTGCCATACCCTGAGAGTGTAGCAGACCATGGCTTATCACCGTATACACAGCTGCATTAGCATACTGATGATGACTGTAATAATCTCCTTTTCATGTCTCCCTCTCATGTTTCTCTGCATGGACTCGATGCTATGGACTGTTCAGTTAGGTCTCATGTAGGATTTAGTTGGTCTTACTCACCAACTGATATACTATAGTAATCCTATATTTCATTATAATTGTATCATATAGTGAAATCTTTCATGGTGTCAAGGATCAAAAACTACTTATAAGCCCCCTTGCAGTGTTTTTTCAATTTATTGGAATTGCATTTATATGTGTGTTGTTTTTGTATGACACAAACATAGTTAGAAATACAACTCAATTTCAACGAGGAGTCAGAACTGCAGCAGTCTCATTAATTTACAAACAAACACAGTAACTGAGGATTCATTCGATGCATGATTTTGATCATTCTTAAGTTGAAGCTTCCTCCTTCTAAATTATGTCAGTAACATTGATAGAGAGGAAACTGTATCAATACAATTTTAACCAAACTTTTTGAAGAGTTTTATGTGTCGGCATCTAATCACACAAACAACAGATCCTCAGGTGAAGTAAGAAAATCCTGTTTATCATGAATTGATAGCATCTTTGCTACACAGTAGCACACTTTAACCCTCAAAAATGGAAAAACTGATGCTCAACTAGCTTACATTTGGAGAAAAAGGGATATTTTCACCTTCTTCCTTCTAGGGTTATGTTTCTAAAAGCCATTACTTGCTTGGTATGGTGACATGATATTTGTTCTTAAATAACATGTCGTGAAAAAAATGCGTGCCTATGAATTCAATATATTTACCGTCTAAAATAGCGCACACACACAGTGGCTCTCTTCATCCATTTAACAGGCATCTCTAAATGAAGCTGCAAGGAACATTAATGCGAAAGTGTAGCACATCCTCCAATCAAAGTAACAATTTCACATAAATCCAAAGAGATGCTTCACAAAATGTTGGTTTCATTCTCAATACACATGAGGATTTCAGGTTCACCTTACTAAAAGTAATTATGGACTCAAAATTGTTTTTGCTTTGCAGCAGGAACTTATAGTGTGACAGTGTGGGTCCTGTCACTATGCCTCTGATTGATCATGTGCCTGATTGATTATTTGTGTATTTGAATATTCATTAATGTCTTTCACTAGTGTTTGAATGACTGAAAAACAATCAACGAAACATATATAAGAAACTGTTACTGTTACATATGCCATGGCTTACAGGGGCAATATTATTGAAGATGTGCCATTCAAGTTTGTTTCCTTTTGCATTTCTATGAACAATACACACCTCAGTCATAAGAGTTGAAGTAGAAAGACAGACAATCTTAACTCAGGTCTGTTGTTCTTTCACAGCATCATGCAAGTGTGCTTTCCAATGTATATGAACCTATTTGTCAAACACAATGCTTTATGATAGCTTTACTCTTGTTGTCACAGTAAAGAGATATGCACTAGAATTTTACCAGATGATGTTAAATGATGCTGATTAGCCTCTACCAGGGAAGACTATTTCTAGCCAGTTATATGTTCTTTCTCTCAAGTGTAGCTTTGGTTATGGATGAAATTTGCATGCCAAGGGCGTGCTTTAAGTTCAATGACATCTGTCAATCAAGTACATTTTGACAACAGCCATGTCAGTATGGTGGCATACCCACTTCCATCAGGCAGACTGCTGTCTATATATTGTATGTAATACTTAATGATATGGTGTAATATGATCTAACACACTCTGTTTATTCACTTTCATTTGCAATTAGCCTTGTGTAATAATAGAGAGGATGGGAGACGACCTTGGAACGCGCTTAATTAATCAGCAATCGGGAGAGATACAACCACTGCAGGCTTATTTCGTTTCTGGTGAGATTAAGCATGAAAAATATGACACCAATTTACTCAACAAGCTAAATGTAATTTATCAATGAAAATCATCCTTCATTTGTTTTTGCACAGTGTTTCGAGAATCTTTTTTTAAAAACTCCTTATCTTTTTTTTGTTTTTTAATTTCTTTTTTAAGTTTTTAATTTCTTTCGAAAAGATTGTAATGGAAAATGACAAGGAATTCCAGTGTGAAACAACAGACACAAGCTGTAACAGTGCAACTGACAAATACACTGCAGAAGTTAAGAAAGGTTATAGACCGCTAAAGTTTAAAAGTTTAATTCTCATTTCATGTAAAAGGTAAACTAAAAGAACAAAAAGCTTTAAGCTTGTGATGATGGATGATATGTGTTATTAAAATTTGTTGCCTTTAAAAATAGATAGATAAATACTTTTATTGATCAATGACATAGTTGTAAAAGTTACAAGCATACATACATATATATATATATATATATATATATGTATATACATATACACATCTGTAGAACTTTTTGTTCTTTTTCAATCACACATCCTGAGAACAGGCTCTAAACAACTTTACTGTTTCTGAAATCTACTCAAACTGACAACCAAAACAGGTCATACAACCAATTTCTATTTCGTTTAACACAAGAACCACCTTTGCTCTAAAGAAATTTGACTTTTTATCACCATTGTTTGCTCAGTCTCAGCTTAATCAAAATGCAACTTGCCAGACTGTGCGTGAGCTTTTATTTTGATGCTCTTCAACTGCTTGCTAACACACATATAATCAGCCAATCACATGGCAGAATTTACTTGCATAGATATGGTCAAGATGACTTGCTAAGTTTCAAACTGAGCATCAAATAACCACTGATTAAAACAAAGGTATGTAGAATATCATCTCTGAACACACAACACGCTGAGACAGATGGGCTACAGCAGCAGAAGACCACACCGGGTGTCCCTCCTGTCCGCTAAGAACAGGAAACTGAGGCTACAATTCACACAGACTCACCAGAACTGGACAATAGAAGATGTAGAAATGTTGCCTGGTCTGATGAGTCTCCATTTCAGCTCTACATTCGGATGCTAGGCTCAGAATTTGGTGGGAACATCATGAAGGCAGGGATCCATCCTGTCTTATAGTAACGATTCAGGCCAGTGGTGGAGTAATGGTGTGGGGGGGAACAGAAAACAGAACTGAACTATGGGGGATATGTTTCTGTTGGGAACTTATTTTTGAGTGTATCAGTGGTCAAAAGGCTTTAAACAACCAGTTGTCCACGCAGGTAATTGATAAAAATGTGTTAAAATCTTCTTCTTCATGCATCTCAAAGGCGATGTAATTAAATCTTTCCATCATGTAGACGCACAACTGATCATATCACATTGCCTCACGTCCATGTGAACATGTCAGTTAGAATCTCTGAACGGACTGATTTTAATCAGACAGATGAAATATTTGTCCATGTAAACATAACTAATGAGTTCACTGTACTCCAATGGCCTCCACAGTCACCACATCTCAATCCAATATTTTATCTTTGGGATGTGGTGGAACAGGAAAATTCTCATCATGGATGCGCAGCAACTGTGTGATGCTATCTCGTCTTTATGGAGCAAAATCTGAGGAATGTTTCCGACACCTTGTTGGATCTATGACACCAAGAATGAAGGCAGTGAAGGAAAAAGAAGGTCACACCCAGCAAGGTGGACCTGATAGTTTGAGATGCCACTTGTTTCCGTGCACTTCATAACAACATGTCTTACATATCTAGAGTTGAATCTTATCCTACTCAAAACAACCTTTGAAGCCCTTTTTACATATGAGTGAAAAAAGGCGGCCTCGATAACTCACTGCTGCTCATCCACAGTAATTGACATGTGTCGAACAGAGATGGCTCAACCCAGCATCAGTGTGTGCTTACACATGTCAAGCCATCATGGCCAGCGGAGTGACAGTTGAGTTTGTTGCTCCCCTCCTTGTTGGCATAAAGATGCATCAACACCCCCAATTCTGCCACTGCACGTCCACACAACCACGATGCAGAACAAAGGAACATTGTTCCCAGTTTTAAAGGCATATGCTTTAAGGTTTAAAGCAGTTTCTTTCTTTTAAAAGTGATTTCCTTCTCCTCTCTGACTCAAAATCAGAAATTGTTGAGTTGATTTAGTTACTGTTGGAAAGTTTGGCTTCTCTGTAAGTGAATAGATGAATCCAAGTATTTTATTTTAGCTGAATTAATACAGCACTCTTTAATCAATATTTACTCTTTCATTTTCTTTAGCCATGAATAAAGCTCTTTGGATTATCGAGTCATATGAAATGTTCCGTGCAAACAAACTTGTCTTGCTTGTACAGTAAGATTACAAACTAAATGGATTTGCACTCGAGCGTTAATGTTATAACATATTGACTAGATGCAAGGTAAATGTAACTTTCATGTAGAATTTGGCAAGGGCTGCTTGAGCTACATACCACATTACAGCTACTGTATTTTTAATGTCAGTTATGCATTGTGGAGTTACAGAGTCTTTCTTACTTAAAGTGATTGTCTTCGGTAATGGCTGCACATCTGCTTGAATAAACACCCGGTTCAGAAAACAAAAATACTCTCTAGACCCCAACACGGTAAAAAAAAGATAAAGGAAAAAGGTCAAATACCCAGAAGAATTGGTCACCTAGGAAGTTAAAAGTTAAAATGAAGTTTTCACGTTTGATTTCCTTCATTTTCATTTCCAGCAGAGCTTTTAGACAGTTTAATTCTCCTACAACCACAGACACACACACATATGGAAAAGAAACAGATGGTTCAAATTATTGTGGGCACGAATAACATTTAATGGCATCTGGAAAAAGAGAGGTTTTCAGCTCCTTTGGGTGAGTGATAATCTTTAATAAATGACCCTAGCTGGCATTTCTGTTTTATGGCTGTTAACAGGGATGGTTCTCGGCTTAATTTGACATAATAACCAGACAGCTGAATAAAGTGCACAAATAAAAGGCTGGATTTTGTTCTTTATAGGTAATAATGTGACCAGAGTTGGATATTAATGACTGATCTTCTGTCCTTTAAAGTATATAAACCACAATCAAATACCCATGTAATCCTGTCATGAAATTACAACTGGGATCAGTTGCATAAAAGCCATTATATACGCATCAACACTGTGTTTCACTTAAAGGAAACGTGCACATTCTCTTTGTCAGTTTTACACAGCCGGGTACACATGCTCCTCATTTATAATCGTGAAATTACACAAGTGCTGGCTTGATTTCCACCTCTATTTCTAAGTCTAAATGTTAACAAACGTTCCCTCGGTTGTAAACCTTACATACAATTTGCACCTTATAAGATGTGTCAATGAAAAAAAGTGGAGAAAAGGAAATTACATTCATTTGATGGTCTCTATTCTGGAATCATACATGCACACAAATAAATACATGAATACATTTAGAAAAGAAAGAATAGCAATGGCTGTCAATGCTGTAAAAGATCAGGGTGAAGGGCCCCTGCATACGGCAAGGCAAGGCAAATTTATTTATAGAGCACATTTCATGTCCAGGACAATTCAAGGTGCTTTACATTACAGAAAAGTACATTAAAACAGAAGAGAAAAAATGAAAAATAAATGATAATGATTATCTAAAATCCAGATTAAGAAAGGACAACAGATTAAAAACAAGAAAAAAAATCAAGTTTAAAATTCAAGCTTAAAAGGAAACAGTACGTATTCTGATAAAAACTATGTAAATGCAGCAGTGAACAGGAGGGTCTTTAACCTGGATTTGAATAAACTGAGTGTTTCTGCTGATCTGAGACTTTCTGGGAGGTTGTTCCAGACATGTGGAGCATAGAAGCTGAATGCAGCTTCTCCATGTCTGGTTCTGACTCTGGGAACTGATAAGAG
>JAOXYM010000001.1:33613458-33634015 GCA_028567055.1 Leptatherina wallacei
TAATGTTTGTATGTAAAGCACCTTGAATTGTCCTGTACATAAAATGTGCTATACAAATAAACTTGCCTTGCCTTGCCTTATGGGTGAATAAATGTTGTAGCTTTAATTTATAACTAGACAGTTTAACCTGATTGCTTTACTGTAGTTTATTTAATGTAGAGACTGGCTGCGTATTCGTTCAAATTAACGAGCTCAAAGAAAAATTGAAAGTCACTTTTATTATGTCAATTAAACAAAAAGACTCATCCTTGCAACTGTTTGTCAACTTCTTTTTTTTATATACCTTATTCCTTTTATTTATTTATTTCCATACTAATTTACACTGCAACAATATAATTTCCCCCTTGGGGTTTAAAAGAGTTTCAGTCTATTAAGATTAATTCAATTATTAAACGGTATCATTTTACCAATTACCTGATAGTGAATTGTCTCTGCCATACATAATCATTCAGCCAATCACAAGCTTGTCGCCTCCAGTGGGGTCAAAGGTCACTGAACAAACCTGCTGCTGCAAGCGCTCAATAAAATAAGCTAAAAATGACATCAGCATTTTTTATGCACCTTTTTTTATTGAAGAAAACATGAATTATCAAATCAAATGGGATCCAGCTTTTGTCAATTTTATGTTTTTAAGCATCATTTATTTAATATCGACGCTTAAAATCTATTACAAAATTCTATGAAAAAAAAAAAACTAAACATACATTTTCTATGAGAAAAGCACAACAAGCTTTTGAAGTGCAGCCTGGGAGTTATTTTTGCCTGCTATAAAAACAGCATCTTTCCATTCCTTGTGAAATCTGATGCTTTGGGCCAATGTGGACCGACATCAGACTCTCAAGTATTACAATTGCACACAGATTTAGTGGACAGAGAATGAATCATGCTGTTGGTTTCACCATCCTGCAGGATATAAGATTTTCAATCAGCAGGGGTTCTCAGTCATGTGGATAAATCAGCTTAAAGGACAGTGAAAGCATAAACTCCACACATTATATTCACATTTCCATTGGTATGATCAAATCTCTAAATATGAGCTTGAATTGGACACTTTTGCTTATTGTTGCTGATTCTTTGTCATAATGCACAGCAACTTCTGAACGGATTAGTGTCAACTTAGAGTGAGGGAGTCAGTCCAGAAGCATAAACCTTGAACTAGCGTATGCAGCCATCTAAGACATACAGTGAGTATGCATATGCTACATAATGTACCTTGTCTCCCACCTCCACAAAGCATTGTTTCTCTTGCTCGGATTTGAAGAGCTCACCTTGAGCTGTTCGTCTGTTTCTATGGTGACTCAGCTTTTGAGTTTTCTCACTTTTCTTACTGCCGTCAGTTTTGAAACACTGTGCAGATGTTGGTGTTTTACATCACTGCTAACTGAAATTTGGTTTTCACCACATGAATATGATCCCACTGATCAGATTTCAAGAATATAGATGACCTTTCTCTGGAGGTACAACTGTTGCTGGGCATGGACCACGCCACTGTCAGTCTTTTGACATGTAATTACATTGCCACACACAGTGACTTTGTTGAAACTTTTTTTCCATTTGGGCTGCATTTATTCAGATTTCCTTCTGCCTTAGGCAGTCTGAAGGCTATGCTCCACAGATGAAGACATGTAGAGGAAAAAAACAAGGAAATCTTATCTTAGCTTGAATATTCTCTATGAGGAATGCTGTCTTTAGAGTCATCATTATTCTCTGGTGTCATGTCGGGAATGCCAAGAGGTCAGTTAGGTTAAGTAGGAGGAATGAAGGCAAAATGAATCCTGTTCAGTGACTCTAAATAATGAAAATGTGAGGGTTGCGACTTGGGAAATAATGGAAACTCAAACACTTGAAGACGATTCAAGTTCCAGTGCTTTCATTTATTGTGCATGTTGAAGTGATATGAAAATAAATGTTCTTTATTACCACTGAAGCTACAAACCTCTATCGGTGCACCGGCATTGATGTTGCTGTCAGTCCAGATTTTTTAGCAGTACTGTACTTGCACTTTTCAACATAATACCCTGACGCAACATAGCAAAGAACAACATGATTTAGTGAGCTGAATGTTTTTTTATTTCTCTTTTTAGAATGATTGGTTGTAATCAAAACTCCTTTAAATTCCAGCATTTTAATCATACAGCAGTTTGAGGTTTTAGTGCAATATCATGACTTTTTTTTTTAGTTCTGCACTCTTCTCCTATTGCTTCAAGTCCCATCTTAGCTGATATGACTGGCTCTGCTCTTTTGTCTCTTGCTAACGTGTTGGCTCTCCCAGCTGTTGCTCATTCTGTTGAAATGCCTAGCTAACAGAGAGCAGGTGGTTGTCTCCTCCGTCAGAATATTAGGAGTAAAGAAAAGAAAGGTGGACATCAGAAGTTATTTTAGAGTAAGCCAGTCAATATAAAAAAAATAAGTCACAAAGTATTTTCTCAGCTGCTAATGACTCATTCATGATGGTGATGATATTCACTAAACAAAAGACGAGTTTCCATCACAAACATCGATGCTGGGAGGTAGTTCAGAGAGAGGCAGGTGAGCTTTAGTACTCAAAGTTGTCCTAATAAAGTATATTGAAGTGTTTATCTGACCTTCATGTAATATTCTACAACTTTAAAAAGCATTTTTGTTGGATTATAATAATTTTACTATGTTTTTTTAATTGAAATCAGAATAATGATGTAAAACTGAAGATTCTCTCCAATATATCAAATCATTACAATTGCAGTGAGTGTAAATGATCACAGATTTTTTTTTCTGAATGATTACAGCTAAAAGCATGACGCTGCATTGTAAGAGATGTGTTCAGATCATAACATTACTAAAATCCTGTAGCCTATAGGATAGACAAAAAGAAAGAAACCTTGATGTCTATACCAAAATAAGATATTTTCAATTAAATTGAAAACACTCTTTGTCCCCAATGGGAAATTAAAGGGCACAGAAAGAAACAAACAAAAACAAATGCAAAAATTGGGATTCAGATTATAAACCTTTCCTCTTGCAGATTTTCCATCCACTCTTAAATTACATATTACAGATCTATAATTAGTGTAAAAAAAACATATTCCAGGGACCTCTGTGGGTCACTTTTATGTCCCTACCAGAGTTAAAGACATCCATCTTGCATCCTACCTGTACTCTTAGTTCCCTCCACAGTATAAGTCAGTCTTCTATTGACTTTTGTCTTATCTCTTGTGCTGTTTCTTTCTCTCTGTCTTTTCCTCTCTTCCTCTGATAATGCCCTCTTGCATTTCTTTGTTTAATCAGCCAGTGTGCACATTTAAAACATATCCGTTTGCTAGCGTGTGACATGGTGCATAAAGCAAAACTCAGCTGCAACGTCATGCCGCATCCTGTAAGTAAAAGTTGTGAAGTGTGGTTTCTCAGCCTTGGGACGCTGGTGGGCAGCAACGATTCTAGACATGTACATCATGAATGTCACTGTGCCATCAAACGAGTCAGAGTTTTAAGCTCAGGAAGTTACATAGTGCACTTCGAAAATCAAACCTACATCCTTGCGTTGTTGTTTTTGTCAACTTGGGGTTCGATGGGATACATCACTAAAAGGGGTGTGTCACATCAGGGCTTGTGGACCTCTAACCCACATTCAATGTTCTTGTCTGATATTTCCATCACTTGGTTCTGACTCATCCTGCTTCTGTGTGCCATACAGTCTCAGGGGCATGTTACACAGCCTGTACTCTGGATCCAGTCTGCTGTGGTAGACCCCTGCCTCTATGGATCTGGCACAGAGGGACTGTTCTTATGCTGCCATGACCAGAACTTTTACTCTATTTTTCAAGCAAACCTTTTCCAGCCACTAAAAGGATTTCTTGCTGTCAGCCACTTTTTCCGATGTTGATGATACATCCCCGCGGCGGGGCTTGGTTTCCATGATCCTTTGTCCTCCTCACCCTCTATCCTCTAGTGCCTAAGACACTTTCTCATCTGTTTATCCATGGGGACCCACTGTTTGATGAATTACCACTACTACGTTACCATCCAGCTGCGTATGTGTCACTGCCCTTCGAAGAGAAGAGTGTAGGATATGGGACCAGGACTGGCTAGAGGTATGGAAAGAGATGAAAAAGCAGGGGTGGCATGTAGCAATTGGTTGAGTGGCTGCTCTGTCAATGGAGGCTGCAGCTCCTCAATGCAGATGGCCCAGGTTTAATTCCCAAACTTGAGCCCTTTGCTGCATGTCATCCCCCTTTCCTGTCAAATAAAGGTCACTCGAGCCCCCTGAAAAAGCAAAGAACAACTTTGAAAGACCTTTAGACAGTTGGTGAGAAATATTGCTGGAGATCAGTTTGAAAGATTTAAAGAAAGTCTGGTTCCTTGAAAATTTTAATAAAATGGAGCAGACTTCTGCACCATGTTGTTTACAATTAATATATCCTGAAAAGCTTCATGCATATCTTCTATCTTTCATTTCACCATCCTACAAATGACGGCAGGATGCACAGCAAAATAAACTGATTCAACCAGTTTATATGACCCGAAATCACCCATTTCTTGGTTTAAAATGTTTCCTTAAACTTTTCCAAAGGGTTAATATTGACTTGATTTAATTTGATCCATTAAGTTGCATAAACTGGAATTCTGTCTGCAACTGGTCTGATATCAGCAGTCGCTGCCAAAATTTAGTTTAATGTTGAGAGGACCCTGTGTCCTCAGTACCCTTCAAAGTTTATTGCCTGTTTTTCTCTTACAACCTACAGACCCCCGCTGCTTATGAAAGTCATTCAGAACAATTTAACTGCGTCGTCCCTCAGCTCCATTGTTCAGTATACTATGAATACACCGCCACCCAAAATAATGCTAGCACAGCAAGCCAATCTCCACAGAGAGACACCTCAAGCGTGAATCAATACCCATGACTTCCACGAGACAAAAGCTGAGACCTTGCCAAGCCAGGAACCACTTTGCCAGGGACGTGCACTCATGACTTTCTCATGTGTGGCAAAAGCCTGAAGATCAACTATCATCACACAGTGACAGTGGCTGGCTTTGTTGAAATCCTTTTTCATTTCAGTCCATTCAGGAGTTTTGACACTTCGTTATAAGCAAGCAGTAAATACTTCACAAACTGCACATCAACACTTTTCAACTTTTATTTGACTTTATTATCTTGACTTTGCGAGTGGAAGTGACCTGCTCTCTGTATTGAATTACAGGATTTTATGAAGAATAACTCCCACATGAGGACAGAGGCGGCAGAGAGACAAAGAGAAACAATGGGAAACTAAAATTTAGAGACAAAATATTGAAATTATTTATTTTCTTTGTAGTGATTTTTGAAGGAAAGTCAACACAAAACAAATAAAAATCAATGGATTCTGTTTAGAAATGAAGTATTAATGGATTTTCTTTCTGCTCTTATTTTTTTAAGTTGAAAGAATGGCATTGGATTCAGTTTCTCGGATGGTGACCGCTTGTCACGAACACAGAGGGGGGAGAGCATGTGGGTGGCAGAATTGTGTGGGTGGGTGCATGGGTCGATGGGGAAGCCACAAATCTGGGGTCCTCTGATGAGTTTGTTTGGAATCCAGCTGTGTGTTTGCCTGCAACGCCTAAAATCCATTAGAAATCTGCTGGGGGTCAGAGATACACTTCAACTGTGATGGCTCTGTGCCTTGGAGAAGCCCGAGTGGCCCACCTCAACCTCATTTTCTCCACGGAGCAGGGGCTGCGAGGCAATCAGGCTCCACAGGACAGATGCCTGGAGAGCCCCGAAGCATCAAAACATGCTGCCCAACCATCTCCAGAGAGTCTAACACAGTGGGGCTGGCTTGAAAAAGATCTTGAGGTGACGGCTGATTATATGGTGGTGATGCATCGATGGCTTCATGCAATGTAATGTTTGAAGTCTGTTTTCTCCGACTGAATTTAGTTTTGAAGGATTTTTTTTCATGTGAAGTTTGAAGTTGACAGGAAACTAATGAAAGGTTGCACTTCTAGCTATTCACATGTTTCCAGTGGCAGAGCTGTGAAAACATTCAACCTTCAACTGCTTCAGGAATTTGTGAAGAACTTTATGATGCAAATATCAATCTTAAAATTATTTTATTTTATTAGTGTGTTTCTGTATTAGTGTAAATAAAGAAGAATGTTGGTTAAGATGTATTGGTAATATTTGCAGTAATTAGCAGTGGTAGTGGTATTAGCAATATTAAATATATCTTTGTTGACATTAACATATAAAACACATGTAGGCTTTTATTTGATTTAGTTTATATCCAGCATCTTTGACAACTGGAGGGCTAACAGAGCTTTGCAACGTCAGCCTTATTTTCCCCTTTCTTTGGATGTGTAAGATTGTCTGAGGCACAAACATCTTTAGATTTAAATCTGTATTTTCCAGAATACCTTGACTAGTGTAGCAGGGCAAAGGAGGGTTTGAACCGCTAGCCTCCCGGGTGAGAGTCTTGCACGAGTCAGCCAAAGGGATATCCCTGCGGCCAAGTAGCCAGGGCGCAATCTGACACATCAATCAATCAAATTTTATTTCTATAGCCTTTTACAATAACCCAAAGGGTTCTCAAAGGGCTTCACACCAAAATCATAAGAGTATATAAAAACAATGCATAAAAACATAAAATAATTAGAACAATACATAAAAACACAAGTGGAAAGTGCTACAGTGCTGCAGGGTATTAGAGTCTTCCAAAAGCACATAAAAATTGACAAATAGAAAATAATAAAAAGAAAATACACCTAAAAACAAGACTGCCTTAGTCAGAATTCACTGAACACTAACCTTAAAAAACCCAAAAAGGCATAGTGACAGGACCTTAACTGTCACTTTAACTGGCTGCTACATTAGTAGATTTGGGAACTGCAAGCATTAATCCATTTCCACAACAGAGAGTTGAATATTAAAAAGATAAATAGATAATGTTATGCATGCCCTCTGTCAGCTGTGTGTCCCGATCCGGTCATTAATATGTTCTGTTTCTTTTCTCCACAGTGATTGGCTGGGGGCCACCCCCGTGGGAGTATAGATGCTAGCAAGACGGCAGAGTCCAACGGGGGGCCACCGCCAACCACATGGTTTGGGGAGCAGGCCGGATCCTACGGCCCATTGTGTGGTTGGTCTGGGATTTGCTCTCTACTTTTGCTTATTTTGGCCGGGGCTCCCTTCTCTTTATTTTTTTTCTTTTGTTGGTTGCATTGTTTAATAAATCATCTTTTAAACATTGATGCTTGGCAGTCCCATATTTGGGGGCTCGTGCAGAATCCTTCAGGGATCTTTTGTGTGTGGTTGTCGGTTTGGCATTGTGGTTGTGCAGACTTCTTTTTGTAACCCGTGTGAGGGTTTCCCTTTCCACCTTTGGTGCTGCATAGCTGTGTCGGCTTGTTTTGTGCGCTGATTGTTCCGCTGTTAATTGTTTGACTGGAGGCGCGTGTTTCTCATTTGTCAATCTTGTGCTGTTTGTTTCTTTCTGTGCTAATGGCGTTTGTCCTGGAGGACTTTTGAAATGTTTGACCTTTGTACGAAGGATCATTTGTTGTCCCTTGCTGCACATCACTATTCCCGTGTCTAAACAGGCGCGTAAACAGTCCATTAAAACGCAACTTTTTCTGTTTCTGATTGACAAGTGTGTTTTTCCACCTGATCAACCCGAATCCCCTTCTCTAGTGTCGAGTGTATCTGTGCCGCCTGCTGAGGAGGTGTAAGCCTGCCTCTGAGCTCCGTCGATTGGAGTTGGAAATAAAACTCCGTCGACTTGCTCTTAAGGAAAAGGAATTAGGACTCCGGGAGATAGAGCTTGCTGGTGAGCTTGACCTCCGTAAAGCTGAGGAGGAAAGCAGAAAGCAAATGCGGCTGCGTGAGCTGGAGTTGAGCAGAGCTCCTCCCATTTCACCTGTGTCCTCTGCTTCCTCTGATTTTGATGTGAATAAATGCATCAGGCTGATTCCACCTTTTTCTGAAAAAGATGTTGATAAGTATTTTGTCTTCTTTGAGCATGTGGCTAAGACACTGAAGTGGTCGGAGGGGGTTTGGCCCTTGTTGTTACAGTGTGTCTTTACAGGTAAGGCTCAGGAGGCGTATGCCACTTTGCAACCTGAGATGAGCTCGGATTACAAGCAGGTGAAAGCTGCTGCTCTCAGGAGCGTATGAGTTGGTGCCAGTGTTGTTTTCGTCAACGATGACAAAGACGAAATTAGTTGACAACCTTTTTTTCATGACGATAACGAGACGGTGACGAGCTAAACGTTTCTCTTTAATGAGGAAAACATGACGAGATATGCACGAGTTTTCGTTGACAAGACGAGACTGTCAAAAGTTGCACCCGCTCCTTGTTCGGCCACGCCCACCACCTGCATGCAGCACACTGTTCAACACACCTGCGGTCAGTCAAATACACACACACACTCACAGACATGCTGTTGAGTTTATTAATTCATTGATGGGGCATGGCAGCAGCGTCGACAAAGGGGCTTGTTATTGGGAAACGGTGAAATGATCTACGGACATACTTTCAATAAAATCCATCAGAAAGAAAAACGGCGGTAAATGCGCCAGAACTTACCAGCGTGGCCCATTTACAGCTAAAATAATATTAATGATAATCAAGTATTGCTTTAAAAAAGGAAAGAGGCTGAAACAGCATCTGTACCTTTGTTTGCCACTGAAACGAACTAAATCTGAACTTTAATTTGCACAGCCTGAATATTTGTTTCTAAAAAAACGGACCGAGTTGATAAGTCTGAAGCGATTGAGAAAACACCCATACAACATGGCGTAAGTCACATTTTATGAAAGAAGGAATACTTATACGGTCATGATGAACATCTGCACTTTTTACTATGCAGTTTAAATTTATTTAGAAGTCGCAGCGCACAGCTTATAGTCACCTCCTGCTACTGCGGCAGCTCTGAAAACATCGGGAAACTAAAAATAGAACAAAGCAGGTGAGAACCCGTGGCTGCAAAAATAGACAAAAAATATTTTTTTTCTTTGATGGGCACAAATTCACATAGTTTTATGAAAAGTCAGGGACCAGCAAAGCTTCATGATTTTATTTCACAGTTATTGAATGTGCAAATTTCAATTGTTTAAAGACCGATTCTTTGTTTTTTCCTGTTTATATCCTACTAAAATTGACAAAAACTAGACTAAAACCTTTTTGAATTTTCGTCAACTAAAACTGGACTAAAACTATCACATATCGAAATGACTAAATGTGACTAAAACTAATATGTATTTTCTTCAAAAAGACTAAGACTAAAACTCAAATGGCTGCCAAAAACAACAGTGGTTGGTGCCTGATGCATACCGGCAGAAATTTCGCTGTTATAAGAAAAATGGTGGTCAAAGCTATGTTGAGTTTGTGCATGAGAAAGTGGCTCTTTTTGGTCGCTGGAGTTTCGCTCAAGATGTGAAAGGTTTTGATCAGTTGCGTGAGTTAATAATCATGGAGGAGTTTAAGAACTGCGTGCCTGTGAATATTGCCACGTATTTAAATTAACAAAAAGTTACTAAAGTCACCAAAGCAGCTGTTCTTGCTGATGAGTATGTTCTCACTCATAAAGATGCTTATGATAAGCCAGCTGGGGTGTCACACATTTCTAGACTCAAGTTTTCTAATGGGGAATGATCTGGCTGGGGGAAAAAATCTTGGCTTCACCTCAGGTTACGGCTGTTCCTGTGGTTACTGAGGGCCCTGATGACCTCCAGAAGAAATTCCTCACAGTATTTCCGGTTTGCGCGGTTCCGCGACTCAGTGTTGGTTGGTGGCGTTGTTGTGGGTGACTGTGCTGCGAGGGATCCTGAGTTAGTTACGGCCCGGACTAAAACGAGATGAGAGGTAGCGGGTCGTATGTGGTGGACAGGAAGGTGAGTGACACCGATTATATTATTGCCACACTGGATCGCACAAGGCGGAGTCGTTTATGCCATATTAACATGTAGGAAACCATATCATGATTGGTTGCAGTGCTCAACTAGTCTGGATTCAGGAGTTGGTACCAAAACGGCTATGCTTCTGTCTTCTTTTTCTGTGGCATCGGAAGCAGAGGGGCATCATTTAGCGCCTCGAATGCTGTATGGTGGTAATAGAGCGTGTTCCTTACAGGAACCGTCCAGTGCTGAATCAGACGTCGATGGCCCGTCTGAGGCTGTGCTGCGGGGCCGGCTCCAGAATTCTGAGATTGTGCATGATCTTCATTCATATCTTGCACATTTGACTGATGCTCAGCAGGGTGATGTGGTCAGGCTTATTAATTCACATCATTCTCTGTTTTGCGATGTGCTGTTCCAAACTACTGTTTTGCAGCACAACATTGATGTGGGTAATGCTTCTCCTATCAAACAGCACTCATACAAAGTTAACCCTGTCCAACAACATCGCTTATGTCAGTAGGTGGATTAAATGTTGTCCCATGGCATTTCTGAACCTAGTTGTAGTTTCTGGAGTTCACCGTGTCCTTTGGCAGTGCAATCTGACAAGTCTGACCGTTTTTGCACCGACTTTAGGAAATGGAACAGGGTCACTAAGCCGGATTGCCATCCCTTACCGCGGATGGAGGATTGTGTGGACCGTGTAGGTTTTGCTGCTAAAAGCGATGTTTCAGAGGCTGGCTGCGGCGAATCTGACAGTTAATCTCTCAAAGTGTGAGTTTGGTCGTGCTACTGTGGTCTATCTGGGGAAGGTAGTGGGTAACAGCCACTCCAAAGTAGAGGCAATCGTGCAATCTCATCCAATCGTGCAATCTCATCTCAGTCTCATCCTTTAGGCGTGAGCTGCAGCGGTTCCTCGGCATGGCCGGCTAGTACCAGAGTTTCTGTAAGAACTTCTCTGCTGTTGCTGCTCCCCTCACTGACCTCCTGAGCACAAAGCGACAGTTTAACTGGTCAGCTGACAGCACATTTGCCTTCAAGAGCATTAAAGCTCTTCTTATACATTCACCCGTCCTTGCTGCTCCAGTTTTTGAGTCACCCTTTAAGCTGGCTGTAGATGCCAGTAATGCCAGTGTGGGCTCTGTCCTCCTGCAAGATGGTGCTGACGGGGTGGAGCACCCGCTGTGTTACTTCCCCAATAAGTTTAATGCTGGCGTTGAAGCACTTCGAGGTGTACCTTGGATCATCTGGCTGCCCGATTATGGTGTAAACCGACCACAAACCTCTGGTATTCTTCGGTCAAATGTGCATATCCAATCAGCGGCTCATGATGTGGGCGTTATTCCGACAATGTTTCAATCTGGAGATATGGCATATTTGGGGTAAGGATAACATTCTAGCTGACACATTGTCCCGCTGTTCTATTGATGTTGAGTAGCAGGCATGTTACCCCCCCGCTCAACATTTGGGGGTGGAGATGTTATACCTGCCCTCTGTCAGCTGTGTGTCCTGGTCCCGGTCATTAATATGTTGTTTCTTTTCTCTACAGTGATTGGCTGGAGGCACCCCCCGTGGGAGTATAAATGCCAGCGAGTGGGCAGAGTCCGGCGGGGGGCTTGAAGCATACAGAGCACAGCAAGTGACAGTTAATTGATTTTTTTTTTTAAAAGGCGGTGGAAAACTGAGTGCATCGAATGATTATTAAACTGTGTTTTCTGTTTGAAATCAGATTGTCCAGAGAGATCAGCTGATAGTTTGGAGACATTCAGTTTGGCTAAGAGGGTGTTATATGAAGGTTTAAAATTTTGAATATTTTATTTGTATATGTAGAATACTAATGCATTAAAACACAGAACTGTGGTCTACATATGACATGGGACATCTGTTTCAAACATTGTCATACATAGCCATCCTCATACTTCCATGCATCTTTTACGTTGCCATGGTTGTTAAGTCAATTTCTCCTAAGTGGCAACCTCCGGCTGAGAAATGTGAAGCCTATGCGGAAGTGCCAAAAGTTGCAGTTCCCCCCTCATCCACTAGGGGCTGGCTCCAAAAGGGAGCAAGTCCCCATAGACTCCCATGTTAAAAAGCCCAACTTCACAGCAGAATTAAACATGTTTACAGCCTGGTACAAAAAGCCATGTTAGGTTTAATAGGTTAGGTTTACCTTCATGACAACTGTGGGGGGAGTGAATTTCTTTTATAACTAATTTGTTTAGATGTTATTTAATCTTGAATTTCTTAATAATTAGGGGCATGTTCTTTTGATTAACATGTGCCATATGTCCGGCAAAATGAGGCAGAGGGTAGCACAACCGCAGATTTTAGCCTGCTAACAGCGCACCTTAGCTTTAGCCCATCTACCTCCATTAGCTGGTTATCTCCTGTTAACTCTGTGTTAGCTCGTAGCTACAGGCAGCTCAGAGTTCAATGGGTTTCCAACATCTGTCCCCATGCCCACAGCCCCCTTCTCAGCCCCACCTCGTCACCCATTTTTGTATTTTCCGAGAGTGACAAGACGCGTGACGCTGCTAAAATGGGGAAGGTAGGAACCGCCCAATGAGCCTCTTTTCAGCTCGGGTCTCGTGGTGGAAGGTTTGTCCATATTTTTCTACAGTCTATGACTGCTATAAAGTTGTATGCAACCACCCAACAAACCCTAAACACTTGCATAGCCTTTCTTCAAAAGTTTGCGCAATTTCTACAGTTGTTGTCTTTGTCTTCATTCTACTTCTGCTTTTTTTCCTTCCTGTTCCTCTTCTTCTTCCCTGGTTTATTTATTTCACTGGTTCCTGTTTGTTTCTGCTCAGCACTGTCCCCGCGACTTCGGGCCAGACAGGGAATCAGACACAGGAGCATTGTAAAGCATCCGGTAACTTTCTAAATAAAAGCCCCCCGTGTAGATTTGCAGTTGCTGAACTATGTAAACGTTACATCATTTCAAGTTACAACAAAGTAATTTATGACAACAAGAAAAACATAATTAAACCTGTGCACAAAATAAACCACTTGGTTTGAGTACTTACCCATGGTAGTAGCACAACACTCACAAAGATGTTTCCATGAGACCAGAAAATTAACCTCAGACCCTCTTTATCCATGGTTGTTAACGCGTATACTGACGACATCACGCGTGATCTTGCAAATCTGTGATTTTGTGATCTCGTGGATCCAGCTATGCGGACTGCACTCGTGGGCGCATCTGACATGTTCCTGGTTTGAGTTGACATGCCGTGGAGGTCGGAGCGAAACCACGGTGCACACAAACCTGGTGGAAATTGGTTTTCAGAGTCAGAATACATAATAGACTGCTACATAAAACAACAGTTACATAACCCAACACTAACATTGCTGGTTTTGGACCAGATCCAGTCAGACGTTGAGTTAGGGCTGAGATATACCTGTTGTCAGCAATGCATCCTAGTACATATCATGGCTGCCACGTGTTCCCGCTCGCGTTGAGCGGCCTGTGTACTGTTGTAACGTGTTGCATGCTCCAGTTGCAATATTGACTTGAATGCTGGAGTAAATAGCAAAATGGCCAACTCCATTTTCAAATATGCAAAAGGTAAACAGGAATTCTTACTATGGTGAGAGTACCATTATAATTCCTCCAGTTATGGCATCTGCTTTAACTAGCAAAGCACTAGAAATTAAGTACAAACTGAGACTGGATGGAGGTCATGTTAATCTCTGTGTAGGGTACAGATACTGGGACTGTTCAGGCCAGATAACATTACTGTTCCCACAATGTATTGCAGCATAAACAGTAATAGCAGACTATGTGGAGAAATATTTTTTTGTTATTTTCCCTATGCAGAAAGTATTCAAGAGTCCTTATTGCATCTACATACCAAGCACCATTTTTTAATCTAATAATATTAAGCCAGTTATTATTGTCTATGCTCCTTTGAATTAGAAAAAAGCAAATAGTTTGTTGCTTTGCCCTACAATGTTTAACTCCAATTGGTAAATGTATTTTCAAAAAAACATTTTAATTACCAAAGCACAACTCCTGCTTCAGCAATAATAATACTTTATAAAAGCAGTGGCAGATTAGCTGGATGTGTTGGCATCCAAGCCGATTTAGAGCATCCTCCTTCATCCGTTATTTACTGGCAGGACCTGTGGCTAAAGCCAGATTTCCTTGGGCAGTCCTTGAGCCATCACAGGGACCAATTGACAAGTGAAGGATATGTGCAGGAGCCAATCAGTGCCACCTGCTGTGTGGAAGAGGCAGAAAACATTTTTGAGGAGAAGCAGATTTACTGGGAGTACGCTTGTCCATGTTGAGATCTGGTAAAATGACCAGGTCTTGACAAGACTTCAATTCACGGGTCACAAAACATGTCAGAGTAATGGCAGAAAGGTTGAGAAGCACACTTAGCTTGACAGGTTCCTTTTAATGCTGGCTGCCTCCAAGCTGTGATCCACATGATACGGTGCACATACAGATTAACTTTCAGCAGGCTTGGTTTGCATGTCAATTTCCTCACTAATGTCAATCTGAAGCAGTGGAGAGATCAGTGTGTGGTTTTCTTTTTTCATCCTGATAATAGCGGGCAGATAGTCATCTTGAATAGTTGCACGATTGCTCTGATTTATAAAATGTTTGCAGAGCCACCAACATTGTCTTACAGGAATAGATTAAAGGCCTGAAAAATGACTTAAAGATATTAAGGTTTCTCACTGTAGTCTCACTTATTAGTGGTTATCCAGCGTGGGTAGATAGCAAATGATTTCTCGCTCGTTTGTGGCTCTTTAAGAGGTGACTTTATCAATGGTGCTTGAAAGACACGGTGCCCCTGAGTAACAAATGATTACCTCTGAATGAATCCCTGAAGTCTCGCTGCCAATGCAAAACAATAGGTAGTCAGAATAGGGAGGCCGTGCTTTGCTTCAAGATCTTTTTTTTTTTTTTATACCCGGCATCATTTTTTGCTTCACTGATCTATCACTAAACAACAGCTGCTGAGCAGAAGCCAAAGAGACGCACTGCAGGGAGAATGAGGCAAAAGTGGAAGAGGGAGAGACATGGAAAAAGCAACAGAGAGGGAGAAAAGAAAAGAAAAGGCATCTAAAATAGGAGACAGAGGAGTTTCAAGAGGCGAGGTCACTGGTGATAGCCTGAAGCTCTTAGGCAGTGGTGGCCCACTGAGAAGGAGAGTGAGAAGAGGGATCCTGGCAGGTCTGCCTCTCTCATGACGGATAACAAGTCACCTGAAATGGCTTCCTGGGTGGCAGCCATTAGACAGACAATTTGCAATCATCCCCGGCCCAATTTCTCTCACCTTCTCCCCATCTCTTTCTCTCTCACTTTTTCTCATATTACTCAGCTTCTCGCTCTGGTGCCCCATAGACCTTCAGCAGCTTGAGTGACAGGGACTTAACTAGTCTAGTCACACAAATGTGAGAGAGGAAATGAGGAAAAGAGAGGGGAGAATTTCATTCATCTCTCAAATACCAAATAACCTCTGCTGCTTGGCTCATTTACATATTCCCTCCACATTCTCTGTTGGCCAGGTGCACTGTCCTGTTTCCAGTTTGTTTCATCTGGCAGTCGCCAGCAGCATGTGACACCACAGAGGTATAACTACAGGAGCAGATGTAAGTGCACAAGTGGTTGGACTTTGCATCATCACAAATAGAAAATTCAAGGTGCTGCATTTGGATTCCAGCATCAGGTCTGTGACACTGACTGTTACACTATAATGCAAAAAAATGAATATGAATAAATAAATAATATATATGAATAAATAAATAAATATGAATAAATAAAAATTAGATAAAAAATTAGGGCTAATTTGATTGGTTTATACTTCTAAATTCTTGCTTTCAGCTGTTAATCTGACGTCCTCTGCTGATGTAGTGCTAAAAAAGCAGAGGTTTGTGCAGCCAGTGTGTGTTGAAGAAGTTGTCCTTAACTTGTATTTTTCCACTTCCCTCTTTAAGCATGTGCTCTTAATATAGAGAAGGGGAAAATACATTACATTACAGTCAACATTGGACTGACTTTTACTCGCTAGACAAAGATCAGAGAAGAAGTAGGATGCAAGATAGATGCTGAATTAGCTGCCGTAGCTTCAGTAAAAAAAAACTGCCAGAATTCAATGATGCTTCTTGAATCTTGCAAAAACAAAAAACTGAAATTACCTCTTCAAGGAAGCTCAAATACATATGACATGTGTGTTGCACAAAGACAAAATTTGAACAAATTTCTGCAATTTTTCGACATTGTCATCCATGCCCCATCATTGTTCACTGCATACACGGCCCAGTGGCTGCAGCCCAAACATATCCTACACACTAATAAAAATGATAATAGAAGCACAATGTAGAGTCCTTGCAAAGAAATACACCACCACACACTTCTTCTGGGTCATCTAGCATGATTAAGAGAAATTACTTTAGTATGAATCAACATTTTGTTATAAACTATGTTTTATTTGTTTCTATTTGTTAAGCAATAACCTGTTTATAATGCTTTTCACATCAACAATATCATTTTATAGCATCACAGGGTCCATATTTTGTTTAATAAAGAAAGCGTTTAAATAAAATTGCAGATACAAAAAAACATATTTAACTATTTTTAAACATTTGCAATAGAAAAATGATTCTTCTAATTGTGTTTAAATTGTCCTGCTGCTCGATTTCTGGCTCCGCATGGACAGCAGAAACAGCAAAATTTCCTTTAAAGATGATTCTCTCTCCAGATGATAACACTCAGAATCAATATAAATCATTTTTTATTTCTTCTGAGCAAAGTTTAATATTCCACTTTGAGGTGATCCTTTCATATCTGTTGTTTGTTACTTATATGGATTTTAAGTTACTTGGCCATTTCCAACTCTTCCATTTACCAAACAGGTTTTGGTCACGGAACATCCAGTGATGAGATTACTTTAAGACATGAGTTTTATGAAGTTAATCATGTTGCTTGTGAGCAAACATAGCAAAAGTTGCAGCCTTTTTTCTGAAGGAATATTCTGCTATGAATCAATGGTGAAGTTTCACTGCAGGCTGTTGTTGAATATTATATTTCATTTTGTACAATGCTCATCGAATGGACAACTAAAACCTTGCCTTTATATCTGCGGTAAGTTTATATAATAAACACAAAGCAACAAAAATGTTGCAGCTTCACTATAAATGCTCAAAATTTATAAAAGTACTCTATCCATTTCATGCATCTTTTCCATGAAATTGGGCAGATATTTCAGAGCTGTTCTTTTATGCATGGGTGGGGATGGTACATTCACAAATTAACCACTTATTAGCCTTTCTTCAAAGGGCGGTGACACAGACACAAATTAGCCTCAACCTCAGTGATCCTTACACTGCCGCTCACTGAAAAATAAATAAATGTATAATTTAATATATTTACATACATGGTAATTATCAAGTTTGCCTCAGTAATAAATAGGAAAAGAAAATTATCCAGCTATGTTTATAGAATGTAGATATTATCTGAATATACCTTATATTAATATTTTTATAGGAAAGATAGATTCTAAAAAGTAAAATAAGACTACTTAAAAAAGCATCACTGTGCATGTCTGTAGAAGCAAAATATTTGGTGTAAGGTTTTTCTTTTTACAAATTAATTCAACAGCTCCCAGAACTTTTACATTCCTACATTTGGCCTTAAAACTGACAACTGAGGTTTGCCACATTAAATAACAGATAAATAAAACATATAAATCTAAATCAATTCAGTTTCAGATCAGTTTTATATGTATAGCACTAATTCTTGACAAAGTCATCTCAAGTCACTTTTAAAAATGCAATCTGATCCATTTCAGTCGGTTCCCTTGACCTAATTATAATCCATTTAAATTGTTCAGATTGATGATATATTGGTTGTTCGTGGCATTCATAATAATTGTCTTCATTTAACACCACTTCATTTATAATAATTGCCCAGCTAAGAAAAACCATTGGATATCATTAAATATATCATATCATACATCTTTATCTATAAGGCACTTTAAAAACAACAATGTGGCTGACCAAAGTGCTGTATATATAAAATAGAAATTAAATTAAATTAAATAAAACAATCAAAATATATATATATAAAAGCATTAAAACCCTAGACCAAAATTAAAACCAAATTTATAAAAAGGAAACAGACACAGGGACACTTTAAAAACAGAAACAAAAAATAAATAACAAGTAAAACCATCGAAAGAGAAAAACCATTAATCTAAACAGCATCTGTCACAGCCACACTCTGGGTTAAAGGCCAATCTGACGGCCCTGGCCTCCCCCCCCCCTCTCTCCTCCTCCGCATCTTTATTCAGACACTGATTTGCAACCACTTTCCACCGCTGACCGTCCACTTTTACACTCTGCACACATTATTATTTTCCATTACAGAGCTCTGTTTTCTTTAATAATTCTTTAATTCATCTCGCATGCTAAGCATGTGCAGACTGACGGGGACGTTAAAGAGTAAAAACTCCTTTCAATCAGGAAGAAAAACTCCAGAACAAGACTCAGTAGGGGTTAGCAGGCGCAGGAAAGAGCGGTCAACCTGCAGCCAGGAATACCTGCTAAGAAGGAAAAAAGAAGCACAAATGAATGACAACAATAAATGTATTTATTCATTCATGGAGAGTAAAAAGGTAAAAAGAACAGACAGTTCCTCAGTACTTTGTAAGATGTGCAATGAGCACTGTTTAGTCTCCAGTGACATTCATGTCTTAGAATGGCACCTATGTCATATAAAAGCTTGTCTGATACGACCAAGGTTTGATGCTCTTTGTGGAAACTGGGACATTAGGGCATTTTCCACAGTTTTTTTTTTTTTAAATTAGTATTATTATTGTAAAATCAGTTCTGGTAATCTGCATGATTTTGAATTTCAACCGGACAACAAAGTTATGTAAAATCTGTTCTACTTGTTGGGCCAGGATACCACTTGATGGTTTGGTGGTCGGGCGCGCTTCGACTTATTTGATCCTATTTAACTGTCTTTAACTTTTCCTGAATTGGTTTCTGTATGTGTCCTCTATTAAGCTCTGCCAGACTGTCAGTTATTCTTCCAGACACTCTGTCGTTTTGAGTTGCCGACTAGAAATCACAGTCAATGTTGTCCCCTGCAAATACACTCAAAAGATGCTGAGCCGTGTCGTCCATTCACTTCTCATAGCTTGATTTTTCAGACAATCAAAACATGGACATAAGTTTGAACAAGTAGAATAAACAGGATTACAGCCGCACGCACCGACACAAACGTGTACTTCGAGTTCCTATCAAGAATTCCTTAAAAGTACGACTCCTATACTAGGTACTTTTTTTCAGGGAAAGTTTTAGAGCGGGAGAAAGGTTGTTATTTTTTTATACCAGGGTTTGCATCAATGTGTTTGTGAGTTGGCTCTCTCATTCTGAAATGTCAGATTGCCAAGATGAACATTAGCCAAAGAGCCAGCAATCAAGCCTAACGTAGTCTTTCTCCAAAGGTTCAGCCGTCTGTCGCTGCCTGCTGTTGCACCCCGACCACACACACACACACACACACACACACACACACACACACACACACACACACACACACACACACACCACACTTATATGTCCCGATACTGTGATCGTCACCCAACAGACAAACGCACACGCTTCCTCACAGACATGGTAATTTCTGGAGAACAGGATGCAAATGTTGGGCAATGAATTAACACATCATTAACACCTGAACAACCAAACAGACATCGCATTGTGCATTTGAGAACAACTGACATTTTTTCACCTACGTTATTTGCTTCCTTTTCTTCGACTGTTCGGGGGATCTACCGCTGCTCCTCCACCCCCATGTTGTGTTTTTCAAGAAGAGAGACGCACCACGCTGCAGACTGAGTCACACTCATCTTTCACTTTCAAACCATTCTGAGTGTTTTATAAAGCAACACACTGCACTGTGAGTGTTCATTTCCTTTAATAGCACTTGTGCTGTGGAAAATGTGGGAGAATGAGCACTGTAGGGAAACAACTAATGGCACAAAATGGCAGTTAACAACACTGTTGACAAAAGCACCCACAAAAAGGAGACAAAGAAAGTGAAAGGTGAAGTGAGACAGAAGATGAACAGATTTGCATGAGAGGTAATTTCGTCTTTATTCGTCCCTACAGATTTAAAAGAGACTGAATTCTGTGGTAGTGGATTTAATGCTCCTAGTCAGACCTTTTCAAACGATTTAACTTGTGCTAATGCTACCATGCTGATACCTTAGACTAAGCCAAGCCTGTAGCATGGGGCTGCGAGGCCCTGTGGGAACTCAACAAGTAAGACCTGTGCAAAAATACCAAGGCAAGGTAATCATAACCAAAGAAGACTCTAAGCTATGTAAGGGATTATGGCCGACTAGGTGTCCATTATGAGAAAATAATGGACGACGCAGAGGCGTGAACCGTCTGGCGCAAAGTCCTTTTTTTTTTTTTTTGATTATGGACACCTGGTCGGGCATTATTCCGCTTATACCATGGTCACTCATGAAGGAAATAAACATTAAATCAATTATTATTTGTCAATGTCGTTTTCACCGTTAGAATCTTACGTTTTTCACAAGAAGCAGCTTTTGTTGAGACGCGTTGCCAAGGTAACCGGCTCTGGCCGCAGCACCTGCAGCAAGGTCGGCCGCAGCTGTTATATTATTGCAAGAAATGGCCGTTGATGGTGAAATGTGATAGATATACTGGCATGTCCAT
>JAOXYM010000001.1:33649277-33660749 GCA_028567055.1 Leptatherina wallacei
GTGAAATTACTGTGAAAGTAATGCAATTATTAGCCAGTAATTTACTGTGAAATCACAGTGAAAAATCTAACAGTGCACACTTACAACATTATTCTCATCCTACACTCTTCTTAGCTGAATCCCAAATTATTGTTAAGTGCATAGCTGTGGGGGTGCAAGGATGAAATGTAATCAGAACCAGAAACACTCTGTTAATCCCCGTAGAGATACTACAAGGACTGTGAAAGTTGTAAAATTGTGCAAAACTTTTGAAGAACATGGGAAGGGATTGTATAAGTCTGTTTTCAGTATTTTTTATAAGTTATGGCCTCCTCAGGCTTTCACCCCATCCCCGATAATATCTTTACCTATGGACTGGTATAATATATATATTCAGTGAGAGTGGCTGCATGACGGGTCTACTTTGAAACACACATGCAAAAATATTACTTGTGGGGAAAATGCAAAAGTTCCACTTGTGGGGAAATTGCCATGAAGTGGGTTCAGTCTTATTTGTGCAGAATAGCTTGTCATACACACATTTTAATGTTCTCAATGACAACACAGGCAAAAAGTAATTCAAAACCAAAGCATCAAGATACAAGCTAAAAATATATGACAAGGATAAAGGCAATCTAACTGATACCCAATAAAGCCCAAAATAACCCTAAACATTGACTGTGAAACATTATACTGGGCACTCACAGCACACAGGGAGATTTCAGAAGCCTTTTTTTTTTATTAGAATGCAACATTCCTGCACATCTGTGTCTCTTGCAGCAGATACTTTCTAAACAGTAGCACTGAGGAAAAGCATGACGTAAAAGAGGTAAGAATAGAGTGGTGTGGCATGCGGGTGTGGAATAAAAGGGCCTACTACTGGAGTATAATACCACCTTCTCCCAGAAGAAAAAATTTCACCATGGGACATCAATCCTGTGTCTCCAATTTTTTTTTCTCTTTGCACAGGTCAATTATATCTTTATTACATGAAAATGCAGATTTTTTTTTTTGCAGAATATAAGCACATAAAGACTGATGATAGGGCAAGGTTGCAGAATCTCTCATTTCTTAGATATGGGCTGCTTATACAGTAGGCATATTGCAAATGAGGAGTTCAGGGTCATAAACAAAGGCAGGATTTCACTAATCTAATGTTGACTTACTTTGAATCCCAGCCATAACCTCAAACAACATTAGTGTGGATTCAGTTTGACACTTTGAAGGATCAGCACCTTTGCTTGGGTGGGAAAAGGTGTTGTTTTTGGCACCGCGCATCACAGGATTGATGCCCCAGATCGAAAACTAAAGGTTTGCGGGTGGTTTTTTTATTATTCATTTCACATAATATCTAAAGAAGAATTGGCAAATGTCTGTTTGCAAAGTGCTTCAATCGGGTTTTAAAAAAACAATCAGCCGAGTGTGACCTCTAAATTTGCTAACTTCAGGGAATTTGGTGCATTCAGCAGTTTTTAATACTTGCACGCTTTCTTTTGAGTGTCAGTTTTGTGGCAGCACATCCAGTAAAACCGCAGTACTGGAAGTCCTGGAAACTTAAGGAATCGAACAATTATGCTGCAGCTGTGAGAAAAACAAACACTGCAAAGGTCATGGCTATGTGTTCATAATGTTTTTTCAGCTGTGGAGAGTGTTTAATGTCAAGCTTGTCTGCTGGTGGATTTAATTAGTCTTGAAGGAATAACAACCCATAAACATGTTGCTATTTACAAAATGAGGCAACAACATCTTAAACATTCAGATCAGCTTATCGAAAGCAAATTAGAGTTATGGAAATGACTCCACATGTTAGGAAGTGCCTATGAAAAACTTGATTGCCTCTTATGGCTGCACTGGACAAATAAGCACGACAGCCCTCACATTTTTAGTGGCCCTCGTCATCCATTACTCCCGCCTTCCTGTTTGTGTCTGAGAGGACAAAACCTCTCCTTGACTGCAGTGGGTATGGTGCAGGTCGAATGCAAACCAAAAAATACCTACGGGCAATATAAAGTTTCCACTTCATTTAAGCTACATGTCTTTAACACCACCCACAAAGGCACATGTTGGCTCTATTCACAGCATTAGCTAAGCTACTCATAGTAAGTCACAGATTACTCATGATGTTTCACTAAATGAAATAGTAATTACATCATACGGGAAGTGTAATTAGATTGACTGTTTCCCATAATTTTCACGACTCTGCAAGGGTGTGTGAAAAGATACTTTTAAATAGCTTAAAAGCCTCCCACACGCCACTTCAACAGGAAGAAAAATAGAAAAATGGTGAGTTTACCTGTCGTGCATTTAAAGATTTGTGATAAACATTAGCTTTTTTGTTTATGAGTAATCAGACAGCAGTCAGAGAGCTCTCAGCTGGAGATCCAGATGATTTCCAGACAGGTGAGCTAAAGCTGAAAAAGATTGAAATGGTGCTACCAGGCGAGCTAATTTTTTATTTTGGCCCACCATCTAAAATAACTCAAACTTCTAAAGTTTAAAAGCAAACTACCACTACTTTACTTTTGCTGTAGCTGGGACACATTTAACAAGAAGAAATAAGGATCCAAACGGCATCATTTCAGCGTATGACGGAGCACAGACTTCTAATCACGATTGTGACAGGAATGAAAATGACAAGGATCAGGAGAAATTTGTAGCTTGATGAGAACCAGTGGGGAACTAAACCTGTGTGCTGGTAGCATAATTAGCTAAGAAATGGTAATGTGCTCACAGTACTGTCAAGTCTAATATTGCATATCAGAGTATAAGTAGATGTATTTGTTTCCTACTTGCGTATTAAACAGGACACGAAACAGAACCTAATGCCTAAAGATGACGTGCAGGGTTATTTGCCATATGACACATGTAACAAAGCAACGGTAAGTATTATGGTGCCTTAGCATGATAGTGAGGGCAAGCTAAGAGAGAGATATGTGATATATACCATATTAGCTCAGTTCTTGTGTCTGTTGGGCTATATTTTAATGTTCCACCACTGTCTGTCTCTGTCTTGTGCACCAGTGTGTTGGCAGCCTCATGCTAATGGAGACAGTTATCCAGTAAAAGCAGCTGCATAGATTGAACCACCATCTGCTATCAATCTCACACATTTAGCTGCTTCTCTGTAAAATCTCTCAGTACATTATCCTCTCATTTAAAATGTGGGTCACATGTAGTCCTGTTTGGAGTCTCTTCAACTGTTCAGTGTGCACCCAGGCAAGTAAGCTGTAAGTAAGTAAGTCTGTTAGCCCC
The DNA here is from genome assembly GCA_028567055.1 of Leptatherina wallacei. Lineage (NCBI taxonomy): Eukaryota > Metazoa > Chordata > Actinopteri > Atheriniformes > Atherinidae > Leptatherina > Leptatherina wallacei. The sequence continues at coordinate 33,652,509 of JAOXYM010000001.1, forward strand.
TTCAGTTTTAAAAAGCTTTGGATTTTGTGTCCTGGAAGCTGGAGTACATGCAGCCTGCACTAAAACAACATTCATGCTGGTGAAAATCCCCCAAAACAACCACCTAAAATTTATTTAAACTTTTCATGCGCTGTAGACTTAGCAGACATATATCTCCACTGAACATTCTGGATATAAATAGTAAGTGATTGTGTTTAATCAGCAGGCCACTCGGTGGTGTGGTGGTTAGTACCGCTGCCTCACAGCAAGAAGGTCACTGGTTTGAGCCTCGACCTTTCTATATGGAGTTTGCATGTCCTCCCCTTGTATGCGTGGGTTCTCTCCGGTTACTCCGGCTTCGTCCCAAAGACATGCATGTTAGGTTAATTGTTCACTCTAAATTCTCTGTAAGAAGGATTGTAAGTGGTTGTATGTCTCTCTGTCCTGGCCCTGCCATAGACTGGTGACCTGTCCAGGGTGTATCCTTCCTCTCACCTGCTAATTACTTGGATAGACTCAGACTCCCCTGTGACCCTGAATTGGAATAAACGGTATAGAAAATGGATGGGTTGGATGTTTCAAATCAGCATATGATAGATACGAGACATCATTTCTATTCCCAGCTCCTTAACTGAATCAAAGTCTTATTGTGGCAGTATTTGTGATATTGGCAAACATCACATCCTTATCTACTGAATAAATGTGATATAGCTTGTGATTTACAATCCAAATTTCAATGTTATGGTACATACAGCAAAAATATTAAGTTGGAATTCTGCCACAAGATCACTTACATGTTAAACATTGGCATTGTCCTGGAAAGGCTTTTCTACATAATCAGGCTTTACACGAAGAAAGACATAAATGCGTAAAGTCTGAACCAAGCAAGTACTCAGTGTTTATGTTTCACAGATAAAACATGAGGTCGTCATTTTCTTATGAATAATTTCTTGTCTTTATTATATTTTCAGCAAATAGATTTTCATGCTGATTTGGCTAATGCTGTATGCAAAATTAATACTGTCAATTATCAAAATGGATTACATTTCCCATTTTAATTATTCTGCCTCTTGGGTTTCAGGCAGGAAAATAGTCGCTGTACAAATGGTGTTTGGATATGTAAGAAACAAAGCTCACCAGAGCAAATGTAGAATTATGAAGACGTAAACGTACATGAATTTATTGTAATGTAATGAATATATTAGCTTCCGTATGGAAATGCATGCTTTGCATATCCGTGTGCATGTGCCAGCGACAGATCATTTCCAAACTTTCCCAAGTGTCACCCTTGCATGCGTTTTCATGGCTCCATTGACAATCTGGTTGCGTTCATCTGTGCAGGTCACCCACAACTCCACATTGCGTCAGCGTTGCAGTTGCTGCCTTCTTGTCCTTGTTATGCCAGATGCCTCATGTGCTACAGATGTTTACCAAGCACATGCGTCAGTCGCCCCATGGCGATGGAGCCGGTACGAGGCTGGATGAAAAAAAAAGAAAGAATACCTCCTCCTCTTCTTCTTCTTCCTCCTCCTTCTGCACAAGGTTAATCTCATCCTCAGCTGCAACTAGGATGTCACCCTAATGAAGCCCCAACAGACAAACACTTAATAATAAGAGTTAAGAGTAAATTAACCTTGAAGACTTTGCACGTATCTCTTCTTTTTTCATACCCTATATGTGTGTGTTTCCTGTGATCAAGGACGGGCATTCATTTAGCTAGAGGAGGTCAGAACAAAAACATTCCCTTGATGGTTGCAAATTTCCCTCTGTCGTCTACGTTCCACGCGGAGCAGCGAGGAGAGGCTCAGCCTCTGTTTTCTTCTTTAATGTTGTCTGAGGCAGATAAAAAGCTACAAGCTGCTCTCCCTCCTGCTCACTGGGGTTTTTTTCCCCATTCTTGCTGCTGATCAATGCTCTTAATGATGGTAATCAATCAGGAAAATGAAAGATTTACTCTCCAATATTAATTTTGCTCGGCATCGATTGGGGAGAGAAGAGTATTACTGCCATTAATGCCTTTTGAGGTGCCGTATTGAGTTGCTTGCCTCTAAAAACAAGTCGTTCATCTTTCATTTCAACAGTTTTATTACACCTTTAAACATAATTAGAAACAGATAACAGTCACTTGAGGTGATATTTACTAAACTCTTTGATAATCTTGCTTTTTTGTGTTAGGTAATTATGTTCAACTTAGGTGTCAATTCCTTTGTGTAAATGTTCTCCTACACTGATTTTGCTCATCTGTTAAAATAAATTTTGTCTCTGTCCTGCGGAGATAGACTTCACTGCTGTCATGTAGAAACCTGTTACCTCCACTGTTTCTCACACAGTAACAACAGCGTGATTCATTTTAAACGGTCAATCGGGCTCATGTGCAAAGTTTTTGCATCACAGAAACACTTTTGTGTCTTCAGCATGTGGTAACACAATGAAGCCCGGTCTTTTGTGCTGACTCGGATGTATGCGATGACAGCTGGTGCTAATGATACGCCACTCACTGAACCACCAGGGGCAGACAACATGCCACACCGACGAAAGGATTCATGCCACGAGCCGATTCTGCCTGTAATATGATGCCGTGTTATCGGATCAGCTGATCAAAGGCTGGTAGGAAACTTGAAAGCTGCAAGCTGCCTCTGCAGCTAAGTGCACACATCTTCTTTAACCTGCCTTGCAGTGTGATTTCTGTGAAGTGACACCGCTTTCAGGCAGCGTGGCAGCTGTCTAGTGGCCACGAGGCAACAGAGGCCTCAATCAATCACAGATTTGCTTTGTTAGCATGTATTTGGTTTGCTGTTTATTTAGGCCACATTCATTTCTAAAGAGAAATCTGCACATGATCCCAGTTATCATGGCACTTCTTGCCTTGACACTGACATGAAGCCTTCTCGCTGTTATTCACCGGCATAACACAACATAATACTTTTAAGCCAGGGTGCGGAATCGTCTTCTTTATCCCCGTCTTGCCTTTCTTTTGTCAGTGTATACATGCTCCTCAGCTAAAGTGAGAAAAGTGGAGCAGGTTTTGTTGATGACTTAAGGGATGGAAAGCACACCGGGACCTCTAATGCACCTAGTATTTAAATAATCCCCGGGTCTCCTCCATCCTTTTGATGCCTTTGTTCACTTTGAAAAGTTATCACCATACAGGCTGTACTGTTGGTTCCCGGATGAAGAGAGAAAGAGAGAGTGTGAGAGAAGGAGATGTTGAATCATGCTGCCATACCTTTTTCTTCTGCATCCAGTTCCCAGAGCGTGAAAGAACATCTGAATACACATTCGAAATCTTATCTCACTCCTGCTGTACTCCTGAATTCTGCCTTTTCCAGGCACTGCAGAAAGCAGGGAAAAAGGGAACCCAGGAATAATCAGCCATGCTTATCTTCCTGCTGTACTGAGGAGAGCTATAATGAGACTCACTCATCCATAGTGGAGAGCTTAATAATTCATTGTGGTAGCTTTGCAGGTGAACCCTATCACATTACAATTTAAAAGCTCTAAAGCTAGTATTGCTGAAGGGGAAAGCAGCAAGGCTGAATGCTAGGCTGAAAAACCCTCGTGCATAAATGTACCCAGACACCACGTAAAGTCATTTACACAAACACACACTCGCTTAATGAGCTCCGGTTTTCTCTAAATCGACTTGTATTGCAGCACGCAGGCCTCTTTGCAAAACAATCTTCACCATAAACATTCACCAAGTGGTACTCTAATGTGGTAAACACAACAACATAGTGAAATAGCCCTTTGTTTTCTTCTTAATTTGAGAAGCACCTTTCATATTAGCATACATGGCTCAGCCCATACCTGGGGAACAAAAGTTAACATTCTGTCAGCATAGAAAAAGTGCTTAAAACAAAGCATTTTATTTATTTTGTCTCAAGGGCAAGATTTACCTTCCAGACCTTTTTTTTCCCTTTCATACAACCCAGCTCACCCCATCTCACCCACCTCTTGGCAAGACGCCATGGAAGCTCTTGTAAGGAGGGGGGACATTAGTATTTCTGTGAGTCGACACTCTTGTTTTCATGTGGACCTTTGCTCTGATTAAGGATCTAGAAGAGTCTGATGGCATTTTTTATTCCCTCCTAAAACTCATTTTCTCACAGGGAACCTTCAGACATTCTACAAAGATGGGGTCGGCTTTGTCAGTGACCTCTGGCACCGACTGTCTGTGGAGCACATCCCAGATGGGTTGGACCATGGCCCACACGTCTTCCTCTCTCTTTCTGTGCCTTTCTCTCTATCTGTTGCTCTCTCCCTCCAGCACCTTCCTCGTAGGACACGACAAAGAGCTTGGGACGCTTGGCACAAGGACTGCATACCGGAGTGACCTTGCAGGGCTGCCTAATGGAGAACTTGGCGTTGTTCCACCGTTTCTCAGCCAGCAGACATGCACCCCTACCACCATCACCTCCTCTCGGTCTATAGATCTGGGCTATACTCACCTCTAACCCATCCTCCCCCAACATCCCCACCCAAGAGCTAGGACACATCAAATCAGTGACATTAATTGTCACCAGCAACAGCGGCTGATAAAAGCTCCCTGCCCCGCTTCGCTGCGGGGATGCAGCCGAGCCCCGAGGGAATTCACTTGGCTCCAAGGAAGCCATGCGACGACACGACAGAAAAGTGCTTGTGTACGTGCGTGCATGTGTGTTTTGCACATCATGGCAGTGTGTTCGCAAATGCAATGATGAGAAATGTCAGAACATGTTGGAATCTCATTAGCCCATAGTAACCCTCAGGGAACAAGTGTGATGGGATTAACTGATAAGTAGATAATTCACATCTAAGAGTATTATCTTGGGATAAAACACTGGATAAGTCATCTTAGATTATGCGCTACTGCAACACAATCCCTGCGCTGCAGTGACAATATTATGACAAATGTTTGTGCATAGATTGTGTCTCGGGGACAACAGTTTATAACAGTTATGAGCTGGGAGAAAATTGACTAAATTAATATGAATCTTTAATAACCTCATTAAAGGACGAGTTTAACTTTCTGAAACAATAAACTTTTAGGCAAATTGAAGAAATACAGTGCAGAGAAAGTGAAAGTGTGGTGCATATGCAGGTTTAAAGACATCTACATTAACCCCATTAGGAAGAGAACCTCATGCCTTCTCCTTAGTATTTTGAGATTTATATTTATTTTTTATTTTTTTTATCATGATACAATACAGAGAAGACATTTTAAACCTGAATCAAAGGCAGTTTCAATCCATTTTACACCTTAACTGCAATATAGCATGACTGCTTCCTGTTAAATCCAATCTTATATCTATATATCTACAGGGGGTGGCATGGTTTTGTAGTGGTTAGCACTGTTGCAGGAAGATTCCTGGTTTGAACTTTGGCTCTCTGTGTGGCGTCTGTGTTCCTTTAGGTGGCTTAGTCTCCCCTCACAGTATGAATACATGTATGTTAGGTTTATTGATGAGTGTTCATGGTTGTATATCTGTAGTGCAAGCACTGTTATAGGCTGGTGAACTTTTCCCACTTCTCGGCCCATAACTCCAGCAATAGATCTCATTTCCTTGCAAACCTGAACAGCACAATGTAGTTCTGGAGAATGGATGCATGGATAAAATACACTGTATATATCCTGACATATTTCTTGATATGTTCTTTTATTGCTTTATAAAGCTGCAATGTGAGATTTATTGATTGATTGATTGATCTGACTCAAGACTAAAAACTCCTGTACAACCTAACTTCCCCTTCCTGCTTTTCCAAATGGGGAGCTTGCTGACAGCTGTCTCCTGCAGGTAACAGATGCTGACTACTCTGAACACTTGAACACCAATTGTGTGTCTAACCAACAGTTAAGGGTATTTTTCACTAAGTTTTCATCTATGCATCAAGTTCTGTAATTAGCTGATGAAGGATTGAATGTTATCTGTCTGTGATTTTGCTCTGACCATTAAAGGACCACAGCCTTGTCCATCTTTGCAGGTGTAATAAATTGCCTGCTTCTGAACTGCTATAAATGCAGTGCTTTTCTTCTTAGTCTAAAAGGGGTGTTGAGATGTTTAACGAGCCTGTGAAAGTTTTTTCTTTCCCTCCTATAGCCTTTAGGGCAAAAGTTAATGAAGCAAAAATTGAGGAATAAAAGTTACCAGGTTTCTTTAACTGTGGGTCTAAGTTTAATATTTTACAATGTTTTTGTCCATTCTTCCTTTTGTGGATCATCCCACAAATTGCCCCTCTCATTTACAATTTCTTCTCTCTTTTTTTTTTCTTTAAATCCGAACATGTCCCTCCCAATCAAGACCTAGTACAATGAATAGGACCAAGCCTTAAGATCTCAAACTGTGTAGCTTGCTCAGAACTTCAAGAATTGTGATATAACCACTGGCCATAACCAGCTGAGCCATGAAAGGAGAATCTAAAAAAAAATCAATTTTAAAACTCATAGGTTGCAACAGCAGAGATCATTTCTCCTTCAAGTGTTGCTGAAGCATTTTGGTGGAGTTGTAAGGGTGGAAGAAACACTTTCCAGAGGCTGCAGAGAGGAACAGAGTGACTCACCGTAATCCAAATAAGAAAAAAAATAGAAGAATTTCCTCAGGTGTTCCTGGGATAAAAAAAAAGGCATTAGTTTGAATACATTTCCACTGTCCACATGTGGTTTGCTTGGATGTGCAATTGGCCAGGCCAGTAGATAAGAGACAGCTTAAGCCCACAGTCACCATGGATCACTCTCTTGGCCGGTATAAATAGAAAAAGGTAAATAAGCCAAATATTTGGCTCTTCACATTTGATCTAGCAGCACTTTCCATGTGATTTCAAGGTTTTTCTGTGAATTAAAGATAGCTGCAGGTTGTTTCCTCAGAGAATCAGAGCCATCTCAGACCACTGTAACACTCAGATAAAAACAGCAATGACTAATGGCACATCCTCCCTAAAGGCAGGGAAGACAAATATCACACATGATCATTACTTGTTTTTGCTGTTAGCAAAAAAGAATGTGGTAATGTCCACCATTCCCATGTCAGCTGCCAGCTTGGTGTTGTTCAGGGATGAGTTAATGTTTAAATGGCACACACTGCTCGTGGATATTTTCTGAATGCTCAGAATTCCTCACATAAATGCAAACAACCTGTAGTCAGAGCACATTTCAGGCATTTTACATAGTTTTCTACAACTGCAAGAATTCAAAGCAGTGGCGGCTAGATTCTACGGTGGCTGAGAAGTGCAAAACACAGTTACATTTTGAAAACAAATTTATATTTCATTAAACACATAGACAAATTTGAAATCAAATTTACATTTTAGGAAATCCATTTACTTTTATGAAACAAATCTGCATTTTAGGAAATAAATTTACAAAATGTTAAATTATTGTACAAGTGCAGAGACAAATCTATAAGTGGCAAAACACAAACCCCAAAAGATATTAATGAAAGACAGCTCTAAATGGAAAGGGAATGTCCTAAATACCGGAAATGACGCAGCGATGACCTCAGCTTGTAGTTCAGTTGCACATGGGAAGTTTGAATTTGTTTCCTAAAATGTCATTTTTCCTCCTAACAATTAGATTTAGTTTATGATGAAGGAATTTAATTTTGGCTGAAAGTGTTCTGTATTTGCAGAAAACAGTAAGCAGTTTGTGTTTTTGGTCATTTGCATAGACTGCCTGATCAGCAGCTTAATTTTATTTAAAGTAAACACATTCAGGAATGAATTATAAAGAAAAAACAGCACAAAAACAGACAAGTGAAGCTAGTCTTCACATATTCATCCATCTATCTATTTTCTATACCACTTATTCCAAATCAGGGTTGCGGGGAAGCTGGACCTTGTCCGAGCCTTTAGCAGGCGAGAGGCAGGGTACACTCTGGACAGGTCGCCAGTCTAACACAGGGCCTCTTCACATACTATTCTTTGCAAGGATACTGTAAGATAACTTTTTTCTGTAACAAAAAGCAGAATTCCATGTCTTTGTGTGGTCTGTGCATCTTAGCTTTATACATAAAGACCGAAACAGAAACATGATGAGCTTTGAAGTCAAACTAGGTTTAACCACTGTAGAAATGCAGAAAGCCATGTTGCAGCTAAAGGCTTAATGTCTGTTTAGTATTGTCGTCGCTATTATACCGCTATGATTTTTAACCCTTTGATGCATAGTGTCCACTACAGTGGACATCAATCTGACAGCTGGTTTATTCATGGGTTTGGGATGGAATATTTGTAATTTTGCCACTTCAGGGGACATCAATGAGTCATGCAATACACTGCTACTCACTGTAGAAT
>JAOXYM010000001.1:33669762-33681088 GCA_028567055.1 Leptatherina wallacei
GATTTTCATACACACATTTCTGCCTTTGTAAGGGATATAACCATGGAGGGCACCATAAGTCATACTTGCAGTATTTACAGGAGTTAACCACACTATATGTTGTGAAAACCAGGACATTCTAGTAACCCATGTGAACCCTCTATATAAATGATAAACCATAGTTTTGGAAGTTCTATTAATGGTCAAAATGATCAAAGAAAATGGGTCATCTGAATCAATGACTCTAAAATACTGCACATGGACAGACCCTCCATCATGTGACACGTAGGTTTCTGAAGAGCTGAATTGAGGCTCGTTGGGAGGTTCCCACTTTCGCCATCTGTCGTGACTCCCGGAAAATACTAAAATGGGCGAAGAGGTGAAAACGGGGCTGTGATCGTGGGGATGGATGATTGGCATCCATCAAACTCTGAGCTGCCTGTAGCTACGAACTAACAGAGCTAATCCGGAGCTAACGGGAGCCAACCAGCTAACAGAGGTAGGCGGGCTCAAGCTAAGGTGCGCTGTTAGCTGGCTAAAAACATAGTTGTGCTACCCTCTGCCTGCTTGCTGCCAGATATCTGGCACCTGTCAATCAAAAGGAATGAGTATAAAAAAATTCACTCCCCCCACAGTTGTCACGAAGGTAAACTTGACCTATTAAAACAGGGGTGTCCAAAGTCGGTCCTCGAGGGCCACTGTACCAGATAGATTTCCAATGTATCACTGCTCCAACACATCTGAATCAAATTAAATAGATCCAACAGCCTATGAAATTATACACAATGACTCCTTAATTTGATTTAGGTGTGTTAAAGCAGGGAAACATGGAAAACCTGCAGGATTGTGGCCCTCGAGGACCGGAGCTGGACACCCTTGTATTAAACCTAAAATGTTTATTTTGTACCAGGCTGCTGTAAACATGTTTATTTCTGCTGTGAAGTTGGCCTTTCTAACATGGGAGTCTATGGGGATTGACTCCCTTTTGGAGCCAGTCCCAATCAGATGAGGGTGGAACTGCAAATTCTTGCACTTCCACGGCTTCACATTTCTCTGCTGGAGGTTGATCTGAATGCAACATTCTCAGTTAAAGAGGAAAAAAGATTAAGACATTAAATATTTTTGTTACCTTCCAGCTGTGTACCAAGCTTAAATAGTGAAACAGACATTCTCTTGACAGGTATGTCATAGTTGCTAGAATTCAGCTGGCAAACAATGGTATAGATCAGGGATGGGCAACTCTGGTCCTCAAGGTCCACAGCCCTACAGGTTTTAGATGTTTCCCTGTTCCAACACACCTGATTCAAAATGAATGGCTTAATAGTATGGCTCTCTGCCCAAGCATGTCGACCCATTAATCTGATTCAGGTGTGCTGCAGCAGGAAACATCCAAAACCTGTAAGACTGTGGCCCTTGATGACTGGCTTTGTCCAACCCTGGTATGGGGTATGCACACCAGCATGGGTGGAAAAGACTCAGCGCAGCAGTCGCAGCAGTGTTTGGTGCATCTCTTATTCTTAGTTGTCTCTGGTAAATGATTATAAAAGCCCCAGGTGAATATGACCCGGATGTTGGTGGTGAGCCAGAACTCTTCTCTAAGGAGGACCGAAACTGCCAAATTAGAAACAAATATAGACATATACTCGGTACCCACTCCTTCCCACAAAAAACACTTCCATCTCCCTCCTGAAGCCACAAGCAGCAGAGCCAGACAGGCACGGTCATCCGTGCAAATGTAAAAGGAAAATGATACAGAAATAAATAAAGGAACGGAAGTAAAGAAGGAAATTTAAAACAAAACCAATTAAATAAATAAATAAACAAGACTGAAAATTGAATGTCAAAGTAAATAAATAGGAGTATTAACAGAAGTTTAAATTGAAACATTTAAAACAACAATGGATATATCAATTTGTCACATTTTCTAGATTTTTTTAATAGAAAACTTTTGTTTGGAAATTTTTCATATTTCTAATTTTGACAGTTTTGGTCCTCCATATAGGCACAAAATGATTTCACAGTGTTCAATATCACTAGAGTGTTTATTACATTACACTTTATTAAAAGTAAGAAATATAACCCAGAATAATATAGAATAGTCATCGCAGCAAATGAGTTTGTGACACACATCAACCCATTCCCGCTCATACAGCAGTTCTCAGACCAGTTTTCCACTGGGAAAGTAGCATGCATGTTATGTGTTACCAAACTGCTGCTGCATTCGCACCAATACCATGCTTTTAATCTGATGTTTATTCTATTTTGATAAAGGTTTGGTCTGTTTACTTGTTGGTTGTTTTTAAGCACTTAGTCGTTTGTCCTATGTGCTTCTTGGTTTGTTTTTTGCTACTCATACAAAGATGGCTTGACTTCTGCTGTAACTACTCATGTTTTAATGGTCTTATATACAGTTTTTCGTTTATTTTTCTTTTTGTATGTGTAGTTGGTAGTTGATATAACCCAAAAAGTGAAGTTAAGAAAGTGACTCTGCTGTAAATGTTGAACAGTCACCAGTTGCTGCAAATAATTCATTATTATGATTAATCTTAACGAGTAAACTGTGTTTTTAATGTCTAGAATAGTACACTGGCCCTCAAGGACCAGGACTGATGATCGCTGAAGGATTTCAGACTGAAACTACACTGAAAGTGTATTGTTGCCGATATGAGCTCAATATGATTACCAACACATTTTTTTACTATGTATTTTGGCTAGAACCATTTCTGCTTACCTCATGTGGGAAAAAGGCATCAAAATGAATGAAGTGAGGCTGAATGTCTAAGATGCACTTCTCATGCAGCCAGTGTGGATGCTTTAATCTGTCAACATGGGAGTCGAAATGACATTCATGACATTCCATGCACGTTGCTCTCCTGGTGTAAAGCTGGCAAGGTTAACCTACAGCGTGTTGAAGGATACTTCAAGATGCAAACAAGCTGTGGATTGAACCGCCAACCTTTTGTTTGGCAGAGGACCACTGTTCCTTCTCCCCTACATCAGTAAGTATCAAACAAGTGGTGCGACCTACAAAAGGAAACACAATTAACAAAAAACTAAATCTAGGATATAAAGTGAAAAAGCCACAACACCGAGAAAAGATAAACCACCTGTTCACATCTTGGTTACAGCGATTCTCATAAATATACCCTTGTTATTTACCCGATCTGTAAATGATTAGAATGTTTCGACCTTGTTTTTTTATGCAAAATAATTATATCAAGGAGAGGAATGAATAATAGGTGAAAAATAAAACCCCACACTGTGATTATTTCTGTTCACATGACTGAATATGACCCACTATTATGCTTCTATGCATAGTTTAATTCATAACATACAAAACTGTAACAAATAAAAACCTCCAAACAGGTGTGTGTTGACTGGCTTTTATCAGCTGTGGACATATTTTCTCTATGTTTTGAAACATGAGGGAAAACTGCACACAGTGTGACACTTGTTTAAGACAATGTAAACATTTTGAAAGGAAGTTATGTGGTTGGCAATCTCTGCTTGAGAAAAATCGATGCAATTTCAGTGTGGAAGGCCGGGATGCATTTTAATGTCACTCGTGAATGGAGTCAGACTAAATCACATGCACACTCAAAAATAAATGTAAATGTCTGACGCAGAAGATGACATTGAATTTATACATATACAGGGAGTCACAATATCAGTACAAGCTTCATTTAATCTGCATCCAAATACCATCAATCACAATCCTAATGCATCTCATTCCTTTTTAGATATATCTGTTTTTTGTTTTTTTTTGTAAAGTCACGATTTAACAACACGTTCTCACTCCCAATGCGTCACCAGTCTGACAAATGGTCAGGGTCCCTTAGCGTCACATGCTGACTCAATACGTACCTGTTTTTCGGCATTTTTTGATGCATTAAGGCAGCGTTGACACCCAAATGCTTCCCGTGGCGTCTACTTCCGACGTTGTCGGAAAAACAACCTGATCTCACATGTGAAATAAACACAACATTATTTTGACACCTCCACTTATTTACGTGTTGGTGGCCTGTAATTGTTCAAAATTACTTGCTGGGCCCACAAAAATGAGGGCAATGTAAACTCAATGGGGGGGGGGGGGGCAAAACCAAAAAGATTCATTTTTTTTAATACTCAGTCAAGCACTCTCTGATACGTTGTCTCTGAAGGAGTCTCAAAGAAGTGAGAAAAAACGTTGGCTTTTACTAAACCAGTTACATCATTAAAAGATCTTCATCTGAAGAATAATATCAAATTATGACTCTGCGATCATTGGATGTGCTGCAGATAGACAGGAGAGGGAGTGCAGGGGCCTGCTGGAGAACTTTCTGGGATGGTGCAGGTGTGCAGCTAAACAACTCCAAGTCTAAGAAGATGGTAGTGGACTTCAGGAGAAAGAGGGCCTAGCTGTAGCCTATTTCCATTGAAGGCTCAAACATGGAGGTGATGAGGACCAATAAATACCAGGGACTGCAGCTGGATGACAAACTGGACTGGTCTGGGACTGACCCAGCAAAAACACCCTTCCTTCATATTTCAAACATTGCAGCAGAAATTTTCGTCATTCAGCAGCCTAACTGAATGATCTGTGGAGAGGAAAAAGTAAATATGTTGGTTTATTTAAGATATTCGCCCAAACCATCAGCAGCCAATCGGAAGAGGAGAAAAACCATCTCGTTTGAGATGAGCGCAGGGAGTCTTCATGTTAAACCAAACATGGCTCGATATGTTTCGCTGTTTATGACTGTAACGTGTGTTTGATGTCAGCTACTTTTTAATGGGGGCAAAGTTGTCTAAGTTGTTGCCTGCACCAGATGAAGTGTTACTGGCACGGCCCACTCGCAGGACCGTTTGGGGAAACACCTGGAGGGATGACGTAGTAGGCTGGAATTCCACGGGCGAGCAGGAAGACACGGCACCAGATTGGGAACATTTTAGCTGTCACCCAGCGATTAGACACAGACAAGCGGAAGAAAATGATCCCTGTTGCAGCATCGGGCTTTTATCTGTTCCAATTTCTTATCGAGGTTAATTGATAACAGGAAAATAAAATGATCCTTTCAGTCACGTAAACGAATCAGATTCCGTGGCCATGCTTGATCCAAAATCATCTGATTAGACTACGTAAAAAAAGAGAGAAAGGAATGTGAAATTACGATAAATATAGGCTATTTAGTATATGGTTAGGGGCTATTTTCCAGCATATTCTGCCTTTTTTGTTGTTTCAGAACCATAAAAGTCCCACAGACAGAGCCCCACAATAGATTTATCAGCCCTGATGTGCTCAGGATTTTATAAGATATGTGCGAATATCTGTGCATTATTTTGCATGAGAAGTCATATGATCCATTTGTGAGAACGCCTGACCTCAGTTAATTAGTGAAATTAAATAAAGATATCAAAAACACTTTTTTGCTTTCGGAAACGTAAAATGAACCTTTTGTGGAACCAGGAAAGTTGTGTCCCCCATTGATTTTACATTGCTCTCATTTTTGTGGGCCCAGCATGTAATTTTGAACAATTAGGTGCCACCAACACGAAAATAAGTGGAGGATGTCAAAATAACATCGTGTTTATTTCACATGTGTGTAAGATCAGGTTGTTTTTCGACATGTTGAGTAACCTAGAACATGGAAATCCAACAACGTCAGAATAGACGCCACGGGAAGCATTTGGGTGTCAACTAAATCTTCCTTAATGCGTCAAAAAATGACAAAAAACAGGTACCTATTAAGTCGGCATGTGACGCTGAGGGACACTGACCATTCGTCAGACTGTTGACGCATTGGGAGTGAGAACGTGTTGGATCTTAACCCACGCTAGGATCAGCTGAGAGTGTCACAGACATTCTTCGCCGTCACATGATTGTTCCCCTGAGTTGGCGGCGAGCGATGCCAGACTTAATTATAAAACTGTGAATCCATGGGACAAAGCCTGACACCATGTCAGATTAAAGCTCATTCATCATGATGGTACCACAAGAAGAGATAGAAAAACTTAAAAGAATGACTCAATAGGAAGGAACTAAACAGAGAGGATGGAAGAAAAAAAGGGGAAAAGAGGAAAAGAATAAAAAGGAAGTGCCTCTCCACGGATGGCTTGTCATCTGAGGTGAGACTGAGCAGAACAGAGGTAAACAATGGATGTTTGGTAAAAGGCAGAAGCAGTCAGTCAGGCAGTAATAAAAGAGAAAAAAAAAAGAAAAAGAGGAGAAAAAATAAAAACAGCCGCAAGTCTTTCTGAAGGGAAGCTGCCAGACTCCATTTGTCTGAGTGTGCAGCACACTCTGTCACCTGCCATAACTACCCATCAACCCCCCGGATTTTTCAGCCCCAACAATCCTCTGTAGCTGTGGCGATGTTACATGTGTGTGTGCACATTGTGTATGTCTATAGATCAGTGTGTGTGTATGTATGTGTGTGTGTCACATGGCCCAGACTGGTGTGAGGGCTTGTTTGAAGTGTATGAGAGAGATGCAGCTACTGATACCAGATGACATTCTTGACTGTGTTGTAGTGCCTTGAGTGTTGACCTGCTAAGGTGGCTGTTCCAACACAAGGCTTCTGTCTGGGCTTATCTAGACCTTCACATCCTCTCGCTCACAGACAAAGACTGTTTGCATTTCCCACCTGTGAAGATAAAAGTATCAAATGAAGCACTGTGCACAACAAACACAATAAAGACGAGAGAAAGTCGGTGTTTTGGCGAGCAAAAGCAGTCACATGAGAAGTGAAGATATACATTTTAACATTTTCAAATGATTTCATTCAGACTAGGCTTTGCTGAGTTCAACTATGTCAAACACTGTGGGAGTAGTTTTCACCACAACAGCAGGGTTTTATGCATCTTTGCATAACAGCTAACAAATGGCAGCTCCTTATTAACATTAAAAGTAATCTGTTTATAAGTTAAGATTTTTTTCCCCCGACCAAATAACTCCTTTATATCTAAATCAATGTGCATGTATTGCTTCCTTTTTTTCTCCATGTAGTATTCTAGGATCTGTAAATCCTAAAAATTCTCCGTCTCTCTTGGGTTTGTTTTATATGAAAGTATCAGTGTGAGATTCGGAGACAGCCATTGATACGCTGCAGTTCCAAGGTGGAAATGTTCAGTCACATTGTTGACTTTTTCTTACACTCAAGATATGTCTCTTCATATGCAGAAATAAAAAAGAAAAAACACTATTTGAACATGTTACAATGACAAAAACTTTATCCATAATATAAACAATTCTTACGGTTAAAACTTGGTTGCATTTCTCAAGATGATTCTAGAAATAAAAAACAACTTTCTGCATTAAAATGACTTACATATAATTCCATATCTATTTCCTCATGATGTCAATGAGGAGCTATGAATATGCTAATCTGGTCTGGCTATTTGTCCTCCCACCTGCATGCCTTGCCTTGCCTACCTGCCTTGTCTTAGCTATATATAGTAGATTTATTATCGGGGTGATTTAGCTGTTTAGAGAAAAAGAGGAGGCGGGATTATAAAAGGAAGCTTCAGAATGGTAATGCATTTACTTGATCTTGCTTTCAAGAATATTAGGCATGCACCGCTGCTCTTGTGCATTTAAAGCCACCAAGGTGCCACAGGTTTTCAGCTTGGAGCAGTCGTGGTCAGATCCAAACCTTACACCAAGACACAACGTATTCGCAAATGTTATGAAACAAAGGAGGAAGTCATCCTCACCAAATATGAATTTGGTGTAAAGAATGTTGGCAGATGCCAACCATAATTACATTAAAGAGACATCTAGTGGCTGTTGGATTAACTACATGTTAAGGCTAAGAGTCGATGACAGTGACAGTTACATTGTAAAAAGAATGTACCTCGGCTGAGACCACGGTCCATTTATAGCCCTAGCAAAGTGATGTCACAGCATTGAGTTATGCAACCATGGCAACTTATATAACGGCATCCATAAAGATGACAGTCAATTCATAAAAAGAATGTATTTTAGGTCTAACCATGTCATCTTCTAATGTTGTTCAGTCTCATTGTTGCCTTATTCCAACCAGGTAGTGAGTAAAGTGGATATGGATGATGATGTCTAGCAATGGCTTTTCACCGTCTTTATAATTCTGTCTGTTTATGGTTATATGTTCCTTCAGTGTTTCATTCATTCATTCATTCATTCATTTTCTGTACCGCTTAGTTCAATTTAGGGTCGCTGGGGGCTGGAGCCAATCCCAGCAATTATCAGGCGAGAGGCAGGCTACTCCCTGGACAGGTCGCCAGTCAATCACAGGACCCACAGAGAGAAACAAACAACCATTCACTCACACACACACTCACTCCTAGGGAGAATTTAGTGACCAATTAACCTAACATGCATGTTTTTTGGACGGTGGGAGGAAGCCGGAGAGAACCCACACATACACAGGGAGAACATGCAAACTCTGCACAGAAAGGCCACCCTTCGAACCCCCCCGAACCACGAACCAGCGACTTTCTTGCTGTGAGGCTCAGTGTTTCATTAAATGAATTAATTCAAGTCATGGGTTTCTTGAATTGTGTGATTAAAGTACATTTCTGTTAATGAAAGTGGTTTGTATCGTAGTGCAAACCACTTTCTTGTCTGAATAATATTGATGGGTAACAAATACGCCAAGATATTGTCTTCAATTAATCAAATCACAGAAATCATTAAAGACACAGTTCGTAACTTTACGACCTTAAAACTCTTTGTTCCAGACTCTTTTAACGGTACAGTGACATCTGTGCATTTCTGGAGCCGTCGCTGGCCAGCAGCGTCCAGCTGAGAAACCACACTACATCTTTTTTCATCCGGGACGGCACATGACGTTGCAGCTGAGTTTCACTTCACACACCGAATGACACACTAGCAAATAAAACACACTGGCCATTTTGAATGTGCACAAGGGCCGATTCAGCAAAGAAACGTAAAAAGAGGAAGAGAGGAAAAGAAAGAGACAAAACAAGAGATAAGACAAGAGTCAAGATAAGACTGCCTTTTACTGTCTGGAGAGAGTTCACAGTACAGGTAGGATGCAAGATGGAGGCTGGATTAGCCGTCAATAAGGGGCTGAGAAAATTGCAAAAGTTCTGTAGTGTGCCTTTAAGCAAAATAATCCTGTATTCAGGTCAGTCACTGAACAGAATATTTTGCATCATAAACTTCTGCTTGCTGGGAAAGGCTCCAGCACCCCTGCAACCCTGAATTGGACTAAGCAGTGCAGAAAATGAAGGAAAAATGTCTGCTTGTTCAGAAGTCCGAGCCACTCAATTATATGATTCTGCAAATAAATATCTAACATAAGAGCAGCAAAACACTTTGTGGACCACTTTCATGTCCCTATGTCGAAATCAAACCTACACCCTTGAAATGAAGCATTCTGGATGAGTCATGTGATCAAACCAAAGTTAAGGTAACTATCAACATGTAGCTTCTTGTTTGTAAAACAATCTGCACTGTGGTATTTCTCAGATATGTTTCATAAATGAAATGGTTTCAGGAATCAAGGTTGCCAGGATAAACACAAACTACTCTACTAACCCACTGACCTCACTGGACCACTGAGTACATGGATGAAAATTAATCAGAAGCACAAGGTGTGAGCTACTTAGTAGCTTTTTTATTTATGAGTATGGATACGTTGGGAACCACTGTTCTAAATCACCTACTCATGCCCATTCATGGTCGTTTGCATTCAGAAACGCCCTGAGGTAACCATGTATGGAAACAACACATCCACTTAGCAATCCCTTGTTTCTCCTCAGAGTCGTGGAGAGGAAGACGGAATAAATTCCTGCTGAGTTTGAAGCCAACCAAACATCTCATGTTTAATTCACTCATTCAAGTTGAATTAACATTTATTTTAAGAAATTGTTTTGAAGCACTCTTTTGAAGCAAAAGTTTTAGCGCAGAAGATAAATATCATTTAACAATCCTCTGAAGCAGTAAGGTGTAAAAATAAAGGAGAAAATTAATACATACATAAATGCTGCAGACAGAAAGAAGCGCATTGAATGATTTGGTATGGAGGAGAAATCTGTCAGATTTCTTTTTAAAAGACGTTAAATCGTCCCTTAATTCTACAATTACTTGCAGCATTAAATGCTACGATGAATTAATCGTGAAGATCCCTCAATATCGTCACTTTTTATAAAAGCTTATGTCTGGACCATAACAGCAGATCAGCACAACTTCTGCACAGAACAAAAACAAAGTTATGTTGCCGCTGGTGTTGCTTTGTTCTGGTTCCGTGTGAGTTGCAGAAGAGGCATGTTAGATCAGGACAGCACGTCAGAGGAAGAGTTATTCCCACTAAACAAACTGATTAAGATTTTTTTTTTGGGGGGGGGGGGTATAAAAGAAGAAAAGAGCAAGATGTTATTGTGGAGGACGGCTCACCAGCCTGTAAAGCATGACATAAAAAGTTCCAAAGAAAGAAGGAAAGACACTGTATATGTTTCACTACTTGTAGGATAACCAGCAACTTTTTATGCTAAATGTTAATACACAGTAGTTAATGTTGCAGCACAACGATCACTTAAGGTTACATTATAGGCTACAGAAGAGAATAAAAACTAAATAAGGCTTTTGTGATGGATAATCGACCCGGCATGTGGTCCAAAGGTCTTAGTTTGTCAGTGTGCAACAGTCATAGTTCGTAGAAGAAAGCATATTTAATTCCGGACATATGATCTTGTTTCTTTATTTTCACTGTTCCAGTATTATTTATGTCAAACAGCAGCTACTCTGCTAAAGGACAGCTGGAAGTCAAAGATGTTTTTTCCTGTGTCTCTAAATTCTCTACTCAGGTTAAGAGAAAATGTTTAAAACCATTTTTATAATATAATTTCCATAAAGATGCCTCCCAATTCCAGGTAGAGGTCCTGCAGCCTTTTTCATCTGTGTTCTCAGAGAGAAATCCAGTTAATATGCAGGATTTATAAAAAAAAATGTACACAGCAGAGGTGATTTAGCTTTGTTGTTAAATTATTTTGTTATGATGGCATCAAAAGATAGAAATGAATTAAACTTAAAGACCTATAAGGAGTGTCATGTGGTTTTACACATTTACTGGAGAAAATATTTGATGCAGAATAATTAGGATAATCATAAAATTGGGATTATTTGATATAATCATACCAAGAAAATCTATAATCCTCAGTTAGGGCTTTGATTCAGTTCTGTCAGTCTAGTCATAATAGAGTTATATATTGCAGTTTTAGGTTTTGATCATAAACAAAAAAATGATTGACCATCTTTACTTTTTGTCATTCAAACAAACACTGATGGACTTTGTGAGGTTTGGCTGGGTTGTGGAAGAAAAACCCGGAAGTACAGCTCTTCAGCCTGGTGCTTGACTTTATTTTGTCA
>JAOXYM010000001.1:33699972-33710817 GCA_028567055.1 Leptatherina wallacei
TATCTATCTATCTATCTATCTATCTATCTATCTATCTATCTATCTATCTATCTATCTGTCTATCTATCTATCTGTCTGTCTGTCTGTCTGTCTGTCTGTCTGTCTGTGGTCATGCACAAAATTATTCATATCCTTCCATTAAAGAAAAGGCTAAATTTAAAATAGTCACTAAAATAACTGGATACTGGAAAAAAGTAATAATAGAAAAAAATTTGCTAAATTATAATTTAGTGAAATACAACATTGTTTGTAATTTGATTTAGTTGAAAAAAGTAATAAAAAACTAACAAACAATACAGTCCTGGTCCAATGAGAGCACTTTGCTGATGAGCAGTGGGCCAGAATACCTGTCAACAGGTGTAGAAGTCTGATGCAGAGTTACAGAAAACACCTGATTGCAGTGATCGCCTCAAAGGATTGTTTAAAATATTA
The DNA here is from genome assembly GCA_028567055.1 of Leptatherina wallacei. Lineage (NCBI taxonomy): Eukaryota > Metazoa > Chordata > Actinopteri > Atheriniformes > Atherinidae > Leptatherina > Leptatherina wallacei. The sequence continues at coordinate 33,700,405 of JAOXYM010000001.1, forward strand.
GCTTTTGAGTGATATAACGTATATTAGTTTATCATATTTTTTGTTTCTTTTCTAAAAATATTTCTATTGAACCACAATTCAGAAACAATGTCATGATTTTCATTACATTTTTATTTATTTTTACTTTTGTCAATTTCAGCTTATTTCAGTGACAGCTTTATCTTTTCCTTCTGTAATTGAAGGGTATGAATAATTTTGTGCACGACTGTAATTCTGTATGCCATGTACACTACAGAGCCAGGTCCAGGATCATCTTCTAGTTTGTCAGAGAAGAAGAGAGGGGAAATGGAGAAAGAGATGGAAGAGGGTACAGATTCACATGATGAGGATCCACCAAGAGAGTGTGTAGGAAGACAGAGAGACAGCAGAGAGAGAGGACATGGAGAATCAAGCTGAACATGTTAAAAGAGATTCAGATGAGGGTGGTGGTTTTGGAATAGCCTATAGCAGGGGTCACCAACATGGTGCTCATGGGCACCAGGTCGCCCCCAGAGACCATATGAGTTGCCCGCAGGCCTGTTCTAAAAATAGCACAACTCACCAGTGAACTGAGTTTAAAATTTTGTTTTATTCTGTTGCTAATGTTTTTTTAATCACTCTTGCATGTATATAGATTTGAAAAGGACTGTATCCTAGAAAATAATTTTAGCTAGTGAAATATTAAATGTAGAAATGGACATCTGGAAATGTAAACTATTGCTAATAATATTAGAAATCTGTTTCCCATCTTTTCAAGCCTTTGTTTATAATTATTTTGAGAACTCATTAATGTAACCAGTGTCTTCACATAGATGAGTTTCATCATTCATTAACTTTAATGTAGAACTAAAGGCAACTGAGCAAATTTGTTATTTTAGAAGCGTTTCAAACTGGTAGCCCTTCAGATGACTCTGTACCCATGAAGTAGCTCCCAGTTCTTAAAAGGTTGGTGACCCCTGGCCTATAGAGTACCGGTCTTGCAGCAGTTAACTGAAGCTAAATGAACAATGTATTTTTAGTGCTTTTTTTGAATATGTGGATAATGGCTAATTTCTTTTCATGGGGCCCAAAATCCCTGGCAGCGCCCCTGGGTCCACAACAAGTCTTTTATCCATAAAAACACATTAAAGATTTAAGGATTTTAAGGGTTTTAACAGTGAGGAGAAATTGTAAGGGGACATAACATATTTTTGACAGCACAGGGTCACAAATGAAGTCCAGGATGTTGATGGACACAGGACTCTGGGATGTTTTGAGACAATTATCTGAAGCATTTGGCTTAAAATAGTCCATTAAAGCTGTCCACTTCTTTTCTGTATTTGAACATCCACTCAGATGTAGCAAAACTTCAAACATCAATAATTCATTCAAATGAAAAAAACACTCCAAGTGCTTCAGTTCATAGGGTGTGTTGATGGATGCATCAGACTATTGCTAGTCATTAGGTTTGTGATCCACTTGAGGCTGGTCTGTTATCAACTTGACGTAATGCCTTTGTGACTTTCAAGTAAAATAAGCTAACGTTTATTACAAAAACAGAGGACAATAAAAGATAGCAAGATTAATATGTTGAGAGATTAGCTTAGAAGGATTTTAGAAGGAAAGCATCATACAACAGAAAATTAACAATGGATAAGATGTTTGCTCTTATCATAGTAAGATGGGGAGAAAGTAAAGTATATTCAAAGTTTATGAGGAAAATTGATTTTGAAAGAAACCTTACTGAGCTGATGAAACTGCACTCATAATATTCACACCTGGATAGTCCGCTCGACTCGGTACGATTGGGGACTCGGTTCAGTTGGGTGATGCAACATTCTTCTGGACGGACATTGTATTCCACTCTGCACCATGAATAACTGAAGGAGAAGATGAGACACACAATGAAGAGGAAAACTGGTTCGTCTCTTGGTTAATGCAGGATGACTTTGGTTTCTAGTACAAAACAGCTAAATATGGAGCTGCATCAGATCCTAGTGAATTTGTCCACATCGGACCACAAGCCATTTTCTCCCGCTCAGAGCCACCTATTATCCAACACGCATGTCTGTTTTGGTTGTGTTTACCCACAATGCACTTTGTTTTGTATTCTGCTTCCTGTATTTAGTCCGCTTGAAGCAAACCACGACCTGTGTTTGTAAGCAGACTGAGTCGGCTTGTTTGATTTTAATCAGAATTTGTTGGGGCATTCACGTTTCCCCAAACAAAGCAGATTTTACAAGCTAACAGACTAGGATTCGAATTAAAAAGGCTGGTGCGAATGTGCCCACGATACAGAGCGGACAAAGTACTTTCTCAGCTATTTGCGAACTCTCATTCAATATGCAAATGAGATGAGAAAATTTACTCCCATTGTAAACTCAGGTTCATATTCAACATTTTTAACCACTTCCAAGCTAAAGCCTTTTGAATTTTCATAAAAAAAAACTCTGCCGGCCATTTTAACCCTTTGAACCCTAAACCTATTTTGCTCGACAATGCATTATTATAGGAAAATGACTATATATGCAAACACGAGGTGTATTTGAATACTTTTGATGTCATATTAAAGGGAACACTTTGGAGATTTGACCAAATGTGTAAAATACTGTATGTTTTACACATTAGAGCCCAAATTTGGGGCCTTCAGGGCTCTAAGGGTTATGAAATATTAATAGTTTGTGATAAGACATAAAGATAACAGTACTCATTGCTCCTGAGGCATAGTGCGGTCTATGTGAAACCCAATACGAAACTGTATGCAAAGCAAATTCCAGCTCATAAAAACATGAGTATTTCATAACAGGAATCACAGAACTTCCTATGTGAATGAAAGGGGCAGCCATGTGGCAACCAGGGACCTTAATGCTGGTAGCAGCATCTTTAATTTCACCATGTATCAATACAAAAACACAATCACAGCTAAACTAGATGGCAATATCTGACTTTTATCAAACTACACACATTAAAATGTACACTTATTTATCCCAATGTTACTACTGCGTTGTTAAAGGCAACCTTCATTTTTGGAATATATAGCAAGTAAAGGGTTAATAACACCATTCTCCTTCATTACGGATACAATAGATGCAGGAAAGAACAGAACAATAAAGGTCTAACCAGCATCTCGAGAGGCTCCCAGCAAAACATGGATTAGGTGGAGATTATTAAATGTCAGCTCTTAAGACGAATACTTTTTACAGCCTCAAAGTAAATCAATACTACTTATCTTTGATAAAAGAGGCAGAGTAGATGTGCCAGCATAACAGTGTGACAGCTCTCTCTCCCTCTCTTTGTCCTCTGAACCTTTACTAATCGAATTGAAAAATCCCATAGGAATGTTTTCAAAACTTATTCCAGTTCATTTGTGATTATACATACATATATGTATTTGTTCCTTTGTTATGTGAGTGCAGCCCAAAGTCTCTGCTTTCATCTGTGTCTTCTGCAACTTGACAAGCCATGTCTGTTTTTCAATTCAAAACGGCCTTTTTTATATCATGCTTGAAATTCTGACATGTTTTCAATATACTTAAAAAACAGAATAAGAAATAAAAGAAATCAACTTTTCCGGGTATTATTTGGCAATTCATAATGTCTCCCTCTATGTTTGATTCTCTGGCTTGTTTGTCTGTCTGTCTGTACATATGAATGATATTCAGGTGTATGTATTTTCTGTCTATACATCCCTCTGTCTCTTTCTTAGTGTCTCGTGGCGCTAATGCCAATGATTTCTCTGAACATTCTACTTCATGCTGAAAAATCCATTTTCTCAAAGGCGCCCAGATTGACATCTGCAAATATTGACGGTAAACAAACCAATCAGAACAGCCCCGTTGATGGCTGTATGGAGCCTGCTTGCAGACCTCATCTCCTTGCTTTCAAAACAAGTGCAGAATGCACCGCGCTGCGCTGATCCCTCATTATTCTTGTAATGATGTGGGCTTGAATAGTTTGAAGTTTGAAGTGCTCCCACCGAGGAAGTGTGTGCCACACTGTGCCATTACTTTGTGTGTTTGAGTGTGCATACATCTTTTCTTTTCTTCTTTTTTTTTACAGTCTGTAGTTCACCTTTAGTACTGTCACAGTGCCTGCATCCAAATCATAATTACAATGTAATATCACGCATAAGGCAGTAGCCCTGCTGTTGTTTCACTTTCTCGTCCTCTTCCCTTCTATGAATATCAAATGCTCTCATGCTGAGCTCTGAAAGCTGTACAGCTCCTTTGCAGACACATACATGCTAGTAAGTGTGTTTTGGAGGGAGGGGGGGGTTTGGGTACACAAATTTTACTTTCCTTCTTGACAGGAAATGCCACCTGCGGGACCAAGAAATTTAAAAACATGCACACTTTCCTACTGGTCTGCTGTAACCCCTGTCCATGCTAGACAACCAATATCTTATTCAGCTTTTTGTAGGGTTTATATGAGATTTTTCTATTCAAGTCACATATACTGCAGGAATCACAAATCCTATCTCAAAGGCAGTGTGGGGCTATATGCCAGCATTGGCAAGGCTGAGGTATCAAATAGAAGTTTGCAAGGCTGTGACTATGCCAATGGCTTAGAGAGGAGAGCTTCGGTTAAATGTTCACTGAGAACAGTGAAAAACTGTGAAATAGTTGTTTTTATAAACCTTTTTATTTTTGTTTATTACTCAAGTTGTCCACAATGTATTACTGAGTGTTCACCATTAGTTTTCCTTTTTTTCCTCTCAGCTACAAAGTTTACTTTCTTTTAATCATTATTTGAGGGTATTTTGTTTTCTTCTCAGAATACATTTTTCTTGTGTTCATTTGACAGATGTTGTTTTTTGAAGCATCAAGGCCTTAAAAAAAAGCACCACTTTTTCCCACTCTACTGTGTTTGGGTAAAGTGGTAATTTAAAGAAACTGCCTCAAGCACTATAATAAACAGTTCATCCATTCAGCTCTGGACAGGGGGTCTCTTTTATCTATGAATTAGAATCAGCAGCCACTCACAAATAGACCCAAACACAAATAGATGCAAACACAATTACATCTTATAATGATTGAAGTTTATAAAATATCAACATGACAAAGAGGGAAGCAAGTTTGATTTTAAGAAGTGTCTAACAGGAGTTAGTATGGTTGTAAAGATGACTCAAAAAATGGGTTCATGTGTTAAATCTGTTTTTTTTATTTGCCAAATGTTCCTATGTTGATTACAAGACATATCTTAGAGGAAATAATTACAGGGCAAACATATAATACATCAAAATAAATTACTTATATGTCTTTCATTTGAAATCACATTTGTGAAAAAAAATTAAGTTCAATGCAATTGTATTTAGGATATGACTTGACACAATATGACATGATGTGGTAGGATGTGATGCAATGTAATACATTGCATTTAATGTAATACATTAAATGCAATTTCCCCTCGGGGATCAATAAAGTATAATTCATTCATTCATTCATTCAATACAACATAAACCATGATGATAGAGCACGACCCCCACAGGCCCATAAGAGATATTACACAATCCATGCAACTATAAAACATTGTAAGAAATTATTTAGAATTTTCATAGAAACTGGACGAATGAATTTCTAAAATAATTTAGTTTGCATTTTGGAACTCGATAACTTCTACCAAAAGGTAATAAATAGAGATGCTCGATCAGCTTTTTGGGAGTTCCAATCCGATTCTGATATCTGAAATTTGAATATCAGCCAATGCGATATTTTCCAATACCAGATCAGTTTACGTGAACATTGCTGTGATTATGGTCGATACTGCTGTAGTTGTTAATGTGTAGGGTTTCATTAGGCTGTAGTAAACCACCCATCGCTTGAAGATGAATTGAAGATAATGTCTGTAGCTGCTTTATGACCTAATGAAAACTACGTTAGTTATAATTTAGCAGTAATAGATTTTTTTTAATATTCAAGGTTCAGAATGTGTTGAAATGGAACCAGGATGTGAATAATCTGGGAACAGTAGCGAGTCTGACAGCGGTGCAGACAGATTTTGGTCTGCGATATCGGCTCAGAGGGATCGTTTCGGCTCAAGAGGACTTCTGATCATAGAAGCTGCTGTTCAATCTGATCAGAACATCTTCATGGAGCCGATTTGCAAGAACTTTTAGTCCAGTTTGAAGATCCTACAAATGACAATGTGCTAGTTGCGAATCAATGGAAATATTTCATGAACTGATTCTGCGTCAACATATTTTGTTTGGCTTCAACCTGCAAAATACTTATAATTTGTGAACACAAGACCAAAAAAGGTCCCTCTGTGGATCAGAGAGGTGGATCTGGGGAATTCACCCTGATATCAGATTCGTGAATCAGGTAATTATCAGAGCCCGATACCAATATCAGATCAGATCGGTACCGACTCTAATAGTAACTCCTATTCAGGATAAAGATATGATGAAAAGTCTCTGCGCTTGTCTGAAAACAGACTGCCCATGAATGGATTGGGAGAGGTTTCCAGTCCTCCCCATCATCATCACTGATTTATTTCTATTATCTATCCTTTTGAAAGGATAAATTTCCACTCAATTATGCATTCTTTTAAAGGCAGTTTTAACTTTCTCAAGACCAAAACCACAGCATAAAAGAGATTTTGTAGTATTAAACTCCAGATTGCATTTTGCCTACAACCATTGTTTAGTTGCGTAGCAGCTGGATTCATATAAGATTAATTTCACAAGAGTCCAGTTTACCAGGATTCAAGCTATCTGCTGTTTGTGGCTTAAACATAAAAGTTTATTGTTATGGTCGGCTTGTGGGCCATAACAAATAAGGGAAGGCATGAGGGAATTGATATTTTATCAATCAGCTGAAACAATGTGAGCACTAAACACAAACAAAAGAAACACAGCAACTTAAACAAAACAGCAGGCCGTAGGAGGTAGATGAGCTGGGCTCAGGAAAGTTTAGACCCTTTATACCTCATGGAGACCTGGGCCAAATCTTTCCAATTTGCTGTCAGTGCCAAGGCCTGCAACACAAAATACATATTAAACAACAAAAACCACAGGAGCCCAAAGATGTCTGCCGTCACAGCATCCTGCATTTGGTGCGAAAGAATGAGGACAAACACTGAGTGGTTTTATTTGGTTCTCTTGGTTCATGTGATCGGTTTGAGGTCTCTTGATTGGAAGACAGATGCTTTCAGTCAGTGTTTGAACATGTCTTCCCTTTTCAAACAGTTTCCATTTACTTTCCAGAAGGTTCTGTGAAACAACACAATATATGTATTGGATAACAAATGTAAGAACATCCTACTTTCTTAAAAATATACCCCTTGAAATGGTTCCATATAGAGTCCATATAAGTCCTGGTTAAATATGTAAAAAGCTAGTAAAACCTTTAGAAACCTAAAGGCTACCTGCACTATTCCTAGAACTGGTAAATGACCAACTATGTTGTTTTTTTCTGCTGCTTTCAAGACATAATATCACCAATCAACACAAACATTTTTCAACTTCCTATTTAAAAACTAATACCTTGTATGGGGAGCTTCCCCACAGCCTTCAGTCTTCATAACCAAACTTACAATCAAACTCTCGAGAAAACCAACATTATTTTCCCATTCTGCATGCTACAATGGAGGAAAACCAGAGATTTTAAATTTGATAATCTCGCTGCAGCTGTGAGTAGCCATTTTATGTGATTGCAAGACATTAAGTGAATTTTACAGGATTCAGTCATATGGCAGAGAATCTGTGGTGCGAGTCAGAATCCATTTGGCTGTGATTCAGTGGAAAAAGCCAGAATATTGCATCATATTAAGTTAATGAGCAACATTATGAGGGAAAACATTCACACTGCACTTGGCTGCAAACATATTAACATTTTGGATGTAATTCATTGCTCAACCTGCTTCAACTTTATAACATGCTTGATAGGAGTCAAGATGCTAATAATCATGCCCGTGTCCCCTAAAGCTGACTAGGTGAAAGACCGTTAATAGCAGTACCGATTACACACAGGTACTCGCTTACTTACTCGTCTGTCACAGCTCACCCCCGCATTCTTCATTAGATATGGGGGATATGGAAAAATAAATCAATGCCACAGCAATCTCCACATTAGTAAGGTGCTTCTGCTGCCTGCTGCCTCATGGGAACAAGTGAGATGATGGCTGCAAATTAATTTGTGACACTCAGAATTGATTTTCTAATCCCACATGGTATTTGATAAATAACCCTTCAAAAAACAAACACCTCAGACGATAAATACAGTTATTATCTCTTGCAGGGATAATTAGTGCTTCCTGTAAAGACGGAGCACCTTCGGTCCTCTGCTGCATCGCTTCAACCCTGAAGTAACACAACTCTAAAAGTTGCACTGTTCAATGATCCACAAAAAGCTTCTAGAGTTTCAGCCTTTAGATGATACTGGTCACATGGGGGGTCAGATATGTGAACAGAAGCAGCTTCTCCAGAAGGTAGGAAAGAATAAGTAATAACATCGGACTTGATTATGAGGTGATGCGTTCAGTGAAATTATTAAACTCACCTACAGGCACTTACTGACAATTAAATAACTTTTGGATGAATTTTATGCACCTCTGCACGCTCCTTAATGGATTATTTACGATGCTGTGTCCTACCTATTTTAATTAAAACATTCTTTTATTTGTTTCTTTGCTGGCACCAAAGTTATAAGGTTGTAATGGTTCCATTAACTTTTGGAGCTTTGGGAAACAATTTCATTAGTTACTTATCACAAAAAATCAAGAGTGCATTCATGTTAGAGGGACTAAACACCACATGTTCTGACGGATGTGCATAAAAATCTGGTTTGGAATTTATATGCACATTTTCTCCGGAGAAAGAAAAAGATGTTCTTGAGTGGGTTCTGGGTGGTGTGCACTAGAAGTAAGGCATATTGCAAAAACATAAACAGCAGAGATTGCAAGGTATAGTGTGTGATAGCAGGAGTGAATACTTCACTATAAAACCCCCTTCATCTCCATGGAAACTAGCAGGACCATGATTCATTTCAAACAAAGTCAGTCTAGGAGAACACATTAGAGGTTTTTTTTAAAGGTGGAATAAAACATTTGACCACAAAACAGAAAAAACAAGACATGATTTAGTATTTCTTTGCTACTTTTTGAGTTTTTGTCCTACAATGATGATCAGACATCTTTGTAACCAGCAGAGTCTCTACTTTCATATGACACAGTGTTTGTGTAGTTTACTTGAAGTGGAGAAATTAACAGCAGCTCTAAAGTGGACAGCGCTGGTGTCATGTTTTTGTTACATTCCCATATAATTGCTTGAGGTTTGAATCGTGTTTCATCTGAATGCCAGTGCTTGGAAACGTCTTTTAACTGACTTTTCCCTGTGATCAAATCTGACTGCAAAAAAAAGAAGAAAGAAAAACAACATGTTGCATTATAGTGGTCCGGGCTTTTCTTCTTCAATTCGATTCCTGGTGTTTCTGATGCTGTTCCCTTCCATGTGTTTGCTGTTGCTCCCCATGTTATCTGTCTGTGTGGGTCTTGTGCTACATCTCTGCCCCTGCTGCCAATCAACAGATCTGTGACTCATCCACTCATCAAGCTCCAGCAGTTTATGAAACTAGCTCTTTACTCCAGGCTCGTTCCAGATCATTGGGTCTACCAGTGACCACCAGTTTTGCTAGCTTATTCTGTCTCAGCTCAGATGCAGCTTCACCTCTGAAAGCCTCCAGCTCCATTAGTCAAGCTTAAAATAAATTCCACTCAGTCCTGCTCCTGGGTCCCAGCCTCATTACATACAACAGCAGTTGAGCAAATTCATTCATCAAGTCATTTATTTTCTGTATCCATTCATCTATAAACCATTTTCTATACCTGATTTATCCAATTAAGGGTCACGGAGGGGGTGAGTGAGGGGCTGGAGCCATTCACAGCTGCCACCAGGTTAGAAGAAGGAAATCAGCTTTTGGGACTGGAGTCAAACTAAGGTGTGCAGCTCAACAGTCACATGTAGCTCCACCATCAAACCTCTTTGGTGAAATATGGTAAGCAGTCCATTTGTGAACTATACAAAACCCCCTGAGACGGAATATGCAGTGAATTTATTTGTCAAGAAGCACTAAGAAAATCACAGGGAGTACAGTAAGTTTTCACGGCACGTGGACCTTGACACGTTCTGTCATGAGATTAGATTGTTCAATCAGTTATCCCATGCCTTATAAATATTACTATTTTCACACACTGATGAGTTAGGTTTAGGCAACAAAATAACTTTGTCAGGATCAGTGGAATGTCCAGAAATTTTTTCATGGGGGGGGGGGGCAGGCACATCCCAGGAAAGGGGTTGCGCATGTGAATGAGACCTTTTTTAAAAAAAAAAAAAGAACTTCCATTCTAGGAAATAATGAACTGATTATTACAACTAAAGTGGTCATCTAATGTACAAAGTAAAACAAAATTTAGAAAAGTAAACAGCCGAATTTTTTTGTTTAATCAGTTATTGTTTAC
>JAOXYM010000001.1:33741747-33753689 GCA_028567055.1 Leptatherina wallacei
TGGATGGATGGATGGATGGATGGATGGATGGATGGATGGATGGATGGATGGATGGATGGATGGATGGATGGATGGTGGCAGCTATCATTGTAATGGGGTTTATTACCTGAACTGACATTTAAACTTTTGTCACATAACTCAAGGGAAACCCCTCAGCAAGGACCCTGAAGGGTCTGAGACTATTATGATTGTTTGAATACTTTTGATTTAGCCTTCATGTGCCACATTAAAAGGAAAATATTTCCCACAGCCATGTTCAGTATCTTTGTCCCCCCCCCAGCACAACCTCATCTCTATGATATGCTAATCATTTGTTCACTTTAACTTGTTTGGGCCCAAAAATACACAAATTATTCAATCATAACTGAAAAAAAACTATTCATTACAATAAAAACCATAGACCACTTATATTTGTTTAGTACAAGGATGAAAATGATTATATAGAAATTGTTTCAGGTGACCTACTTATTTGGTTAAGGCACTGTAGAAATGTCACATGATCTGATCATGCTGTCTCTGCCCTTTCACAAGAGCACAGTATCGGATGTAACAACATTACAAACTAAGTTATTTGAAAAATAAGTCCATTCCTCAACTGAAAACTGTGTTAAAGTTGACCAGCTAGTTAGTGAGTGAAGAAACTGTTGGACCAATGAGCCTGATGGGAAGGATGCTCCTACTGTACTCCTACTGTATGCTCTCCATCCATCTTTCTGTTTTGTTTTATAACAAAAAGTGAGAAGAAACCTGTCTAGCTCTCCCAGTTTACAGGTTACGCAGAGTATAAAGGCAGAAACATTGCATCTGTGATACCGCCAGTACGATTGGATCACGTGAAGTCTTCACAGCGCCGTAGAAAACAAAGTAGTTCACCTGGAGCGCTGACGTCAGCTTAACCCCAAATTTCAGATCTCAAACTTACGTTTTTGGTTTGATGTTGAACATCGAAAACAAGAGATATATGTTTTGTTTTTTTAATTTGATCATATTTGATCATATTTTATAGGGATAGAAAATCCTTTTCAATCTATTTCGAGTCTGTTATTTCCACAGCTAGATAATTCACATGTTGAAAACATGAGACAGCACCTCAGCTAGATTCATAAAAGAGGGAAAAAGCCGGAAATGTATTAAGTTAAAATAACTAACAAAACGTAAACGTATAAAAGGAAAAACATGAAACAAAAACAGTACCAGGCTGGTCTGCAAGACAACAAAAAAAAAATGAATCAAATTAAATCAGGTTGACTAGGAGTATTACCAGTGGGAGGGAATCATGTTCAAAGTCCATTTCCCCTCTTAGTCACCTCCCAGGAGACTCATTCAAGGTAGAATGTACTCAGTGGGATAAAAACCAACTAGCATGGTACTAGATACATGGAGGGCATACTTGTAACTTATCGGCATCAATAAGGAAGCAGAATTATATCGTTCTGTACCTCATCACCTGACAGGACACACTTGTGCAAGATGTTGACATTTTCACATTTATGACTCTCCACGGCTTCGGTCGTGGAAATCACGCACATAAACGGCGAGGCGCCAGAGAGCGGTTGTTTGGATTCAATTAGTGCACCACCAGATGGGGGTAACTATTACACACTGGAGCTTTAAATAAAATGATGTAACATTGCAAAGAAGACTGGACCAACTTTCTTCAACAATTCAACAATTACTTTAACATATCGGTGCTATAGGTGGTTCTACAAGCTATCAAATAGTGACGTGCAATTAATTTTTCACACATTGCTTCTGCATCTCAGGATCATTTTGAGGTTATACATAACAACCTTCTGTAATATGTCACATGTTGCTCCAGAGAAAACCTTTGAAATTAAAACACAAGTACGTTCTTTTCTCAAGACTGCAGCTCTACGTCCGTCTTAGTATGCTTTTGCAAAGCTATTCATTCTGATTTATGACACAGATGCACGTAAAGCAATGTAACAACATGTACCGAGCTATTAGTTGAACAAATAGCCTGTCATCACGGCTGTGCAGCTGCAGAGAATGAGGTCTCCCCCCTTGGTTAGGAAGGTAAAATATCCCTGGCTGAAACCGTCACCCTGCCTTCGACACCTTTTAGAAGCTCTCAGCGGGTGCCTTGCTTTCACCTCTGCAGATGTGTAGTAATCACACCCCGAGAGCCACAGAGTGCATCGCCGCAGCCAAGAGACACTGCACAGCCTTATCAGAGGGAGAAACATGGATGACCCCGATCACAAGAGGAACCCAGTCATCCTTAAGGAAGGTTTCTTCATTACAAAGTGCTCCATAGGAGTAATGGGGATATTGGAGAGTTGGGATCTGATTATCTTACCCCCCTCTCTCCCCCCCTCCCTCCCTAGCGGATATAAAGGTAAAAAAATAACAGCTCCGTGTCAAAGCTGCAGTCAGATGACAGCTTGAGCAGCAAGGTGCCCAAGGCGGCCACCGGGCCGTTCTTGTCGCTCGCTTTTCTGAAGGTCAATCTTCAGCTGCCCTCCACGTGGCTGCAGTCCTGTTTACCTCTCTCCAAAAGCCAATTACATTGCCGCAGTGCTGTGCCAGTCAAAGCTGTTATATTTCACACACAGACACATCTAGGCATGCACTTGCACAGATGCGCCGCGCACACCCACACACACAAACACCTGCAGCATCAACTCTTCTTGGCTGCAGTAGAAGGCATGGATAATGCCTTTTGACCTGTCTGTGGTGAAATATATCGACGTACGCACACAGAACGAATATTTACAGCTCAGGCACATCATGAGGCAAGTTAGTGGGTGCATGAAAAAGGGTGGTTTATTTACCGTGGGGTTTTATATTGGGTTGAATGTGAGATGATTATAAACCTGTCTTCATTATCTGAAAAATGGAGAGGCCCTGCTAATGTTTGCTGATTTATTCTATAACCACACAGGTTTAGCTGTTGATTTATGTTAGTCGACGACAGCCCGTGTAATCATACAAGTGTTGGTAAAATTGTGATGAATGGCAGGTTGTTGTCCTCCACAGTACTTAAGCTCTTACCTATTACACTGAATGATGGCAGCCTTAAGTATGAACATTAAAAGGTGAGAAAATCTTCCAGGGGTCTATCCTGCTTAGATTGAAGGATACTGTGTCATTTTTTTGTTGTTTTTTTTTTTAATTCAGAACATCTTTTAAAAAGATTGACCCAGCTGCTGTGTTCAGTTATCAGCTGTGTGGTAATGACCAAAAAGAAAAACAGATATATAAGAAAAATGTGCTCATCCTCCTCCATGTGCTGTCCATGTTGTCCCTGCCATCTACAGACGGTTTTAGGAAGTGCTACACTGTCAGAGTCCCACCTTTCTCCATATATATGTGTAGTCTACTTTACTGTGCTTTCTGATTTTACTGTAAAATTTCATAAAATAATAAACCTCGACTCTCATCTCTAAGCCCCACCCCTCTCTGTTCATGTCTGTATATGACTCTATCGTCTTTATTTATGACAAAATGATGATATCTTACATGAGCATCAGGGGATCCAGCAGAAGTAGGGCAGCAGATGATTTAAGGTGTACAAACCAGATGATCGCCATCTGCTATTTGTGGTGTTGTTAATGCAGTGTGGACTAGAGATTTTGCAACAGCACAAACCAGTGCACTAGTTTCTGTCAAAGCACACCAACAAGAGCATTGTTTTTCCTTTTCTGTCATCAAGCTCCAGGTAACCTTGGATAGATGCTCCTGAGGCAGAACGAGGGACACAAACAAGACGGGATGTGTTTGTTTCATAAAATCACCGCGATAAGAATCACAACATGGCCGTTGTGAAGGTAGCAGATAATGCTCCCATGATTTCTGGACTATTAAAATGTTTTACTACATCAGCAGGGGAGCATGTGAAAGACACAAATAGAAAGTACCCCTGCGTGTGCGTGTGCGTGTGTGTGTGTGTGTTTGCGTGTTGGCTGCAGCAGTGTGAGCAGGTCTTGCTCTATCTACTCAAAGGGAGAGAAAGAGCCCCGGGGTGGAGCAGAGACGACGGGCTCCATCTGGCACCTGGGCAGCCAATGAAAAGAATAGAGAACTGCGGGCGCCAGGAAGAAGGGGAACATCATGAAAAGCTCCAATTGAATTTGTCGTCCAGTTCACTGGCACCGGCTACAAGGTACCTAACGAGGCAGGTGGCTAAACAGGAAGGACAGGTATCATCAACTCTTCATGCAAATCTTGTTTTTTTCCCCCATCGTGCATTCTCTAATAGTTAAAACAAAAAAACGAAACACTTACTACAAGAGAAGTGGAGCTAGGTATCTGGTGAACAATTAAGGCTCCTGTGCCGTGCTTGAGCTCATTTTTTCCATAAAAATGAGTACCCTGTAGCTACTTCTTCCCACGGGAAGACAGTGTACTATGTGCTCCGCGCGCAATGCTCCTAAAGCATTATGGGAGAGGAAATGATGTTGAGCAGAAAGCCATCTGCTTTGCCTCTTGCCACGTCTGCCTGTGCCAATATCACCCCCTTCTTTCGATTTCTCAGGTGGGGAGTGAAGTCTGCACACACACGAAAGTGCAAACTAAAAGATCTTCAAACTTGAAAGTGGCAGATGTGGAGACAGAATCTAACTGTAGAGGAATTCCATGTTTTTTTCTTTATACTCTTGTAACTCCCCTTATGCTTCACACATCTGCTGCAATCTCTCATGGACTATTCGTGGGGCGATGTGATTGCATGTTGCCACAGATGGATAGTTCCTCATTGATAACGGAGCCAACAGACAGAGAGGGACTGGCTTTATTTATTTAAACCACAGATCTGCTTTCATTTTATTAGAGCAGGAGTGCAGCAGAGATAGGCTTCAGTGTCTCTGACAGTGGTGACACTGAGGAGATGGATGTACAGGCGGTCAAAGGAAAGTCATTTATTTCCGTTGACCCGTTCGGTCAAGTGGATTGAAGCTGAGCCTTTTGATTTGGCTTTTACTTTGCCTCCTCCCCCCCCCCCCACAGAGTCCACACTGCTCCTGCAATTACTGCAAACAGAGAAGGTGATGGGTCTAAGATTTTGTCCAGATAAAGGAGTCAGGACCCTATCTCTCCTGTTGACACCATTAAGCCATCACTGAGAGGAAGAAAGTGTTGTGGGGGGGGGAGACACCAAGGGACTGTCAGTCAAAGCATACCACCCGGTTCTTGTTTAAAACCATCTGCCAATGAACTCCCACTGGCCTCTTTGTATCTGATCCCAAAACCAGCAGCAGAGGACCGATGAACTTAGTTGTTGGGAGAAATATTCACCGTTTACTGTCTTATCAGATGCAAGCAAGGGACTGCAGAGGCACATATTCTTGGATTGGAGTAGTAGGAGGAAAATGCTCAAGGGTTATTTGTCAAGCCAGGCAGCCCTGACTGCCAGCACCAGAATAAAAAGCTGTTCCAAATAGCAGCTGTCTGACTGAGCGAGCTAAAACAACTGCAATCCAGCTGTCACGCTTTCAAAATGCATATAGATGGAGGCGCGTCAAGATAAAAAAGGGTGCGGTTAATTTCGGCGGTAGAGCTTAGGAGCGTGAAGTTTTGTTTTTACTTTTCAGCCGTTGCAGGCTAGAAAAGTCCAATTTAGTCGCTCCAAAGCCAGTTCAAGTCTAATCCAACGTCAGTGTCAGACAGCGCACCTAAATCTCTTCATGGTGGGACTTATCAAACAATAACAGGCACTTTGCTGATCCATTTATAGCTGTGAGAGATGAATACTGTGTTGTGACTTCAGGGTGGTGGCGGCACATGTGTCAACTTGTTGTAATATCCTAATATTTGAGCTTTTGCATAAATGTATGAGGAGTTGTCAGGAGCATTTTATTTCCACATTTTGTTCAAACACTTGTGAGAAGATTAGCTTGAAAATTGAATCACTGATTACACTTGAATTCATCTAATTCCACCTCAGGTGACAAATTAGGTCTGAAAAACAGAAGTGAAACAATCTCATACATTGTACTAGGACAGCTGTCTCAAATCAAAGCCAAACACCCACATGCATGTCTGTTTTTTTTCTGTGTGAAGTTTTATAAGAGGTTTGTTGTGTAGAAAGAGCTGTCAGATTTAAGGAAAGTGAACTGAAACAGAACTTTTCCGTGTTAAAACAAGTACGGTTGCAGTCTGAAGGATTATAGACTGTGGCATTTTCCTCTGCTCAACCGAAGAAAATCAAAATATTGCTGTTTTTTATTTTCCTAAATAATAAAACAGTCTCACTCCAGAATGTGTACTAAAGTACTTGTTCAACAGCTCAAAACAAAACAATTTTACAATAAAGGCCAAAAAAATTCTAAACCTGTACCCTTTCTGGCCTTCAAAAACATTAACGCCTACACCTGCCTTCCTAAAATCAGACTACAATTTTAAGATTTCCAAAAGGTCACAGGCGTCTGTTTTTTCTTTGCTTATATTTACTATTACATAAAACTGTTACAAACAATGATATTGCACAAATATAACATAAAATCCAGCTTGAGCCAAACCTGAGCCAGTATTGTGTCAGGACTTCAATTTCTAACTTCATTTTGGCATTTTATGTGACGATGTGTAGCTTTATAACCCTAAATAGGGATGGGTGTATCAATACGTTGGAGTTGATACTTCAATATCAGCCAGTCAAAATATCAGATTTGATACTTTTTTGAATATGTAGATACGACTGCTGATATAAAACATGCCATATGTTTTCACTTCTGAGAGTTTTAGGCAATGAAATTGCGTACGAAGCCCAGCTACAGTGTACATGACTATGGTAGCCTATCAGATGTCATGATGTTATGATGACGCTGCTATTGTTAGTGATGATGAGGTTTTGTTTTGATATTTTTTACTGGTTTAATTCAGATTATTGCCCATTATGTTTTATTATATTTAACATATTAATTTAAATCCATTTAATTAATGTGATTGATCTTAAATTAACATGTAGTTTAATGATCTTATATTTTAAAAAGATTTATTTTGATGTTATTTTTGCTGATTTACTCATCAGTATGATTCATTATTGTTTCAAGTATTGATGTCATTGAGTTTTATTTATATTTCATAATGCCCTTGCAATAAATATATTGATGCACATTGTACAATCGTGATTTTCCTTTAAGGGGTAAAAATATCAATATCAATATCGATGAATAGTACCATAAGCTAAAGGTATCGTATCGACAGGAAAAAAAATTGGTATCGCCCATCCCTAACCCATACCATATATTTTGCAACAGGTAAACTCGACCATGTGCATTAATTCTGCTTCTACCTACTTAAAATGTCTAATTCAAACTATTAACTGCTCGGAGCAAAGTAAAGAAAAGTAAGTAAATATGACTGGATTGTTACAAATAAAGTGTTGAACAGTAACTGGTTTTATTCATTCTTGCCTGGAACTCAAGCTTTATAGGTATTTTCGTCTTTGTGAACAAGGTCAACCTTTTAACATGATCATGTTGCAACAGGATTGAAGATATCATCAGCATGACAATAGATATATAGCAGCAGAAAACTATGGAGCCCATCTGGTGACATCAATAGAAAATATTTTAATCCACGGCCACGTGTTGCTGAGTCATGGCCACCAACACATGGTAACAAGATAATTAACCTATGGCCTTTGTTAGTTATGCTTGGGAATTTATGGCTACAGCACACATGAAACATGGATCATTTTGATTTTAATTTTATTCGGTCTTAATCTTAGGATGTTTTATAAGGATGTGCTGAGCTCACTGGGCTCATCTGAACAGCTTGCTGCAAGACAACAGAGACAGGACACCAGGTTCACCATTCAGCATCAGTACCTTACTAGTACTTTACTACCTTACAGTACTTTACTGCAAAAACTACAAATCCCACAAAAACAGGCAACAGTCTGGCTACAACTCAAAAATGCCAAAATATTAAATAACAAGATGGTTTGTTGCAATGATTAAGCACAGTGTCATAATTAATAAGAGACACTTAATTCAGGAGCTTAAGGCACACGGTTTGAGACTAAAACAGTGCAGACTACTCTACAAAATAACTGGCAAAGTAAACATCATCGTCTCAAAATTACTAGAATTTTATTGGAATGTGTTTTAGAGAATTAAAAACTACATATCACACATTTCTTGTTAGACTGGGCTGCAGGGAAACAGTCTCTGAAAGACATCTCAAACAAATGAATAGCTCTCTCTCACTTCAGTTACCTTTCCAGGGGCGTAGAAACCACAACAAATGTGTTGTTTGTTTTTTCTGCTCAGGGTAAAAGTAGAAACATCCTGGTGAAACATAGGGAAGGAGGGGCTCTCCATTGCCGAAGGTTATAAGGCACAAATATTCTTATATTGACTAGATTTTATACTAATACCAACATGGTACTAGCGTACATCACCCAGTAGACACAAACTCTGGACGTTAAGACTTTTCCTCTACAACTAAATTCAGGTCATATATTCGCTTTTCTTAAAAATTTGGGTTTATGTTAAAATATAGCGACCGACTCATCCCATTCAGCTCTACATTTTCTATAGTGCTAATTAGCCCGTTAACATGACGCCAATTAAGGCTGAGAACCTGGTAAATGTTAGCCCGAAACATGAACATGTTAACTTTACCATTGTTAGGCCTGAGTATGCTGTCTAAGCACGGCTGTCTAAGTACAGCCTCAGGGCTGCTACCATGGCTATAGACTCCTTGTCCTGTATTTAGTAACTGGAGCCAGAAATATCTTGCTTGTCAGTGACATAAACCATCATTATTGTCCAAAAAATGAATCATGGTTTTGCACTGGGTGGCATTTTGCTGCATTACCATAAATATGACCACTGTTGACTCAGTCCCCCCCCCCACACACACACACACATACACACATACACACGCCCACACACACACACACACATACACACGCACACACACACACACACACACACACACACACACACACACACGCACGCACACACACGCACATACACACACACACACACACACACACACACACACACAAATATAGCTGTGCTGCTGCACACAGAACAGATTGAAAAGTCAGCCAACACGAAAAAAAATGAAAATTGTTTTTATAAGAAGCAACACAAAATTACTCCAAATGCTTTTAATAAAACTGAACCGCGTGCAAACACACATTTATCTCCTCTCTATTCTTATTTAACCAATTTATTGAAGGAAGAAAATAAAGGAGTTCAGATGTGTGTTCCAGGCTCAGACACCTTTGCATGATGAAAGCCAGAGAGAGAGAGAGAGATGAGACCATCTAAATACCAGTGTGAGTAAAGGAGTGAGAGCAATATGGTAGAGGATGAGCCTCTCCATCTCTTGTGTAATGAAGAATGACTGAGAGGGATTGCATGGGCCAACAGCATCTGAGGACAGGGCCATTGCTATGCACAGGGCGTTGCATTTCAGACTGAGCAAGTTGAGACCTGGAGCGCGTGAGGTTAGATTGCAAAAAGACGAGCAGAGCGGGAGGGTAAATGTCTCTCCTCTTACTCTTTATCCCCTAAATGACATGGCTCATTCATACAAGCAGTGCACATTCAAGGACACTATCAGGACAAGTGAAAGAATCAAACAGACTTGAATGGTCTTATGAAAACACTGATGGAAAAAACAGAAAGCAAAGGAGAAGCTGGCAGAAGAAAACTTACATTTAATTAAAGGCTAAATCCTCGTCGCTTCCCTTATTCCACCCAAAATAAGAAGAGCAAGAGAACAAGTCAATTGGAGGAAAAAAATCCATTTCTGTGTGTAAATATAATAAATGACAGGTGTTAAAGGAAAGACGGCTCATGCCGGGATTTCCTTCACATATTGAGCAGAGGGGATTTGGAAAGCCATAAATATAAAAGTATTTTGTTTCTTACTCTGTAATTCTTCAAAACAGAACAAAAATGCATGAGACATTTAGTTTTCCACAGCTGCTAACATAAAACTAAGCTGTCTGGGCTCTTTCGTATTTCACACTATTAAAGCGGCAATATGCTCAACAAGGCCACTGCACAATGGAAAACATAAGAGGAGCTAGAATAAGAAAGAATGTAATCTATGGAAATCATAGCTTCTTGTGACTCCACATACCTGCATGCACTTTCACGATGTGCTTAATATGGTACGGTCCCTGCAGAACGACGGTGCTTGTTATGTGGAGGGACAACAAAGTAAACGTTCGCTGCAGGCCTTTACTCCTCCATGTTTCAATCCTGATAACTACAATCATTTATTCACATCAAAAGGCAGCTTTGTAAACAACCCAAAGGTGCCGTAAGTGACAGTGAGTTTATTTATTCATAACACATTTCCATTGATGCTTGCACAAGTGGCTCCTTTCTGTCTTTCTTTTCCATATCTACCGACAGCGAGGAGCACTTGAAAACTTTCTAACACCAGTGAAGGGAATATCCATTAATAGCCATTATATGACATTTTTTCCCCCTTGATTAGAAGTCCTTTACGGTAAAATGATTCCATTCATTGCAAGAGGAAGAGAGTTAGAGAAATAATTAAAGCTAAACTCACTAAGGATTTCTCTTCTAATTGGCCATATGGACTGGAAAGAAAAGTTTAAATTTTTTTCTTTTGTCTTTCAAAGCAGATGTGCGAGGTCTTAGACTTTTGGCCTTAGAGACAGAGACATCTCTCCCTAGGAGATTTCAACCATAATTACTATACCATGTCCTATGCTATTTTAATCCATCCAAAGGTTAAAAAGTTAACCACAGTCAGGTTTCTTTCTGGTGGCTCCTGTGTTTGAATTCAGCCGTCAACATTCAGGGTGAAGAAGAACGATGTGGATATAATCTGTGAGGAACCTTTGCAGATCTGGAGAATAAAGTGGAGATTGTCAAATTGTATATCATTGTTGGCAAATTAGAATAAACTAAAGTTAGCAAAGGTAAAGCCGTTTTCCACAGAAGTCTCACTGAAAATGAGAATGAAAATGTTATTTTTGCAGTAGCGCTACGTTACTTTCTGACTCTAAAACTCTGACTTGTTTTGATGGCACGCTGACATTTACGTTACACTAGTTTGACCTCGCATCTCTTTTAGCTAAGCTTTTTTACCTTACTGTCACTTGTGATGTGTTAGGTTGGGGTTTTAAGAATACATAGTTGGGTTTTGAAGCTAACATACGGCTTTAAAAACCGTTTAAAAATGTAAGAATTAATGGTTAGCTTTAGCACTGAAGTTTCATAAACACTGCCCTATATGGAACAATCTCATAGTTTTTGGGTCTTTATGGTACTTAGGTCCAAGTCTGTTGTTTTAAACATGTTTATTTAAAAAATTTATTATTTGAATTGATTTGACTTTGGTGACACTTGTATTAATATTTATCTTGTCAAAACCTCTAATCAAACAATTCCCTGGATTTGGATTTTAAATGTTGGAGGAATTGTATTCATGGTGGTTCGTTTGCTCAGACAGTCTGGTTCATTTGGGGGGAGAACTGAACTCTGATGAACTCTGATGTGAAGGATGTGATGCAGCTCCATGTTTTCCTCAAACTATATGTGGTGGAAACCACAGTTGTCCTGCATTAACCAGTAGATGAGCACGTTTTCTTTTTCATTGTTTGTGTAATCTTCTACTTCACTAATCTTTGATGCAGCGCCGCCTCTGGCGAGGACAGGAAGAGATTATTCAAAAGGTCTGCTTTGTTTTAGTAAGTGCAGTGTAAAGCAAACTCAGACTGGAAGGATGTTGCAACTCCTTGCAGTGAACCGAGTCCCCAATCGTACCGAGTCTAGCGGTGTGAATACACCCATAAACTGGGCAGTTGGATTCTGCATTGCCCTTTGCCAAGACGAAGAGACCAGTGACCTTCTGTAACCAACAACAAAGCCAGAAACCTGGGTGCAGTCATGGACTCAGACCTGGACTTCAGTAGTCACATTAAGACAGTTGTGAAGTCAGTCTATTATCACTTAAAGAACATATCGAGGATTAAAGGACTG
>JAOXYM010000001.1:33760582-33771791 GCA_028567055.1 Leptatherina wallacei
GGCTCAAACTCAGCCCGGGACTCAAACCAGCGACCTTCTTGCTGTGAGGCTGCGGTGCTAACCACCACACCACCGTGAAGCCCCAGATTAGGTTCAAATTGAATAATTCTGCAGGTCATGAAAGTATTCAGTGCCATGACAGAGCTCTGTGTAAGTGGCTAAATGAAAAGTAAAGGGACGTTTTCTTAGTGCTGTCGGCCTTGAGCATGTGATGAAATGCATTATAACTACATTATAGCTCAAGTTTTAAAGGCGCTTTAAGTAAACATAACCTGACACATTTTTTTAAGCTCCAATTCGTATGTCTTCATGAAGCATTGATGCAGTGTTTGGCTCTTAGTGTTGCCCTAATGCTGGAGACAGCAACTCAGTACTACGTCTGGACACATTAAGCCCTAAGCTGCTGCATCTGTGCAGCAAATTTGCTATTCACACTATTGTTTGTCTATTTGTCCATTTCCTTTATAGTGTCCTGAAAATGTAAAAATTAAGCTTTCTAAAATTTGTTTTACTTTTTTATGCAACGGTTTTGTTTTGTAATGAAGATGGAAAAAGCAGCAACAGAAAATAAGTTTGCTACTTGTAATTATGTTTAAAAAGAGAGAGAGAGAGAGAGAGAGAGAGAGAGAGAGAGAGAGAGAGAGAGAAACATTTATTCTTGTTTCCAGTTCAGGCAGATGTGCTAACTGCATAAAAGAAAGGTTGAAAAGCAGGTCCTATGTACTCTGCTGCATCACCATTGCAAACAGAATTGCTGCAGCACTAGCCTTCCAATCACCTGAGACATCTGAAATTTCTGTTGCAGCAATTTTAGCATCAAAAGCTAACAATAACAAAGCTAAGCTAAGCAAACCAGCATTAGCTTAGCTTGCAATAGAAGAGAAAAGGTTCTCAACTAGCTTTCTTACTGAAGGTCACAGATTTGATAATGGTTTCTATGAATAAGATGTCAAAATTATCAGGTTAACGCAAAGAGATGAATCTGTGGAATAAACGAGTAAATTGTTTTCAACACATTAGTGCATAAACAATGAAGTTATTACTCAAGCCGTATTAAAATTCTGAATTTGGCATTGTCTCGGTGATAGAAACTGATTTTGTCTTGTCACAGCGATGAAACTACCCAAATTCTCCCATTAATTAAAATTCTGATAGTTTTCAAATCTTTCAGTAAGAAGATGGCCGCCCGCAGGATGACCGGTTTGTAATATAAATACATGAACCACTCAGTCTCACTTCTGACATTCTGGTCCACACCCCTTACTGGTAGGTGGAGGTAATGCACCTAATGGCTGTGTGCCCTTTGCCAAGAAAACAAAAGAAGAAGAAAAAGAAGCAGAAGAAGAAATCATTGCATCTACATAATGGATGTGTCTCAATCAGAGCACTAGCGCACTTTCGAAAACTACATTTAAGTGCTTAGTGCGTTCACACACACATTTAAACAAAAACTTTGTGCACTGAAAGTACCCAGATGCTGCCCTAACAATGGCCGAAAATCTAGTGTGGAATGATGCACACTACTCTCACTAAACAGACGCCATATTGGCGACATAGAGGAAGGGGCGGGACTTAAATGACGTAGTACAGTTAGGACAGTAAATGTTAGCAGTTTTTAGCCAGTTTCACAGACATAATTAGGTTATACATGCTACAAATGATTAATGTTACAGTTCACGGACGTCTATTTGTCGGATATTTTTGACGAGCTGGAGAGTCGCGGACAAATGCTGGTTCCTCATTACTGGTAAGTGCAAAACATCAGTGCTCCATTTGGGTCAACACTAATCTACGGAAGTGTGCACTACAGAAGCAAGTGTGCCGCGCATACTACGTTTCAGTGCACTTACGTATTGAGACCAAGGGGCAACCTCGGGCTTAGAAATGTGAAGCCTATGCGGAAGTGCCAAAAATTCAGAAACCTAAGGGTAACGTGGTTTCAAAGTTCGTCCATTTCTTTTACAGTCAATGATTGAGACACACCCAATCAGAGGGGCCGCACGCCAACAGTCAAGGCAGGCAAGTGCTTGGGGCCCCCAAGCCATAAGGGGGCCTCCAAGGGCTGATCAACTTTAGATTACACAGCAGCGACAATAAGGAGAGTAATTACCGCAATGACCGTGTTTGCTCTATGCATAACTCCCTAAAGCAGGGGTCACCAACCTTTTTAAAACTGACAGCTACTTCATGGGTACCAGGTCATCTGAAGGGCTACCAGTTTGAAACACTCTTCTGAAATAAGAAATTGGCTCAGGGGCCTTTAGTTATAATGAAACTCATCTATGTGAAGACACTGGTCACATTAATAAGTTCTCAAAATAATTATAAACAATGGCTTGAAAAGATGGGAGATATCAATATTCAACACTTTATTTCTATTATTATTAGTAATAGTTTACATTTACAGATGTCCATTTCTACATTGAACATTTCACTAGCTAAAATTATTTACTAAGATATTTTCAAATCTATATAAATGCAAGAGTAAATAAAAAAAATAGCAACAGAATAAAAGAAAATTTTAAACTCAGCTCACTGATAAGTTGTGCTATTTTTAGAATAGGCCTGTGGGCACTTCATATTGTCTCTGGGGGCTACCTGGTGCCCGTTGGCACCATGTTGGTGACCCCTGCCCTAAAGGGACCCCACCTTCGCTCTGGCAGTCGCAGCAAGTAACAGTGCGTCTTGCCAAAACAAGTGACCCAGCGGTCGTTCAAAATGAGGAGAGTATATCCATTTGGCATTGAAAAACGTTCACTAAGCTAGCAGGCTAAAAACAGCTAACTTGGACTCTTTTTCTGTTGCTATCGAATGAAATATGTCCAGCTAAACTTAACTGTTAAGCTAAGAATGCTAAGGAATTTAGATAATGTAGGATTCATGGATGGAAGTTATTATTGTATAATATGCACTACCAGATTGTTTGAATATGACTTTATTATCCATATGTGATAAGCAGACTTTACACTGTATTTATGTAATGTATTACATTGTAAATGTAAACCGGGCCTGGTGACACAATGCAGACTTTAGTTTAATATTCTGCATTCATACTATGTTAAATAATTCTGCCACTAATTTAACTAACTAAATAATTAAGTATAATTTCATAGAAGAAACGTGTACTAGTTGCCTAGGGCCCAAAGGACTGTAGAATCGCCTCTGCACCCAATGTCTGATTGTGACCAGAGCAGGATGGAAAGATCCACAAAACTTACCGGCTCTTTAGATGAGATGAGACATCAACCACGCATTTGTTGAGGCTGCAATTTCAGGTTTAACACCTAGCTTCCGGCAGACTTGCTAGCTAGATGTTTATATTTTGAAATGTGATTAATTTGATTATTCAGCTGTCTTGTCATTAATCCCTTCATTAATCAGATTAAGAACTTTAACTGTTTGACAGCCATAGAATATATACATGTACATGTATAATATATACATAAATATCTATATCTACATATATATTTATTTATATCTAAAGATATGCTAGCAATGAGTCATTGCAATTTATTGGAGTTTCAAACTAAAAGAATAAACGACAATATATATATCGCTCTTTATTACCGTACGTGTTTCTGTCTGTCTGTGTGTCTGTTTGTTAGCAACATAACACAAAAAGTAATGGACGGATTTTGACGACATTTATAGTAAAAATCTTAGAAATGGTATTAAGAGCAACTGGTTACATTTTGTGGGTGATCCAAATCACCGTCTGGATTCAGATAATGCTCAAAGGAATCATTGGCAAAAAAAAAAAAAATTACAATATGACATCATGATAGATGTAATGACCCGGATCATGTTAATATTCTGGATCTGGTGAAAATATAGGAGGTACTGCGTTGGCTGTTTGGCCTTTTGGGCTTTTTCTCAGGTTACTGACCCTATGGCTTGGCTAAGGTCTGCCCTCTTGAGTGCTTCCAGTTTTTTTTTTGTTTGGAACTCCAGTAATTGCAATGACTCATTGGTAATCTGCTCTTTATTTTTATTTAACATGGCTGAATAGATTGTGCAGTCCACATAACAGGGAACTGCTGGGCAATCAGAAAACCCACAACTACCAGGAATGGAAGGTAACGTAAACGCTCCGATAATGCAACTGATGCATGAACTAAATCTAGAGTTTTCATTTACCTCATTTCAGTGTATTTTCCTCTATAAACCACTGCACAAACCCAAGTGGTTTTCTTTGATGCTGTGTAGAATATATTTGTTTGAGTAAAAACAGACCACAATACTGCTTCTGAGTTCGTATGCAGGTGTGATCACCCTGAAGAGGCTAATATGAATAGATGACTTTCTTTAAAACTACTGACTGAATATCCGGAAAACCACAATTAAAGATTTTAGGACCACCAGTTAAATCAACATCTTTTGCCATTTATTGTAACTCAAGGCGCTTTTGCCTTTATAGATCTTGTTTACTTTCAAAGAGGTGATCTTTCTATCTTTATGTATGTGAGGTTTTAGTGGTGGAAGTGGTGTTCTAGACTGAATCATGTAAAAAATAATTCCTCATACTTTGCTCTTTTTATTTACTGAATGTCAATAGACCAAATATTAGTAATATTTGACAGAACTGTTGAAATGCATTGCACTGGATTGCCCAAATTTGCAAAGCTGCATTGGAACCCGTTTCATTTGTTTGTTGTATAACACAAAAGCAATAGTAAGTATTAATTGGTGATGAACCAACCACTATGTCAACAACAGCACCTGTATTACCCTACTGACTACGTGCTCTGCACTCCTCAGGTGATCATGTTCAGCTCTTGGTTCCTCTGCTGTGCGTGATATCCCTGCTTCTCTTTGCTGCTGCAGCTACAGGTTCAGCAGCAGCTACTCTGCATTTAAAGCTTTATTCTCAGGTCTTCCACGTTTGTTTGTTTGTTTTGCAGGTTTCTTTCCTGAAACTGCCACATCTTTATGTATTTTCTCCAAGTTTTTTGGGTTTCAGCTTGTTTATGAATCTTCCTCAATTCCCCAACAGCATTACACACTGCACACCTCTGCATGCACAGAGAATAAGATCTGAAATGCAGTAAACAACAATAATAAAGTCAAATAGCTTTAACTATAGGAAATGCATCAAAGGAAGTTTAATGCACTTATCTTTTGTATAAAACAAGCATTTAATGAACCAAAAATAAAGGTAGAATAGTGTTTTCTTTGTGACAGGTGATCAGAATGAGAATTCATAAAAGGTTAGAAGCATTAACTGGAGTAATATCGGACAAGGAGCTAATGAGTTGAAGTGTTTGCCATTTCTCAGGCAAGACGTGGAAGCTGATTTTCATTCAGGCCAACAGCTGCCAAGCGGTCAACCAAAGCTGTCTGTCTTCCTCCAGACGGTGTGACTGCATTTGGTCCATGTGAATATTAAGACTTTGTCTGAATTTCCATGTTGTCAGTCCACTTCTTTCCTGCCAGCAGTTGATATGGCATTTCTGCATCAGTCATGGCTGGAGGGATAACGTTTCAGGTTGTTTTTACATCCCTGTTCCCATGAATGTGAAATGTCAAGAAGGCCTGGAGGGAATCCCATTCATTCTTACACAAACGTCTTCTAAGACTCATTGATGATTAGACCGATTAGAATTTGTAGGTTAAAAAGACAAGATAACCGAACATAGTATGATGCCACAAAACCTGTTCTTATTTCTCTTGTGGGACTGGTTTATCATGGAGCATAAAACAAACTGTACTTGACTTCAGTGCAAGTTATTCACATAAAAAAATGACATTTGATGTGTGTTTAAAATAAAAGTCCAGTTTTACTGCAGTATTACCAAAGTATCAATAATGCATTTACCGAGAATAAATATAAATGTTTTGTGCTGAATGTTGAAGTTAATTGGCTGATTTAATTAGTGTCACATCACAGAGCAGACACGCTGTTTTTTTTTTTCAATAAGTTGAATTTCTTTCTTTCTTTATTCAACAATTAAAGTGAGCCATGAAGGAGTCGTAGCTTTTCCTTCACAATATGACAGCAAACTTTTAAGTTATTTCAGCCTCTCCTGCAGCCCAATTAGTAGATCTGTGTTGCTTGCAATGAAGTTCAGAGGTGGACCCAAAAGCAGAAACCCTCACAGGAGAACAGCAAATGAAGAACAAAAAGACTTTAATTAAACTTGCAGGAACAAACAGAAAGAGCTGCATTTGCAGCATATTTAACAAAAGGCCGAACATAAATACAAAGTGGAAAAAAGAAAGAGGCTGGGCTTTAACGAGAGTGGATAAAACAGATCTACAAGAAAACTAGAAAGTGCGTCCTTGTCCACACTTACACAGATATGTTGACAAAGACAGATTTTTCTACACGTTTGCACCTTTTGTCCAAATGCAAACGCAGTTTTGGGGCACTGGGAATAAACTTTTAGGAAAACATAAAGATTTGAAGATAACTGGGATTTTTGACTGGGAGCATCAGATTGTATGCCACCGTCTGTGTAGCTTGGGTCACAATGAGTGTCGTTAATTCCTTGTTTATGTGGCAATTGCAGAAGTAGGATTTTGTTAATCTTGTTAATCGGACTTTTTACATGTTTGCATATAAATATGTTAGTTAGTTGCTGACTGTACTGAATAACAAAGGCATCACAATGTGTTAAGGAAATTAATACATAAAGCAACACTCTCTTTGCATTTACAGGAAGCAGTCTTTTCTTTGTAATCCTTCTGATTGGCCAACATGGCTTCAGAGGCAGGGCTGGATGACAGCGTTTCCATCAAGTCTGTGCATTTTCACGTGAATAGATTTTTTTACAAACTGTGCCGTATGAATGCAATTTTTGAAGGGAATATATGATGGAAAATCTCTGTTTTGCAAAATACTTGTACTAGTGTGCACATGACCTTAGACTAACTGAATGCAGCAATCAAACAAACAGGTTACAGGAAGCAAAACCAGTAAAATATAGAGAAAAAAAAAGCAGTTTAAAATGAGGAGGGAAGCAAAGCTAAGAAAAATGAAGAAGAAGAAAAGTTATGAAGAAATAACTAGACAAGGCAGGATTTAGGAAATGTAGGTGTAGATTCTCAGTCATAGTTAAGCCAAAACTTCCCACTGACCAGTTAGAACTGGAGAAGTTATTCTAATGAGAGGTGAAATTTCTTCAAGATCCAAGAAATATAAGTTCAGTTATTTTTATTCAAGGTCTTGGGACGAGGAAATTCTGATGTTCACTTTTAATGCCATTCGTCAAGAGTTTGACTCAGAGTGAGTATGTCTGAGTACATTTTGTGAAAAGCCAATTAAATCTAGTTTAGAATGAAGTCCTTAATGTTTTAGTTTGTTTACAATTATATGAAAAAAATAAATACAGTAGAAAATAAGTTGGAAAAAAGACAAAAAGAAAAAGACTGGAATGAATTGAATAAAACTGAATTAATAAATAAAGATATATTAATAAATAAATAAAAATACATAGATAAGGATAAATAAAAAACAATAAATATATAAATAAAATAATTACATAAAAAGAAATAAAAAATATCTGAAAAATATCTGAAAAGGCCATAAGCAGTTTGGTGCAAATTTGCGCTGATAGACGTCAAGTGGTGAAAGGAAATATTTAGACTATTCTTTTCCTCATCAGCATGAATGATGAAGTCACCCTGTACAATGAGTCCATCTGTCCTCAGACGTCCAGGTGGACCATTCACAGCTAACAGAGTAGTTTCTCTCATTTCCACTTTAGGTGCGAGAAACTGAGAAATGCGTTAAAAGAATTATAAGTTGGGTCAACGACTGGTTAATAACCCTGATTGGAAGATAGCGGCCACTCCTCATCCTCAGTCTGCTGTTCAGGGGATATGGAGATTAAGGAGTAGATTCATCAATGCTAACATGATCCTCCTGTTGCAGCCATGTGTCTGTACGACAAAATAAATCATGATCAGTCATCCAGACATTGAGGAACAGAAAGGAAAAATTCACAGCGGCAGATGTGCTGCTTCATCAGTAAATCTCTCCCTCACGAGTCATTTCTGTCAGAAAAACAAGCTTGCCTACTGGTTCCTTGTTTCATCCTCATTAGAAATTTGATAGGTCAGAATTATCTTTCATTTTAAAACTAAACCAAAGGGCTGAGCAACCGGACGCCAACGCAGAACTATTCCTACCTCCCTTTGTTAATGACAAGAGCATCAGGTAAGCGCTGTCTTCTCTCTCAGTGACACACACACACACACACCACCTGGTATTTCTTAAGATAAAAAGGTGTTGATTAAAGAAAACACGTGTAATTGCAAGTCACGTAGGTGGTCCTTGTTTCAAAATTAAGCCATGTCGTGAGGGGTTCTTTCTTTCTTTATTCTATTGTCTATTAGTTTATTCACTTTTGTTTGTAATTCTTCTTAGTGCTTTCTGCACCCCGCTGTAATGTTTTCCTATTGTTTGTATGTAAAGCACCTTGAATTGTCCTGTACATGAAATGTGCTATACAAATAAACTTGCCTTGCCTTGTCTAAATATAATGTGCAAAAACACTTCTTTAAATTACTCAGCACCAACACCAGAACAGAGATGGATGTAAACTGCTACTTGACTGGTTGAGTGATTAATAGGATTGCTGTGACTCAGCCTACATCATGGACGCTTTATGTGTTTGATCTCTGAACCGGCTCATTTAAAAGAACACGTAATTGTAGAAAAATGGATAAATTACCTTTCAGCCATTTTATTTACCCACTGAAAATTTAATCAACAAAGACCTGCTGCATAATCAGAAATGTCAGATGTCAAGTGGAAAATACGTCAGGAACAACGGCAAATAGTCACTCTGACCCTGCTGCCCCATCCGACAGGTGCTTTATTCAAAGTCTGCTCGAGTATAAAGACAGAGCTGCGCAGCTGTTACATTTCACCATGCATGCTGTGGGTTTCAATCAGAATAGCAGCAGCAGCACATTACTGACAATCAAGTTGTGTGTTTAACACATTTTCTGGAGATTGGCTTTCACAGTCAGCCACTATGGTAAGTAGGAAATAGATAGCAGTAAGTAAATTGGATTAAAATGACTTACATATTTGATATAAAAAAAGGAATCACACCCTCTTATCACATGAAGAGTCAATCCCACTGACTTTAACTTTATTGAAAGTTGAAGTCAGTTACATTACAATGAAGACATATTTTTAGTTAATAAAGAAAACCTTTAATATGTGAAAAAGCTGTTACGTTAAAATTTCCTGTCTGAAAAGTTTGTATTTTGCACCTTCATCTCCTCAAGGATCTTTCTCAACTTTATGAATTTCTGTTTTCTGCATTAATTGCATTTTGTCTCAGACTTTTTTTCATCTCTCAGACAGGTTTTCTAAAAATGGCGGTGATTTACAAGCAGGGCGTTGAGGAATATGACGGGTTGGCAAGCAGCACAGAACTTATTCCCCTAAATTAGACTTTTGACTGCCCACTTTTATTACAGAGTTTCCAAACGGACCAAAACTAGCGTAACGATTTCACAGAATTAAATAAGTACGATCGCGCCATCAATCAGTCGTTTGATGGCTTCTCATTATGGAATTAAGCAGCTTTTAGATTCATAAAGAAATATTCATTCATCCACCACCGTTCTTCAACGGTAAATCAAGTTAAAGGAAATTTTAGGTCCACTGGGTACATTTTGTTTTATTATTTATTTATTTATTCCTCAAAAAAGCAATTGCATCATTGCTCAGAGTGGACAGCTTGCTCAATAATTCATACAATTAGTTTTTCTCCTTAAGCAAGTTCTCTTGTTTCAGTAACCTGCCTCAACCTTCGCACTGGCCCCTGTCTTATTAATCAGCCCCCATCGATTTAGTGTTGAAACTAATTAAAGTCCTGACATGTGCAGTTGATTCCAGACATCTATATGCGTCACGAATGCAAAAGCACCTCCTTTCCAACTCTCTGCCGCTGACACCTGCATGGCAACCCGCTCCACAAAAACCAAACAGAAGTGACACAGCTTGTGTTTTTCAGCAGATTTGTTGCCACCTTAACACTGTGTGTGAATACTAACAAGCATCCCCAGAGGTTTCCGTTTCTTCTGTCCCCATTCTTAAAGAAGAACTATTGTTTTCTTTCGGCTTGGGTTTTAGTTTCTATCCCACTATATGTCTTGTTGGATGTTGTCGAGGCAATGTTGGGACCTTCCCAGGTGCACTCTTACAGAAAAAACTTTCACATCAACGTGGTTTTGGAACATTTCCATGTGACCCCCATGTGGAGAACATGTGATCCACATTTTTCTTAAATGTGGATCACATGGAAATCACCTGTCAAGCACATGTGAATCACATGTTCTTGCCCACATTATGTGGCTAGTTCATGTGTGAACACTTGTGATTCACATGTTCTTCACATTAGGATCCCATGAAAACGTTCCACAACCACGTTTGCACAATGGGTTCACATATGCATGTACATGTGGAACATGTGAAGCACATGTGGTTTTTCTGTAAGGGGACACACTAATTTGCGAAAGAACGATGGGCGTTAGCTATTGTTTTAAAAACACATAAACAAGAAAAAATACCTTCTTTCGTGAACCAGCTGCATAATATGGGCAATTCAGTGTTGCACCTTTGTATTCAGGTTGTCTTCACTGATTCGGGGTGCTTGTTACGCAGCCGTCAGTCAAACATCAAAGCCCACCTCTTAGAATTTATTAAAGAGATTGATTTGTTTTTCTGAGTCTGAAACTCTTGCTTTTTATTTTATTTTATTCTATTTTAATGTATCCACCAAGGCGCAGAGGTTATGTATTTGGCAGCGTACATTTGTCTGTCTGTCCATCCGTCTGTCGGTCTGGTAGCAACATAAATCAAAAAGTAAGGGATGGAATGGATGAAATTTTTTCAGGGAATCTCAGAAATGGTATCAATTCAAATCAAATCAAATCTATAAAGTGCTTTACATAGGATTTTACATAGCTTTACTTCAGGACCCATTACAGTTTGCATATCGTAATGGGCTTGGGGTTGAAGACACCATCATCTACCTGCTTTAGAGAGCCCACTCTCATCTGGACCAATCAGGCAGCACTTTGAGGATCATGTTTTTTGATTTCTCAAGTGCTTTTAATACAATTCAGCCTGCTCTGTTATGTGAGAAGCTCCATAAATTCCAGGTGAATTTCTCCACAACCACCTGGATTTATGACTACCTAACAAACAGACCACAGTTTGTAAGACTGAAAAGTTGTGTGTCTGAGA
>JAOXYM010000001.1:33785003-33809390 GCA_028567055.1 Leptatherina wallacei
GTGTGTGTGTGTGTGTGTGTGTGTGTGTGTGTGTGTGTGTGTGTGTGTGTGTGTGTGTGTGTGTGTGTGTGGTATTTGCCTGGTTATGAGAAGAGGTTGCAACCTGTAGTTTTTGGGTGATACTGTTGTGAAATTGCTCCATTCATTCATTGCATCTGCTTATTCCACTGCAGGATTATGTAAGTAGAACATCTACTGAGCCCAAGAAAACTGCAATTAACCAGGTAGCAGCTGATATAATCTGACCAAGGAATCATTATTACAGAGTGATACTGGTTGGCAATGTAAAATGCAAGGCTCGGTGGTCATAAAAGGAAAGTACACCCATTTCACAGAGAATTGCATAATGTATCTTGTTTTTGTTTTCACGGGAAATTGGCATTCAATTGAATCTTACTCAATTATTAAAGTTCCACCAGTAAAGATAACAGACAACGGAGAACATCTGATGTTTTGACATATTTCTATTCATCATCTTTTTCCCCAAATAAACTCCAGGCGATGCACAAAACCCCAGTGTGAGATATGTTTTCCATGCCACAGTCTCCTCTGGCTAGCCTTGCGATGCCTTACCATAAGGACAATGAAGAGAAAGCGATAAATCTTTATTGAAGCAATTATAGAGCAAATGTTATTTACACCACGTAATTGAGCCTGGGTATCTGTCCGCTCATAGAAATTAAGGCTCGAGGGGAGCTAAAATGGACACCAATTAATTTTTGCTGACAGAATCAGCAAACAGCAAATGGCAACAAAGGGAGTTTCCCCAGGAGGTAGTGACTTTAGAGGGAGGTGAGAATAACTCCTCTAATGTAGTCACAACATCTTACCATTTCCATATAAATAACTTCCGAAGAAATGAGAAACTCATTTGTGCAGCTGAAAAGAAATCAATTATGGCAACAAACAGGCTATACCCGTTCCCTAGACCTTGAAAGGTATGAATGACATGGTTATAGTACATGCTAATGCTTTGCTTGGGTATAGTAGAAAATGCATAATGTGCACTGACGG
Organism: Leptatherina wallacei; assembly: GCA_028567055.1. NCBI lineage: Eukaryota > Metazoa > Chordata > Actinopteri > Atheriniformes > Atherinidae > Leptatherina > Leptatherina wallacei. The sequence continues at coordinate 33,786,018 of JAOXYM010000001.1, forward strand.
ACAGGGAGGGGTAACGTCAGCTTGTAAATGTCAAGTGCACATACAGGACCACACACAGCTTATTAAAAAGCTGTCACTAGCAGAGAAGAAGCTAACAGGATGCACCAGACTTGATGAGGATTTATTACCTACTGCCATCTTTACTAAATGGCATTCTTAGACTCTCAGAGTCTTAAAATAAATCACCCCGCTGATGTGTGTCTACTGTATGTGTGCATGTGGATCGGGTCACTTTAAAAACTTGTTTTCTTCAGCACAGTTTGTGACAAGATGAGGAATTACGAAGGGCACAAAGAGCGGCCTCGGTTTGGCCTGTGCTGGTATCTTTTACAACATGTATGCACTATTTAATAGTTGTCAATCTGAAGGAAAGATTTACTATTTAAACACAAAGCACATGTTGTCAGTTCAGACAATCAGCTGTGCCAAAGAAGCGGGGGTCCCAGGGTTGACCATGGTTGACATGTTTTTGAAGTGAGGTCCATAATTCTCTGACACACCACTTTGGTTTTGTAGCCGTTTAGAAGATGCTGGTCTCAAAATGGGATGAACATCTCTGTTAGAGAAAAAAAAGGTGAGGGTGAAACTGCGTGTAACAAGACTGATTCGATGTGTCTTTACACCAAGTCGACAGCTGGCCTTCAGGAGCATCTTAAGCATAAATAAGTGTGTCTCGCTTTTCAGGGTGTAAAACAGTAACTGCTCTATTGGACCTTATCGGGTGTTTTTCAGCTGATTCAACATGTTGAATCAGAATCTGGACTTTCTTTGAGAGACACAAATTTGACTGGTTGTTCAGCATAGCTGGAGATTCCATCATTTCCACTACTTCTTTCTTCTTTCCGTCTTCTACAAACAACAGGCCAAGCGTTTCCAACGCCTCTCCTGGACAAAAAGTTCTCCCCACACACTGACAGCGATGTGATAAACAAACACGGCCTTGCTTCTGTTTTTCCATCTAGGCAGTATTCCTGTTTCACTCTCTGAACACCGTAAATAAACTAGCACCTTTTTTCTGAGAGCAACAGCCTCTCGTGCAGGGGTAGATGAGAGCTGGATATGGGCTCTGTGGTGTGTTTATATGTTTGCCCAGAACTGGTCTGCTGGGTCTAGTTTGGTGCAGAAGACTTCTTCACAAACAGGTAATAGGTAATACATGTTGTGTTAAGTTGGTACGCTATATATGCTTTCACAATGTTTCCACCAAATTCTGAGCCTAGCATCTGAATGCGGAGCTTAAATGGATACTCATCAGACCAGACAATGTTTTTCCTTCTTCTATTTGTCTAGTCTTTATTTTTCTTTTTTGTCAGACAGAAAAGAAAAACGTTTTCGCTACTGAAACGTTTTGACTTCACATCATGAACTGGGAAGAAGCCAAGGTCATGCGCTCGGAAAGCAACAAGTACCACCACTGGATCAAGGAAACCATTGAAATCAGGAAGCTGGAACGAAAGGACTATCAACAGATTGGGATCGCACACCTTATACCACACCTGGGGTGCTGTCCTATGCAGGGGACATTGTTGTCCCCTGTTATCTGGCAAACCCAGAAAAAACAGCTGGTTAAACACTTCACAGTAACATCACGTGACTCTTTTGAGGAAGAAAACATATATAGTCAAAACATATCAAGGTAACAATAACTTTTTACTCATCAGTCTGACAAAGACTTAATAACCTCAGTAGACAGTATGAACCTGGTCCAGTTCTGGTGAGTCTGTTCTAAGCTGACAGGAGGGGCACCCGGTGTGGTCTTCTGCTGCCGTAGCCCATCTGCCCCAAGGTTGGATGTGTTGTGCTCAGAAATGCTATTCTGCTGGAAACAGTGCTTATTTGAGTTCCTGTTGCTTTTCTATCATCTCCAACCAGTCTGCCCATGCTCCCTCTGACCTCTGACATCAACAAGACATTCTGGTCCAGACAACTGCTGCTTACTGGATATTTTCTCTTCTTCAGACCATTCTCTCTCAGATCATGCCACGTTCAAAGTCACTTAAATCCCCTTTCTTCCTCATTCTGATGCTCAGATCGAACTTTAGCGAGTCATCTTCATGTGTTGTTGATTTGTGTTAACAATCAGTTAAACAGCTGGACCTGATTAAGTGGCTGTTGAATGTATAAATCGTGTGTGGATATATTTTAACAAAACAGTTGTCACGCAATGAAATAATGAGTTTAATCTTAGAGGTAAGATGTTCAGATTTAATTTGAGAATATTCACATCCAAATGGAAGAAAGGAATAAAAGATGATGGTTCTTCAATATCCAGAAACCTTTCTTAAGGGTTCAAATATAATTGGATAATTGACTGAAAAACCTTTTCATGGTCACATTTGGAGAAATCCTTTGACATTTCTTCATCAATTAAGCAGATAAAAGGTCTGTTTTTGTTTGTAAGTGTGGCATAAATTTAAAAACTGTTGTTGTGAACACACATAAAACACATTGATGCAGCAGGAACAAAGTAAGTGCCAAATCAACAGTTTGTCATGAACTGGAAAAAAAGAAAATGCATCAGTAAGCTTGGGAGCATAAAGAGGCCTGGGTGTTTGTGGAAAACAAAAATGCTAAATAATGAAAGTATCTCTTTCATGGTTAAGAAAAAAAACCTCCATAATATTCAGCCAAATAACACACACTGTTCAGTAGTCGTCAGCCATGTCACCCATTAAAATAGGATTTCAAGAGAGCAAATGCAGGTTTTTCACCAAAGATAAAGTACACATATATGCCTCAAGAATAGAATGATTAGATAAGGCAGTTTGGAAAATAAATGAATAAATAAATAAATAAAACATAAAAAGCTCGACCAGTTCTGAAGCAACACTCTTGGAGAAATGAGAAATAGATCAACTTGTACCAGATTGATGGGAAGAAAAAGAGTAAGGAGGCTTAGAAGGGCTCGTGATGAGAAGCATACAGCATTACCTGTGAAACACACTCAGGCAGTGTAATGGCTTTTGCATGCTTGGCTTCTAGTTGGCACTCGGTCACTAATGTTTATTGATGATGCAACAGAAATCAGAAGCAGTCAGATTAATTCTCAGGTCTGTGGAGCCGTACTGTCTGCACAGGTTCAGCTATGGCCGCCAAAGCTGATTAGACAGTGCTTCTCAACACAAACTTTCTCCTATGAGTACTTATTACATGTAAGCCATGTCATGTGTGCACAGCCAATTTTAAAATCTCTGCATCTGCTTCCTGTGTGCTTCTGATTTTAAAATACTTTTATTGGTTTCTAACGCTCTTAAATGTTTTAGTCCTGAGTATCTATCTAACTTGCTTTTAATTTATGAACCTCCCAGAGCCCTCAGGTCGTCGGGGGCCGGCCTTTTATTTATTCCTCAGGTAAGGACAAAGACATATGGAGAGGCATCTTTTAGTTTTTATGGTCCTCGCCTTCCAGAGGACCTGAGGGTGGCTGGGAGTGTTGATCATTTTAAAGGAAAACTTAAGACTTACCTCTTTAGTTATTTTAACTGAATATGATTCTAGCCTTCAAAATTTGTATTTTTCATACATTTATAGCCTTTTTCTTTTTTAGATAGAACCTCTAGATTAAATTTCAATAGATAGTTTCTTTGTACCACTTTTTTTCGAGTGTCCTTTTTTTATCTTATTTTTTTCTATCATTTTATTTCATCCATCCTTTATCAGCTTAACACCTGTTATATAGATTCCCAGTGTTTTAGTTTCCCCAATACAATTGGTGAGGGGTTAGGCCAACGCTGGTCGAGAGCATCATTTTATGCATATGCATGGGTATTTGTCATATACGTTGTTGTTGTTGTTTTTTAATGTAAGGCACTTTTCACTGCAATTTGTTTTGTTCGAAAAGTGCTTTATAGATAAAGTTTGATTGATTGATTGACAGTACACATTCCCGTTGGTTTATTTGTCATTTCACTTAGTGAGAGAATAACAGTCCTTTTACCCTAACTCTGTTATCTAATTGCGAAAAATGACACAAATGTTTAAAATGTGTAACAATAACACTTTGAAAGTGCCTGAAGGGGCTTACTATTCATACACATTGCCATGAGACCACATTACAGTCTAATTGGGCTAATTGATCTAATTTTAACTAGATACTGCGGGTGCACCAGTTGTGAGATTCTGGGACGATGTTGTTACAAATGTTAAAGATAATCATTTTAGCCAATACTAATCTTCTTTCATCATTATTATCCTATTGTCATTTATTTTTCTTTTAACAGGAACAATGAAATATGCCTTTATAAATAGATAAATGAAAATATACCTCAACAGTTTCAAAGTACTCGTCCTTTATCACACATATAAGCATTAGTTGCTACTGAGGAGCTAATAAGCTGCAAAATAGTCTACAAGTGAATGTTTTACTTTGTTTATATTCTGACTTCCTGCTGCGGTGCACCATCGTGTTTTTCTTCTGTGTTCTTCTCATGTTGTGATGGTGTCGCTTCTGTCTTATAAATCCTTAATGCCTGAATATATTTACAAATATATAATAACAGAATAAATACAGTAACAAATCTTGGAAAAATAACAACAAGAAAAAGAGTAATGGAATATAAGAAACTACAAATAAATATTCAATGAATTAATAGCAATTAACAAATAAAGATTGATTAATATCAAATAAATACATAAATAAATAAGAGTGAGTAACAGCAAACAGATAGATTAAACAAATCTTGATTAGAAGAAATAAAATAGATAAACTCCAGAAGGGGTTTATGGAAGATGTTAAAAAGATGGAAATGACACAGTTTTTTTTGCTCATGTGCAGATGTAAAATGACTGAATAATCAGATATGTGGGTCATGCACAACGACATCAGGGTATTGCAGAGAAATCTAGGTGTGGTAATTCAATTTTTCATAAACAAATAAAGGCTGATATAGAGGATATTACATTTTGCTCTTTAAATGACCACTTGAATTATCCAAAAACAAGTAATGATCAGATTTTTACCATGTAAATGGGCTCAATGACCTTTAGGATGAGACTAAAGAAGCTTTTATTTTTTATTTTTCGTCACCTTCCAAGCTATAGTGCAAACAGAAATAATAGAACATTTTTCTTAATTCTGCTTTAAAAGCGTTTCATAAAACAGTTTAAGAAACTCGTCAAATCTTTTTTCTGCACAGTTGAGAAAGGAAACAGAGATACAGAAAAAGCCATCTGAGCCGCTGCATCACCATTTTTGATAAACGTTTAACTCGCGAACACTTATGACGAAATCAAATCTTTGATACGAACACATTTGTGTCATAAGTGCTAGAATAAAGTGTTCTCATCTGTTTTTATTGGATGCTGGTAAGAATTTTAAGCATTTAATAACTTGGAATTACAGTAACTTGTATGTCAGCTATTTAAATGATAAAGTGATGAAGGTAAATCTACTGAACAAACTGGGAGTAGTCTTCATTTCAAGAAGAAATGAGTGGAGCACCAGTGGGAAAAAGCAATATTGTCTGCTCTTCCCTCACTGGACAAGGTCAATTAAAGAAGGACATGGATTGGCAATCAAAACTGACACCAAAGATTGACTGTGGTGATTATAACCTTGCAGATGGGGGGTTTTAAAGGTTATTAATAATGATTTATGGAATTAATTAAAGAGGTAAGATAGGATTCCATGCTTTAAATACATTATATAAATCCAGCTGAGAGAACATTTACCACTTGTGGGAACTCCAGATATAAATGCAGTATGCTACAACTGGATGGCTTGTCATTAGGGCTTTGGTGGAGTTATGATTATGATTAAGGAGAGTTATGATTGATTAGCTGAAATGAGCACCATAAATATAATCCACGTGAGTGCACGGTCACATCTGGACATGTTGGTGCTATTCGTGCATCATATGACATGTTCATTAGCTATTCATTTAAGTTTCTCTTATAACTGATTAATAGGCTCAGCTGTTTTTTTTCTGTCTTTAGATAACATCCCAGTGTTGATTTAAAGGTATTCAAATGGTCCTATTGTTTTTGTTTATCTCAAATGTTCTATTATTTCTCTGATCAAAGTATAAGAATGTGTGGTGTCTCATAATAAGATGACTTGATAATGGTCGACAACAAACACCTCATTTTGGGTTTTAAATTTAGTTTATATTAATTTTACCAATTTGGGGTCAATAGAACCAAGCTGTGAGACTTAAGATCTAAATTCGGATCATTTTCAGCCAGGTATAAACAGGTGTTGGCATTTGCTCCATGACAGCTGTCTGAGAAAAATACAGCTCTAAAAACGTCAGAATAATCAGTGACAAAAGAAAAAAAGATGGAAAGTTCACTTTTGTGAACTTTTGAAACTTTTTCAAAAAAAAAAAAAAAACTAAGACTTTTTTTTTTTTTTTTTGAAACTCAATGTCCACCAACTTCAAAATGCAGATCGAAAGATGCTGGTGAAGACGAGGCAAATGAAAAACCCTAAACTTAGCAGAAAATGTAAGAAAATTAGCGTTTGATTGATTATTTTTTCCTCTTTAATGATAACAAGAGGTGTTGTATTATGCATCGTTAGGAAGCCTAATTAGTCCTTTACAATAACTTGTAAGGATGGTGCCTCTGTGGACTGAACAACACAGCTAAACATGTTGGTAGTACAGAAATCCCCATTATATATTTTTCTATTGGTATTCAATCTTTTCTTTTTCTTGGTGGGTTGGAAGATTGCGCTCTATACAGTAAAGAAAAAAGACTCTTTGTTATTCATTTTACAGTCAGGAGCCTCAGTCGTGTGTGGAAGATCACAGCCACAGCATGTCACCTCCTCCTCATGCTGGTCACCAGCATGGTCACATTTATGGCTCCCATTCCTCAACCAGGAGTTGTTGAAGGTCAACCAGAGAGGTTGTTTTGGTCACTCGTGCATGTACAGCATGCTGAAGCTGATACCAGATGGACTGGGCTGAGGTTTTATCTCACTGCAGACCTCTCCATCCTCTCCATCCTCCAAAACTCTGGAGTTACTTAGTGAAGATCCTGGCTCTGTGGGGGAGAGCGTTGTCATCCTGGAGGATGGAGTAAGGTCCCAGATTCTGGAGATATAAGATCACTGCTGGCTCCAGAATCTCATCCCAACAGGGGAATATTGCAAGGAATTTTGCCACAGTTTTTGTGGGGACTACCCACACGTTAAACTGTGTTGCTCATTCCACAGAGGCACCATCCGTACTTTTTACACCTTGTAGTAAAGGTGACTCATCAGGCTTTCCAAAACCAGTTGAGAAATAATCAACCGAACACTGAGGTACCCATAAAGGAGGTGGTAGTAGCATGCAGGTTAGCAGAAAGGACGAACTCCCCAGCACACACAGACACACACAGCAGCAACAAATGCCCTGGAGGAATTACTGATACATTCATATATTGTGTAACCTACTGACTCAGGATGGAGGTGGAAAACCCTCGCAGAAGGCCCAGAGCTAATGTTGCGTACGCTAACGATCTCACACGCCACCACTCCGCAACATTTCAGCTCAGCTGGCAGGTTTTCAAAGCTCACAACTCTCAGACGTAACACTTGTTTAGAGAAGTGGTAACCGTGAGTGGAGTGAAAAGATGTAAATATCTGCCTCACATCTTTACAGACTGAGATTAACAGAGCTCATCAGAAGGTAGGTAACAATAGTGGCGTGTGCGATATTACAAGATGAATCCGATACCAAGTACATAAAGGGCCAATATTGTTGATACCGATACTTTCTAATAACTAAATGTGAATGAATTTCTTGATCTTACAGGGCTTTTTGAGATTTTCCTTTAGATTGTTATCAATAAATTAATTATTAAGCTCCACTGCCGGGGAACTGGTGAAGTGAAGTAAAATAATTCAGTCTGTAACACAATTACTTGTAGTTTAAATGTAGTAATCATACATTATTTTACACTTAACAGAAACGGATCATTATTATAATCAAATCAGACCCATCATATATTCAGTATGTTTGTTTCAATTCCAGTAATTTTTCTTCTTTCAATAACATGTGTCAGTGGGATAAATGTATGATATCAAGATCTGAGCATATAGTTTATATTTTCTGAGTTGACAAAAGTTGACTGATTGCACTTAGAAAATTAATATTAACTAATGTCAAAGATGACTCAGATACTACTTCCATCCCTAATACCTGGATATATATTTATATATATATATTCTTTTTTTTTTAAATCCCACTACAACATTGCAATTTTCCTCTGGGATTAATAAAGTTTTGTTCATTTCATTCTGTAATCCCAGATTAGTTGAGTTTATTAGAAATTTGCATGCAGCCTGTTTCCCCTAAACCACTTTAACTTTTACATCATCATCATCTTTATTATCAGACTCAAGGTCCATTATCAAACAAAACACCACACACATAAACAAAAAAAATGATAAAAGACAGTTGCACCAGTGCTTCCACAGAGCTGACTGGTAACGTACTGCGCTGACAGAGGGGTCCACCAGAGTCCGGACAACACAGTTCTGACAGTCATTTAAGCGACATGTGAATTTTGTACATCAGGTGCCTCGTAAGAGCATGTAATGAGTTCACGTGAGCCTGACAGAAAAGCAGGCTGGCACTGCTGGAACGCGGCTTTTTTAACAAAATTTTTAAAAGCATCATTAAAGGCAACGTGAAGTTTTGGGAGTGAACCCTGACCCTTACAAATGCTGAAACTGAACAGGTGAAGGCGAGACACTACAGGTGAATTGGGTCAAATTTATAATAGCGACTATCAACTTGAAACCCTCCTAGTTTATTCCTGACATTAAAACTATTATTTTTTGTGTAGCAGGTTTTCTGAATTTTTTGTTTTTAATATGCATAAATGCACTAATTTACATAAATTTAGATTATACATTTAAAAAAATACAAACACTGGATTCCAAATTCTTTTTGAATCTTCTTCACATATTGGAGTCAAAGGTTTTTACACAGGGGGATTTTAGATATCTGCTTTCATCACTTCACAAGCTATAAAATACTGTCAGTAACCTCTGCTTCTGGGTCGGGGGTTGGGATACTGGAGAAAGTGGGCATTTCTCTCCTCTCTGTTTCTGTAGCAAACAGTTTTCTTTACATGACTTTCCATCTGTTTGCATGGATTTGTTGTGTTACTGCTGTATCTTACAGCCTGTTTACAGATTATACATCGTCATTGTTTCATTTTCTGCCAGAAAATATTTCCACCCTCCTCTTCCTCTCTGCCACTGCTCCATCACTGAGCTGCTGGGCAGTACCTGCCTGCTTCCTGGTTTACCTCACGCAGCCGAGTCATGTGATGTACAACATCAAAATGCAAGGGGGTGGGATGGGGGCAAAGTACCAGCCAGACAAAGACATCCAGGTCACTTCTCTGATGAAACGCAGCAGAAACTAAAACTAAAGTAACGATCTTATCGCTCTGGTATCGATCAATATCAGTACAAACGTTGATCCGGACCAACACTATCCTTTATATCGATGTCCATCGCACTGCAAAGATAACATGTATCATATATAATAAAATATACTTTTGTCTGATTCTTTCTGTACTTGTGCAGGCGGTTGTCCTGATGTACCCAATGTCTTATGTCTGAAGGACTGCTGACTGTGAGCTACAGGAACTACAGTATATCTTCTGGCATATTGGAAGATTAAAACTCTGTGATGACACTATAAACCCCGGTGTCTGATCATTTCCTTCACCCAGAAAATAATCTGTCAGTGTTATATGCATATCACATAATGAAAAATGATCAAATTCTATTCAAATGTAGGCAAGATGGTAAAAACTGCACAAAAAACGGTTTTCATCTGATAGCTTGGATCTATTTTGGATTCATTTATTTTAAAATACCTTTTTTTTTTAAAAGTGCAACCCGTGAAGGTGAACTTACTTTTTCCCTGAACCGATTTCAGCAAGACAACATCCTCTAGCTCCCCCCCCCCCCCCCCCCCGCGCGCATGCGCACGGTCAAAACTGACACGACCATTGATGCATTGCTGTGTAATGCTCCAGTAATTATTCTTCGCTTAACAAGGCAGGCAAGTGAAGCCAGGCTGCCAGACTCCCCTTCCAAGTCTCAGTCATTTATTTCTTCATTTTTTTTAGGAACTATCTGAGTCACACTGAAGCATGGAGGAAATGTGACCCAGAAGTGGCACTCTTTATCTAATCTAGACGGGCTAATCAGTCTTACGTTGCACCGAGCTAAACTTTTTAACACAGCTGTTGCTGAGGTTGATGTATTCTTGGAGGCTTGATGAAGCCCAAATGTTCTTTTCCTAACATGCTATTTTCCAATGAACACCCACACAGCTGAGCAGCAAAGACAAAATATGTCCCTCATCGTTACATGACTGGCAGAGTCGCGGGTTAAAGGTCTTTGCTCAAAGGCACCTGATTGGTCGTTTTTTCCAATAGGTCAGAATGAGTCGCTGGCTTCCCACGCAACAATTTTCCCCTGCTGATCCGAGCATTTGAACCAAATGACCTCAACATGCCTGTTTGCTTTTCCCTTGGTAGTAAAATGTCTTTTTCTCCACAGCTCTTGGTTGATCAGAAGTTCCAAATGTAAACTAGGTGGAATCGCAGGTTGAACAGAAATTACACGGGACAGATTTAACTTTATGTAGCTTCTCTTTAAAGCTACAAAGGGATTTATTTGGGATTTAACTTCAGTCTGTTTACATGTACAGGTAAGACGAACTATGGTTATAGCCCAACTAGGCTGTTCAATTGTGTTTTTTCCACTCCATGGTTGAGTACGTCCAACACAGTAAAACTTGTGCATCTTCCCGAAACATCACAAATGTTTCTCATTTAACAGACACTTTTATCTGAAGTGAGATTTGAGTTGCTACTGCAGGGAATTTGTTTGTGAGAGGTGACAAGGACGAAGAACCCAAACACAAGATGACGAGGCAAGAGGCTGGCAGATGTACGTACAAGGACTTTATTTTTAACATAAACAGGAAGGTGCTACAAAGGCAAGATGTTCCAGAAACTAATGCAGAGGGAAGTAATGAACAAGGAGCAGGTGTGGAAAGCAGCAACAGAGCACCAAAACCAGAACCAAAAACCCTCCGACCATGACGGATTTTAAAGACCAAGCACTACAGAGCCCAACTCTGTCAAGCTTAAATAAAATTGATCTGTAGATCTATACCTGTGGTTTATAAACACATCAATCAATTTATCAATCATTCACACAACTATCTGCTATTTGTGTGTCAGTGTGTGTGCTGTCCCAGAGATTTTGTTTAAGGTCACAGATGAGGATTCTTTCAACAATCAATGGTCTGATGGTTTTCCACATCACCATGGGAAAACTCCATTAGACTACTGACTTTGTTCCAGTACACAAGCGCAGGAAGCACCTCATTATTAACTTTTATCTCAACCATTTGTTAAAAAAAAAAATAGATTTTTGTCATTATTGTCCATCGGAAAAGAAAAGAAGCAACAATACATATTTCTTTTGGTTTTTTTCTTTGGTACAAACTTAGGGTTAAAACCAGCACTGCCCATGGAGCAAGTTGCGTCTAGTCTTGACCGTGTCCATGTGTGTGTAATTGCAGCCTATAGGAGGAGAAGAATGTGTTAAAGTTGGTGGGACAGTAAGGCAGAGAGGGAGGTACAGGTATAAATGAAAGTAGAGGAGGTGAGTAACACATCCTACATGGTTCAGGAGACTAATTATACAAGAAGGCCATGCTAAGTCGACCACTTCAGAGAGTCCGCAGGCTACACAGGGACCGAGCGACATGGATATCCCATTCAGAGGAGGGAAACAGCTTCTCATGCATGCCTTATTACCCCATAGACCTTCGTCTGTGGCAGATAAGTCACCTACTCCTTCTAGCCTTGCTCCTCTACGGACACAGATCCTGTAATGATACATTTCACTTCTGGCTATTTCCAGTTTGATGGGTAGACACGTGAAAACAAAAAAAGTAAAAAATGTGCAATGTGGGACATCCTCTCTGACCCCCATCAAAGAGCTCTCTCCTCACATAGTGTGTTAAGTCGACACTGTGCCAACCCCTCATTTTCCTGCTGTCCATCTCTAATGGGATTTGGGTTTTATATTAAGTCCACCTCCCCCTCCCACCCTCCCCGTGTCCTGACACTGCGGTGTGAGTGATTTGAATTTAAAAAGTGGCTAAATCCACAGAGCAAACTTCAAATAGGATTGTGTGAGGCTCTTACTGTTTAACAGAGCCTTCCAGGTAAGCATGTCCTGTAAAACGACAGAAAAGGTCAGGGGTGCGGTTATGTAGGTCATCACTTACACGCATGCTGTTTCACAAGAGAAAATTCTCCTTACGTCGTCTCGTGCAGCTCAGCAAGATGCTGCTCTCTGAAATACTTTCGGCTTGTTTTTAACCAAAGGTGACAAAAATAAAAAAAACTCACCCCGGGCGTTTTGTGTTTTCTGTGTTCATGAACAGTCCGTTCACCGGTTTGTACTTTGAATTTATTTTCCACAAAGATAAAAAACGATGAGTATGTGTTAAATAAATTAAACAAGGTCAGGTACATAGTGTTAAAGCACTTTGGTATCTTATTAACTGTAACAGATGTGCTCTTTTTGTCTGAAGTCCCAACAAGGTAAAAATGTGAAGGTGCACTTCTGTGTGCATAGAGAAATGTTTTAAATCATTTCATGGAAAATGGAGCCCTTTGAGACAGATACGCTCTTATTCAAGCAGTTTTTTGTGCTAGCCGGGTCACTTCTGTGAATATACTTAAAACACAAACTATTGAACTCTGAGGTTGAATGAAGCGCACTCACTTTAGAGATATTCATTTTGTATTTGTATAGTATGGAAGGAGATGGGAGACTGAAAGGCAGATTATCGACAGCTTCTGAAAGTGATGCAGATGCTGAAGCTGTCCGTTTAAGAGGGAGATGAACTGAAAGGAGGAGCTGCTGATTTATTGGTCTATCTATTTTTTAACCGGCGCCCATGGTCGCGAGCTGTGGAAAGTGGCTAAAAGAATAAAATAGAAAATAGAAGCAAAAAAAAAAGAAGGTTTCTCCAAAGGATTCTGGTCTGAGGCTTTGCTTATGTCAAATGAATTCAGTTATCTTTTGTTTAGGGAAATGTTTCCCCCAGGAATGGACGATTCCTTTTTTCCTTTCAACACAATACCATCAATTTATGGCACTTTTTCATTGACACTAATACCAATATTTTTTGCCCCTTTAAAGGAAAATCACACGAATGTGCATTCATATAAAAGTTTTATTGCAAAGGCAATATGAAATATGAATAACACTCATGAACATAAATACTTTAAATAAATGCTGGCAAAAGTAGAATAAAATATACCAATTAATAAGTTAAATAAACAAATAGTTCTAGAATGATGATGAAATAATTAGACAACAAATTAACAGAACATTAACTGGATTTCTTGAAAGAAATTGAAAGAACTTAATGCTCAACATCCTGCTTTAAACCAGTTACATATTAAAAAACAACATCATGACTCACACTACATCATTATATCTTAACTAGGCGACCATTTTCATGTGACAGAAGAAATGGAAGAATTTCACATGTAATATTATTGCCTAAACTCTAAGGGATGAAAACAAATTGCACGTTCAGTTTGAGCAAAGTTGTAAGGTTGGACGGGGTGGTGGAGGGAAGAGGTAGAAGGTCTGCTCTTCACCTGCTGCTTGTATTTATTTTCTCACCAGTAAAGTGATATGTGTAGATGTGCAAAGGTGCATAATTAAGTTTTATAAAATGGTAAAAACTTGAAACAAAATAGCAAAACTACAAAAATGTACTTTTGGAGCCAAGATGACGCCATTTCCAACACTTGTCCCTTAGTAGGGCTCTAGCGCTGCCCTTCCGGACCACAGCTGCAAAAATCTCATGACTGGAACTTCCATACTGGAGGTCCCTCCTACCAAACAAACCATCATGAGTCGACATTCACTTTACATAAATCAATATTCAAAACATTAATGTGTACGGCAGCTCGCTAATAAAACTTATTAAGACAATGAATGAATAAACAGGCTCCTTATAAAGGTCTTTCAAAATAAAGTATCTAAAAGGATCACCCCGAGGAAGTAGCTTCATGCCGTGCTACGTGCTCTATGAGAGCATTTGGACAGTCTTCATTCTGGTTTTATTATCTGATGAGAAAACCAACAAACTAACTAAAATATTTATTCCAGCAAATCTAAAACAATAAGTGTTGTTTTATGTAGCAGAGTCTTCAGTAGTGTGTATGTGATCCCTCTGTTCTTCAGAGCAGCCATCAACTAACCTGTTGACAAGATTAGAACCAGAACAATCTTGACTACATCTACCATTCCTTTGTAATTAAAGGAGTTAATGGTCCATATGGTAAAATTAAAAAAAAAGAAGAAAAAACATATGTGGGGGTGCACAATCTGATGCTGCAAGCCAGCAACACTAGTTATCCTGTCTACACATGAACTGCACAGCCAAATTATCTGAAAATCTTTACCCTGGAAGGTGTTTTCCTAAAAGTTTGTTGTCAGTCCACAAAAACTGTTTAAATGTGGACAAAAGAAAAAAATCAAAAATAGTCAAATTGTTTGTGTACATGTGAAAAGGGCCTTCCAGGGTAGGATGAGGAGCTTATAGGAATACCACAATAAGAATACCACATTAAAACAAGCCAGTAGAGATAATTTATGAAGTTTTTTTGGTGTTACAGACACGTCCCGTTAATACAAGGCCTCAGAGTCCACTCAGGAATCTGAGAGACGATATCTCAGCTGGCTTGGAAACACGTCCCTGTCCCCTTGAAAGAGCTGGAGGAGGTGGTATGTTGTCACCCCAATTTGGTCTCTGATACGTGGTAGGTGGATGGGCAGTTTGGGTAAAGAAGAGAAATGAGTGATTTTCATGCTTTTATGGCTACAGTGGAGATCTGTACCACATTTCATGCAACTCCAATGTGCTGACCGGATACTGGAGCATCAACCTCATGGTGTTCAGTCTCATCTTGAATATGTGTGTGCATAATTTTGCAGCCACAGTCATTGCTGTTACCAAATTTCAGTCTGAACCAGTAGTGGGCCATCGAACCTCATAGCACTCCTCTGCCCAATACTGTCATAGCATCAAAACAAACAGGAATATTTACAGCCATTGCACTTCTTGTTTTTTTTTTGTTTTTTTTTGTTGTCGTTGTTTTTGTTTTTACTCACAATAATACAGCATTCAGCTCCGACCATGATAGAATGTCTATCCCTAATTAACTGGCATGCATCTGTCAGCGTGTGGTCTTTGTCATGCATTCAATCTTAATCTGGCTGACATGTTCTGTGTCACAGCTAATTACAGAAGTAATACATTGGTCCATTAGTAACTGCCTCGACAGCACAACTCACTTCAATCATAACTAGCTGGGACATTCGCAGTGGTCTGATTGCCTGCACAAAACTATGCCCCCAGCCAAGAATAAGCTCCACATTTCCAAGCTATTTTCACGTTTTTTTTGGAGCAACTTACTCAGTATTTAGAGCTGCTTATGGAAAATATGAATATAATCTTAGTGTTTTTGGAGATCTTTATGCCCTTCATACCCAGTCTTTATAGGATTTTACTGTCTCTTTTTTAATTTATCCAGTGCAATCAACACAATTAAGCTGACACCGCTCTTTGAGGAGCTCAAGGAAATACAGGTGGATGCCTCTACAAGTGCCTGGAGTATTGATTAACATCAAGACAGATCACAGTTTGTGAAAGTGAAGGGTGCCCTGCGGAGGACTTTACTCCCACAATTTCACTTCAGCTTATAGGAAGCTCATGAGGAAGTTTAGGTCTTTAAATATCTGCAGAAGGATGTTACATGTCTTCTTCTGTATGTCTTTGATGGACAGAGCAATTATCTTATGGGGCAGCTTCAGGAGAAACTAAACAAACTGATAAAGAAAGTTGATCCTGTGCTGAAGACTGCTCTGAAGTTGCAAGAGCTGGAAGAAGAATGTTGCAGCAGCTTCATACACAACCTAGACAAAACCTGGACCTGACCACCTGCAGGAACCCCAGATCATAGACTGCCCCCAGTAGGCATCAGACCACATGACCTTCCATTGCTCCAGAGTCCAATCTTTATGCTCCCTAGCAAATTGAAGCCTTTTTCTCTGGTTAGTCTCACTGATTAGTGGTTTTCTTATGGCTACACTGTTCAGTCCCAATCCCCTAAGTTCCCTTCACATTTATTCTTACAATCTCTATTAACCATAGCCTTGAGTTCTACTGTTGTTTTTCTTCTATTTGATTTCAGCAAATGTTTAAGTGATCGTTGATCACCATCATTCAGGACTTTTTTACGACCACCTTTCTTAAGACGATGGTTCCTACTATCCTTTCAGCGTTTAATAATGCATTGGACAGTTCTTAACCCAGTTTTAGTTATTTGTGCATCTCCTTAGATGTTTTCTCTGCTTGATGCCAATGGTTTGACCCTTCTTAAACAGACTAACAAGGAGCATTGAGGTGTACTTGGTGAGCTTTGGAAATCCATTCATCGACATTTAAGATTCACACCTCTATCAACCAATCAGTCAAGAGAAAAGTGGGCTAGCACCCACATTCACCTTAAAAACACCAATCAAGATCCAGAAGGAAGTAGAGCCAAAAGTAGTACACTGTAGAAAGAGGACACACTAGAGCCTAAATACTTTCTTTTTTATATAAATAACCTGGACCTTCATGAGTCATTTCCAACAGGGACTTTAAGGAGTAAAGCTGGAATATAAGCTCTGACCACAAAACAGAAAAGGTAAAATATTATAATTCTTTAAAGTTCTTTCAATTGTTCTTCATTTTGGTACTGATATTGATATGTACAGGCTTGAAGATTAGTCATTTTGGTGTGCTACATGTTAAGATTGGTGCTTCATAGCATGCACATTGTCGAGATTCATCCAGGTCCTCCACATCTTAGCATCGCTTCACTGGCTGCCCGTGCATTTTAGAGTTCATTTTAAGATTCTTTTATTTGTTTTTAAATCCCTGAACGGTCTGGGCCCACGGTCCCTCTCTGAGCTGCTTTCTCTGTATTCGCCAGCCGGGTGACTCAGATCAGCTGATCAGCTCCTTCTGGAGGTACCGAGGTCCAGGCGGAAGCTCAGAGGGGACCGAGCCTGTGCGGTGGCGGCTCCTAAACTATGGAAGTCGTTGCCTCAACAGGTTAGAGAAGCCCCATCACTATAAAACCCGTCTGAAGACCCATTTTTATGACCTGGCCTTCAAACCAGCATGAGACTTGGTTTTGTTTTTATTTTTTTAATTACATTTTTTTTTATCTATTTATTTTTTTGGTTTCCTGTGTTTTATTTGTTTATAGTATTTTTACTTTTTTCTAGCGGTTTTTATTGTTTTTAATGGTTTTATTGTTTTATCGTTTTACTGCTATTGTTCCTGTTTTTATTTTGCACTTTATTCTTACTTCCATAGTGTGTTCAGCACTTTGTTTTCAACTCATGTTGCATTAAAGTGCTTTATAAATAAAGTTGAGTTGAGATGTAATCTAAGTGGTACTATTGCAGGGCGATGTTTAGCTCATGTGGTAGAGCAAGTGCTTTATATGTAGAGGAGGCTTCAGCTCACCAGGCCCAGGTTTGAATCCTGGCCACAAAATCCTTTTTGAAAAGTACCACATTTACTTGGTTTTGACCACATCAGGTATACTACGGATGAAACTGACTTCTGTGTAACCCGCAGCGAAAACTGACAGAACACAGAACTCAAATTAAAGACCCACTATATAACTTATGCAATTTTCTCAGTGACGCGCCCCCTATCTACGGCTAATTCGGCATCCATCTTGGATCCTACCTGTAGTGGGAGCTCTCTCCAGACAGTAAAAAACTGGGCTGCGACAGCTCTAGAAATGCACATAATAGATGTCACTGTGCCATCAAACGAGTCCAGGAAGCAGAGTTTTAAGGTCAAAAAGATATATAGGCGATTGGGCCTTTAACTTAATGTGATTATTGTGTAGCATCACTGCTTTGTGATTTTTGGTCACGTTGTGTTTCATCAGACTTTTACGTCACCGAGGTAATTAAAAACAACGGATAAAACAATATTCTATCATACTTCTGTGGGCTCTGATTGAACAACTTAAAAGTTGATATACACATGCGGACATGTGCAGCATCCATATTTATTTCTGTAAATACGGCATGATGTCTGAGGTTATGTCTTCCTCTGTGACTGGTGGTTACTTCAGGGACATAAACTGTTCCTACTGGAGTGTGATGGAGGTCACATTAAGATTAGGTTAGGTTATTTTTATTAAATTTTTAGCAAACTGACTAAATTAAAAGCCAAAGACACAAAATAAAATTAACAGAAAGTAAATAATATGAACAACCACGCATCAGATGTGATCAAAGAAAAATAAATCTGACTTTATTGTTTAGGACCTGCAGTGCTGACATTCGGCAAAACTGGGCGGTTTCTGAGGGCCCCATAAAACTCCTCATACACGTATTGTCAATACAGTTATAACTTATTTACACATATTAATTATGTTTTTTAGTAAAATCCTTTCGCTAAAATGCCAGCAAAATGCTTATTTAATTATGTGTGTCTCGGAGCCCCACTTCAGTCTAAAATGGATCTGTCCATCTTACTGCGCATGTGCAGAAAGGATCCAGGAAGGCTGCAAAACATGAAAACAAACGGTGCGAAGTAGCGAGATAAAAAGAGAAAAGAAAAGAATAGAAGCTATGCCAGTGGTGCTGAAAGAGGAGAAAGAAGGAGGGAAGCAGAAAGCTGCTCTCATAGTTACCTAAAGTGACTGACTACCTTCTTTACTGCGGTTAGCAGCAGCACCGGGTTAGCAGCAGCAGCAGCGGGTTAGCAGCAGCAGCAGCGGGTTAGCAGCAGCAGCAGCGGGTTAGCAGCAGCAGCAGCAGCGGGTTAGCAGCAGCAGCAGCGGGTTAGCAGCAGCAGCGGGTTAGCAGCAGCAGCAGCGGGTTAGCAGCAGCAGCGGGTTAGCAGCAGCAGCAGCAGCGGGTTAGCAGCAGCAGCAGGTTAGCAGCAGCAGCGGGTTAGCAGCAGCGGGTTAGCAGCAGCAGCGGGTTAGCAGCAGCAGCAGCAGCAGGTTAGCAGCAGAAGCAACTCACAACCGGCAGCAAGTGCAACGAAAACAGCATCACCTGTTGGGAAGAGTCGCCGTGTCGTCCTGAGATGAACAACTAATGAGTATAAACTGTCGAAGGGGTGACCCCCCTCCTACATTGAGAAGTATCTCTTTATTCCATTGAAGACGGGAAAGCTTATGGGTCATTTTGAAGTAAGCTTTGAATTTCGTTTCTATTTGCTACAGAGGATGTGAAATCAGTTATTTAGTAGGCTTTGGGAGGTCTTTCTAAAATCACCCATAGGTTTTTCAGGTAATTTTGGCAGGTGTTTTTAGTTCTTAAGTAAACCATTCAGAACAAAAGAAACTAAGCAACCTAAGGAAGTTATTAATAACTACTCACTCTGTATTAAAATGACCCTGTCACTGTTATAGCTTTGCATTAATATTGCTTTAATTTGTGTTATCATTTACTGCTGTAGATGTTTAAGGTTGAGCTATATTTTAAATTAATTAATTTACTGTTGGGCAGTTTAAGCAGTTGTTATATATTTGCAACATCACTAGTCTCTCCCTTGGCTTGCAGCCTGTTTTCAGCCTTGTCTTGATGCATTTTCTAGCTCGCCGAAGATGATTTTTTAAAAAAGAATTTTGGCTAAAGAAGTCACCCCTCTGAAACTCTTTCAGTTTATCATAAGTATTAGCATTAAATCATAATTTTGGGGGTACATGGTTTCCACTGAGCAGGAAGGGTTTAAAATATGTAACCAGCAATGTAAATAATGTACAGTAGTGGAGCAGAAAGTGCAGAATTTGCCTTTGAGATACAACAGAGCAGACAAAATTGAAGTTTCATGAAATCCTCAAATATTTATATGATAGCAATTGAGTAAATATACTTACATTTCACCACTGGGTAAGAGCCTCATACTGTGTTTTGTGTATGTTTGTTTTCAGAATGAGACAGGATCATGCAGAATAAAACATATGTATTCTGTTAAAATGTCATACTGTTATGTTGTGTGGTGTCTTTTCATTTCAGAGGGCCCCATGCCTGCCCCAAATTTCTTAAATCTGACACCATGTGGGGGACCTGGATAATGGATAGTGGTCACAGGCTTGAAAAAGGTTGAGAATTACAGATATATTTACACAACATAAACAGAAGTATGCAGTTCAGTCAGAAGCTTATTGAGATTTACTGGTACAATAACATGACCTTAAAGAAGCAATACTGAACTTTGGCCTACTGACCTCCGATTCGGCATCCATCTCCATCCTACCTTTGCTCTGGGTCATATCCAGCCAGTAGAAGCCAGTCTGATGTTGACCCCTGTCTTGTCTCTTGCTCTGTTTCTTTCTCTTTTTCTTTCCTCTCTTCCCCTGATGATGCACTCTTAGGGTTTCTTTGTTGAATCATCCATGGTGTGTGTTCAAAACATCCAGTATGGGAATAGCACATAAACCAAAACTTAGCTGTAACGTGATGTTCCAGGCTTTAAAAATACTTGGGTTGTGATGTCTTCAGGAAAGTAATTTTCTGACCACAAAAACACATATTTTTTAGGCCAGAGAGTTACATAGTTATATTCAAAATGGTATAATGACACCATTAACTGTTGAAGCACAATTAAAATTTTCAGAAGAAACTGTCTTAAGTTTAGTTTAGTTGACTTATTTCAGCTATAACCTATTGTAACATGCTGTGTAAATATACCACTATCTTACTGAAATAGAAAATTAAATTTTTTTGTTATTTGAACTTGATATTGGACCTTTTAATCCAAATTGAACCATTTTTCTTGATAGATAATCATCTGCATAAGTACTGAAGGCAACCATCTTGAAAATGACTCCTTAATGACTGCTTTTAACTGCACACCATCAATAAATCCTCTGGCTGGCAGAAGAAGTGTTAAGTTGTATTCAAGGGACAGGGATAGATTACTTTATTGTCGTTAAAGATCATTACACTAGAGATAAATTTAATTATGTGGCATCAAGCCACCACAAAAGCAATATGTAGATAAAAGATATTGTCAAAAAAAAGTAACCAGGTATTAAAGTAAGCAAAAAATATTTATTAAAATATGAATAATATTATAATAGAAATGGATATGTATACATAGGGCAAAAACCTGGTATTGCCTCATATTTGCTATGTGCTGCTGTGTATTACTAAACTTTTAAACAATAGTTTAAGGAGTACTTTGATCATGCGGGTGGTGCAGAGGTCTCAGAAACCATCCATGCATTTTCCACACCTGCTTAATCCAGTGCAGGGACACAGGGTGGTGCTGAAGCTACAGGTGAGAGGCAGGGTACGCCCTGGACGGGTTACAGTTCAGTCTCAGATGTATCAAATATGATGCATTTAGAGTTAAACGTAATTCAAATCATTTGTAATCTATAGGCTACTCCAAATTAAATATATTTAGATTTCCTTTCAACTGAAAATGATAAGTTTAGATCAATTACCAGTAGCTTTTCTTGTCATTGTTGCCATGTTTATGGTAGAAACTACTGTTGTTGATATTGAGATGTCCTGCAAAGCCAGTTTATGGGAAAACTGAGAGACGATGAAGTAGCTGTTGCCTGAATTAGGGTCTGTATCATTACTAATGCTATGTGTCTCCTCCCGCATCTCGGCCCCCTTTCGGTAAGATCAGTTTGTCAGACACACAAATTACATTTTATTATTACATTGCCAAGAAACCCAGAGTGCCTTCCCCATAGCAACGCAACTCATTTTCAGAAAAGATTATCAGGTCTATTGTGGTCTACATTTCCTTTTCAGCAAACCAATTTCAGACATCAGGATTATTTTTGTACCTAGAGACCAATCAAACAGTGTGACTGCAGTGGCTCTATAAACCAGTTATTTCACTCGGAGCTATAAAAGTTACCAGGTGCTTTTTGAGCCTCAAACCAGGTCATTTTGGAGCAGCAGATCAGCAGGAAGAAGCATATAAAAGAGAAAAAGGGGCTGAAGATGAAGTTTAGAATCACAGGGAAGGAAAGGGTACAGAAGCTGTTTGTCAACACAATTGCCCAGCATTCACTTATTGTTTGGCTACTTTCGTTTAATGAGACAGCTTCTGTTTGCTGGATTCTGTGTTTAACATCTGTCCTTATACTGAGGATGTTACTTTTATGTGGGTTGTGCAGACTTAGTTTTTTGCAGACTATTCAAATTGCTGTCATGAGTCTGAGTGAATTGCATGGTGATGTGCTGATTAGGACTGTCACCTCCCAGCAGGACATTTCCTGGCTCAAATCTGTGTGTAAAGTTTGCTTGTTCTCTCCAGCTACTCCAGTTATCCAAAGACATGTGTTATGTTGTTGATTAGTGATTTGAGATTGACCCTGGGAGTGAGTGTGAGCCTGCATTGTTGGTCCTGTGATGGACTGATTACCGGTCCAGGTCCAGCTGAGATAGCTGAAGCCACCCTGTGACTCTGAATTGGACTAAGTGGGTATAGAAAATGTACAGGTGGAGTAAACCAATAGAAGAGGAAATGAAATAAGCAAAGGATTCACTCGACCAGTGCAGTATCTGCTCACGTTATTGACTGAATAAACAATCAGCGTTAACTTCTCAAACCAAGACAACACACAGATGTTGAATATGTTCAGTTTGAACTGGGATGAGAAGAATGCACGTTGTCTTTTATTGCACAATGTTACAGGCCCTGTTGTAAGGGACAATAAAAGAAGTACTCCAGTTTTATTCTTTTTTTTTTAATCAGTTTTAGTCAAACAGAAGTACTTCACTTTAACTATTATGTCTCATTATTGTGTTTTTATACTTTTGTATCAAAAAAATTGTGAGTGTGTTGACATCTGTTTGTGTGGTTGCTGTGGATACAGGTACTGTCCACACAATGTTAATGGAATAGGCTGACAACGGTGACCTTCCACAGTCACTACTCATTGTAAGTCGTGTCAGGGTTAGAGTTTTCAAACTCTGGCTTTTTAAAAATAACTTTCTCTCTCTCTCTCTCTCTTTTTCTAGTGGTCATGTTTTCTAAACTTTTTAATTGAAATCATTCACAACAACTATGAAGCATCACTTCATCATTAAAATCATTTTTATTTTTTAAAGATGCACAAACAAACTTTTTGACCTTAAAACTCTGCGTTCCAGACTCGTTTGATTGCACTGTGACACTTTTTCATCCAGGATGCTGTGTGAAGTTGCAGCTGAGTTTTGCTTCATGCACACGCTAGCAAACTGACATAAACACAATGCCTGTTTTGAACACGCACCGTGGCTGATTCAGAAAAAAAAAATGCAAGAAGAGA
>JAOXYM010000001.1:33809490-33822665 GCA_028567055.1 Leptatherina wallacei
GCAGTCTGTTGGTTTCCTTAGCTAGGCTATTTGTTATGAATTGGCTTGTATGAATCAATGAATGACAATTAGATTGGTTCAAACTGATTGTCTGTGAAGCGCCCTGAGATGACATTGTTGTGAATTGGCGCTATACAAATAAAGATGAATTGAATATATATATATATATATATATATATATTATATAAAGCTGCTAATGGTACATTATAAATTGCATTACTAAGCAACCATAGTCAGCAATGTTGATGTTCAGAAACTATATAAATTTCAGTAAGTCTTCTGTTTTCTTTTCTTTTTCGTCCTACAGTGCCAGTACACAACAAACAAAGCCATATCAAGACATTTTTAGTCATACATGCCAAATTTGAATTATTCACTCTACTCAAGCACTTGGTGTCTTATGAATAAAACATAAAAAGTAATGCAATTCCATGTTTATCAAATATCACCATATATTTTGAAGGAAAAAAAAACATTGCCGTGTTTGCAGTATTTTGTCTCAAATAAACAACAGTCATAAAGAAAATGTGCATTTAATATTACAGGGTGTACATTTTCTCAAAAGATTTTAAAATACTGTAATGTGAAGCTGCATTTATCTTTAAGTGCCATTATAGAGCTGCATCCCCCCTGGGGTGTTCCGATGTACAACGTGCTTCCAGTGAAACATGGAAATCATTCCTACAATAAACACAGGATCCAGGTGATATCAAGGAGCTCCTTTTGGATTCGATGCTAATTTGTAATCCTGCCCACTGTGACCGGGGGGAGAGATGTATCATTTGTACATTTTTGCCCTCAGTTTGCCTTTTCGTTCTATTATTAGCTTAACTCGGATCTGAAACAGAACCCTTGACCTGCAAAGCTTTTATCTGGGTCCGGTGATGCTCAGCTGGGTGTCATAGACGAAGGTCTTGGTTTCTTGCCCTGCGTCAAACTAGGCTGTGTTCTGTGAACCGTTTCCTCGTGCAGTCCCGTGACCCATATTCTAACCTCTGGATGCAGCACGAAACACAACCGTTCGAGGATGAGAATGGCTTCACATCACTGTGTTTCGTGGTTCTGCTTGGCCACTTCCACTTGTTGAAGATCCCCCGCCGCCCGGCCTCTCAGGGGATCTTGTCCAGCTTGATATCAAGTTCTGTGGGTTTTTCTCCGAAGTTATTTCACATATAATCTGTAAAATCACTGTTGTTGTTTTTTTTTACAACATCTGAGGTTATTTAAAGCATTTATGTCAAATTAAAGGGACTAAAACAAAGCAACGTTTTTGTAAAATTAACACGAAACTGCTCAAAGGTTAGGGTGGTTTCCGAAAAATTTGTTCATATGTGATCTAAAATACCATTCAGCAGCATACAGTAGACTGTTTAATAGTGAATTAATACCTACCTAGAGCTCAAATCCAAATGTATACAGTAGGCTATACACTCAATACTCTCAGGGAATCACAAGAATTTTTGGTGCTTCAGAGCACTTGAAAAATGCTTGAGTTAGTTCTTGTTTTTTACTTTTTTCTTTTATAGATATTTCAGCCTGACACACAACTGTTGCAGAAATAATGACCAGTTTGGTTCTTTTACCACAGCTCTATTATCGTTACAGTATCACTGCTTTTTTTTTTCAAAATTTCCATTTCATTTATTAATCAGATTTAATGGTCTGTTTTAATTATGAAGGAATGAACATGCAGATAAATCTAAACACAGTTGAACATTTTTTAAAAAGCGTAAAAGTGAGTAATTAGTCATTTTTATAATGCTGAAACTACGTTACTTTTTGGGGAGAAGTAACTAGCAATTATAATTAATAACTTTTTTTAACGTGCCCAACACTGCACCTCACATTATTGGAAGATGCAAGGAAAAAAAGAGAGAAAGGGACAGATAAGACGAGAGTCAACGTGGGACTGACTAGAGAGAGCTTAAGGTAACAGGTAGGATGCAACGTGGAGGCTGAATTAGCAATGAAAGAATCTACCAAAGTTCAGTAGTACTTCTTTAATGTCCCAAGCTGGTCTGGATTTATATTTATATTTATATTGTTTATCATATAATTTACATTGTCTATTCATGCTGGAAACTTGCAGTCATTTTTGTTTGGTTGTTTATTTGTTTGGCTTTTTTAAATGGATTTAGTTGGTATGACCCGATCTTTTATCTCAATGGGACCCATCCATCCATCCATTTTCTGTACCGCTTAATCCAATTCAGGGTTGTGGGTGGGCTGGAGCCTTTCCCTGCAATTATCAGGTGAGAGGCAGGGTACACCCTGGACTGTTCGCCAGTCCATCGCAGCTCAATGGGACCTTCCTGATTAAATAAAGGATTTTTTTGTTAAAGAATGAAAAAGAAAGAAAAACACCCCTACTGTCAATGGTCTTTAGTGGTTTTTAAGGCCCTTTGTGAGAGCCACTGCAGGCTGCTGTTAGCTGTTCTCAGCTACCAGCCTGGTATCAAACGGCAGGGAGGTGAATACAGTGGAGGACTTTGAAAGGTTTTTTTTTTCCAAGAGATTTTTGAGACCTGAAACAGCAAGCGTGAGTGTTGGAAAAAGATTTGTACACCCAAACATTCAATGTCTTCAGCAGCTCTGGTCAAAAGAAATAAAAAGAATATCTACCACTTATATCTTCATTGACTTTTTCATTGTCTTGACCATTTCTACGGGTATATGCTGTTACTATAATTATAATGTAGATTACTATGGATTTGTTTTCTTTTCGTTTGACATTGGCACAGAACAACAGACAATCATCTCAACATGTAATCTGGTTCATTTTTACCAGAAAATGTAAATTAAGGGGCAAATGTTAATAAGTTTGTGCTCATTACTGTTTTGTTTCTATTGCAGCAGATCACAACAGAGAATCAACAACAAAACACTCAGCATAAAGACAGTCTCATTTCCCATGAAAACATTGTTGGCAGTGGCTTCGAGCAGGTGAGGTCACTGCAGAAAATATGATGCAAATGGTTATGTGGCTGTTTGCAAGGTCAAGTCTTCATCTAAGTCATTTAGTTTCATCCACCCTGGAAGTATCCGCCATGATGTGTGATACCGTATGTTGACACTTGGCATGTAGAGAGTTACCTCTGAGCAAACATCCTGCTTTTTGATTTGCAAATATTGTTAATGTACCATACAGTGTGCCAAATGTGTCTGTGTGTACGGTGCTGTTGAGTGACAGTGATTATGAGTTCAGAAGTAGAGATGTGATGAGGGAAAACGACAGGCTGGAGAGAAGGAAATTAGGGAGTAAAGAAGATTGCCAGAGCCTTAATTTACTTAATAGCATGTGATGGGAGACATGAAAAGAACAACAGTTAATTAGAACCACAAAATAAGTTTCTGATGTATTTTTCTTGCTTCACTCTGCTATCCCCACAGCAAAACTGAAAGCAAATGTCCGCTTTGCATGAGAAACATGGCTCCTTTATAGAGCTCTGCCAATTCTTCTTTTAGGAACACTTTGCTATATCCATTGACAGGCAATTTATCACATTGACTTCTACATGATGTCATCCAGCGAGCAGTGGGACTCAGGATGTGGAAAAAAAAGCGACCCTTAACACAAAGTGAATGTATTCCAGTAAATCCAGCAAGTTGTGATGGTGTCCTGTGTGGTGCTGAGGGATGTAGTAGGAAGAAAAAAAAATCTGTTCTTCTCCTTGTTACAGATCTTTAAGGACAGCCAAAGCAAATAAAACTCACCTCGGACTGAAGGCACCGGCTTCATGAAGGAAGTTCAGGTTGTAAAGCGCGCTTTGTTGCCACAACTCTGGGAATAGTCCTGCAGCATTTAATAGTAAAGTATGGGGATTCTTAGAACAGGTGCCATATTTCAGTGATGCTCCAGCAGGTTATATACATGCCCAGTGTGTGGTATTAGAATTTTTAAAGCGGTATTTCACTTTTGTGGAGCACTTGAACTTTTTTTTTTTGCCAACACACCTCAGCCGATGATATTGACCGCCTGAGGTAGCTATAATACCTCATTTGCTCTCAGCTTAAAAATTTTAATATTATAACTCTGCTGTGTGACATCCCTTACAGCAAGGAGAGAAATCCCCCCCCCTCTCATTATTAAGCTTAATACAAAAGTTCTGCACAGTGTTGGATGTTTAAACATTTGGTGAGCCCACTGAAATAACACTGATTTCCATGTTATGCCGGGGGAGCCGCATCAGCCTTCCCAAGCATGTCTGACGATGAATGTTTGGGAATGTCACTGGAATGTTGTCACCCAAAAACTTGTCGGGAATGTTGTGTGCCCAACTTTGGGAGTTTTTTCAGATCATTATCTTTTAAAGTGTAGCAAATTAATAAAGTCAAATTAAATTAATGAAGATTAAGCTGCTTGTAACAATGGCTCAGCTGGAGGTTTTTCTCTCCAGTGTCGTCCACGACCCAACACTAAGCTGTCTTAGATTACCAGATGGGTTTTCCCGTACCTTAGTGGTTCCAGTGTTGATGTCAGCTATGATTTTATTTTGTTTTTAAGGCCTTTTAGATATTTAAATTGTAAACTAAAATGAAATTAAATCAAGTAGTTCAGTCTTTGTCATGACAAGAAGATGTTCCTTTACATAGTTTTTTTGTTATGCATTTTCACTCAATGTTTGTCAGAAAAAAAATGGCTAGGTTTTTCATTTTTCATTCAGTCATTAAAATACTTTTCTTTTCTTTCTTTTTTTTAGTTATGCAGGTTTGAGGTTATGCTTTGAGGCTGTAGCTCTGGAGGAAAAGTGGTCATCTGCCAGCTGGAAGGTGAGTGATCCAATCCTCCCCAGACCACATGACCAAGTGTCCTTGGGCAAGATACTGAACAATTTGTTCATCTGAGCATCAGTGGGTGTATGATCAGTAAAAAAAAACGCTACATAGATCCTTTCTCAGATGTGCCATATATGTGTGCAAATGGATGAATGTGGCTTGTGTCAAAGAAGACTAGAAGAGCCCTTTATAGCTTCAGTCCATTTGTACAATATCTACTTTTCAGTCCTTGGGTTTAAAAAAAAGAAGAAAAAAGGGCTAATGTACTGGCTCAAGTCCATTACCCAATCCTGTAATGTAAGAGCAGGTTGTGATGGGTCAGGCCATGTATGGCCCATCACATAGCAAAAAAACACTGAGGATTTATTTATTTTTCCAAATGATTTTTATTTCACTTATTTCTTTACTAACCAGTTTTACTGTGTAAAATCTAACAAAAGCTTTCAATTCCAGCCCAATTGGACCCTCAGTAAACACCCAGTGTATCAGAGTCAAGTTCATTCCAAAATATGTCCCACATAACACACACATAACAGACCACATAAGGTCTGTCCCACTTAACAGAATAAAAAGGTTTAACATCTTTCCCCATGTAAAGAAGACACTGATCCTTTCGTAATGGTTTGAAAAGCCTGAATTTGTGAGGTCAAGTAGTGTTAAAGCTCAATAACACAGAAGTTTGTAGCGTTGCAGCCCACAGCAAAATTAACTGCTGTGAACAAACTCATTTCTTAACTTCATTTTTTTATTATTATTTATCAATCACATTTAAATTGATTTTTTTTATTTTGTCTTCCTTTATTTATAACCGTTTCTGCAAATTCCAGGGACTTTTTTTAATGACAGTAACATAAGCGCTGTTGAAACTTGGTCTATTTATGAGATTATTATGAATGCTGTGTAGCCAGTTCTCCTTTTGTTCCTTCCTGTTTGGACATGGCACAAGGAAGCAGGCCTACATAAGTCCAAGACTTTGACCTACTCGGACATGCAGCCATTAGGGTTATTTTATCAGGATTCTGTTACTCAACACAAAACATAAATTTTTTTTCTTGTTTTGTGTTTTAATCCACTTGTTCAGATAAAGTGTGAAAAAAAAGAGATTTATTGAAGTTATAAGGAAGGCTGTAGATGAGGGCTATTCATCTTCAGCCCTTGAGGTTCGCTGCCCTGCAGGTTTTAGATGTTTCTCTTCTGCAACACAATCTGTTGGATCCATTTCATTAGAATCAGGGAAACGTCTAAAACCTGCAGCACGATATCCCTCAAGGGTCAGAGTTTAATAACCCCTCCGTAGACAGTGTGATATTTTAATATAACATCTCAATTCTCTACAAAATAAAGAAAAATGATTCTTAATTATACTCATCCTTTTTAACTCAGCTATTTGTGTTTATGTCTATGTTTTAAAAGAGATCTACGAATAACGCTGATGACTTTATCAGTATTTTAGATATCACTGGGCAATGATTTAGGAAGTAGTTCGAGGATCCCATCAGGATGGAAATACAACAACCAGAACCACAGCTCCTATTTCATACTGCGTAAAGATGAAATGTGTCACTTCTTTAAAGGGGAGACTGCCATGTATTGCTTGTATAATGTCATCTCAGATTTATCAGGCCAGCGAACATGACAACAGCCCACCAGCAGCCCTTTTGTTGGCTTCGATGAGACATGATCTCTTCTGAAGTGTGAGGACGTTTCAGCGCGGGCTAATTAATTGTAATAAAGCCGGCTGGCACGTGCGTTGTCAGCGACGATCCTTGGGTGAGAGGCGAACGGCTCGGCTTGCCCACGAAAGCTGGTGTGGAGTTTGAGCTGTCAGGCTGACGTGCTCCAGAGATTTGGTCTGGCCCTCACCTAGACTCACATCTGCTCTGATTAATCGCCTGCTTCGCTGCAGTGCATACATTTCATTATCAGCTTTAAGTGGTCGAAAACAACAAGGATTAGGGACCTTGAGAAGAGCTGGGGTGAAAGGAAATATGAAAATAGACACAAAAAACAATGACTTTTAAATACCAAACACATGTATCTTCAATCTGCTGTTGCAACCAGAAATAAAACATACTGTAACACAAATTAAAAAT
The DNA here is from genome assembly GCA_028567055.1 of Leptatherina wallacei. Lineage (NCBI taxonomy): Eukaryota > Metazoa > Chordata > Actinopteri > Atheriniformes > Atherinidae > Leptatherina > Leptatherina wallacei. The sequence continues at coordinate 33,816,360 of JAOXYM010000001.1, forward strand.
CAGGAATATTGAGGAAAAAAAGCATGAAGCTTTTTTATTATTTATACAAATAAGACCTTTTTGCGAAGGTGCGCTCTGTTTGATCAAAATCATCAGATGTTATTTGCCGCAGCAGCTCATGGTTAAGAGCCTTGCTCAAGGGCAACTTGACAAAATATTTTCAAAGTCTGATAAATGATAGATTGTTTACAGACTTCAAAAAAGAAAGGAAAACTATATCCTGCATGCAGTTCAGACAGGAGGAGCTTTACTCTCCACCACATATCCTGTCAAAGGAAGATCACTCACTCCGGCTCCATCCAGAGGAGATTCACTGAGATTTCACTCGTCCATCAACGCTTTCATTGATTTTATGATTGTTCTTGTCCTTGCTTGTCAAAAGGAAAACGCTCCTCTGAGTTTGATTTCAAAATCTGAGGGGAAAAAAACTCACAAGAGCGTGCTTCAGAGCGTCCCTGTTCACACGAGCCTGATCAAAGATTTTACTGCAGAGCAACACTGCCATCCTCTGGCAGCATCTGCTCGGTGCTGTGACTCTCAGCCAAAACACACAGGAGCTGCAGAGGGCACCAAACTGGAAGAGCAGAGTTTTGCAGGCTTCACCCAGCACAGCAGGGGAACTGAAAATGAAATGGGTCAAGGAGACCTAGATCTGGGCCAGTATTGTCAAAGAGAACAATGAGCAAAGATGTGGGAATAATTGGTAGAAAAGGGTAAGCATTTTTCATGTCGGCTCAGATTGACTTGTCTGCATACTTAAGAGGGTTTCGTGTGATTTACGGAGGTATTTTTACTTTATTACAGCCAACCCCAGCAATCCGTGAGTAAAGTTAACGTGTGTGCTTCCTCGGCTGCTTAACTGACCCTCTTTCTGCATTTTAAAAAGGCATGGACACATTGTAAAGCCTTGAATGAGCTTTTCTACTTATTCAACACTTGCCCTTTTACACATAAGTTCCTTTAAAAATAAATTATGAATCTATTTTAGTTATAAAATTACACTTGTAGGTAGCTGGCTGCGTGTTTTAATCATCTTTGTGTCATGTGTTTCCTTGTCTGATTCTCGTTAGTGTTCATCCTTTTTATAAAGTTCACTTTTAGTTTTGCAACCCTCAAGGTTTCCTCAGGCTTTTTCAAATCTATATTGGTTTGGGATTTTTGTTTGTTTTGCTTTTTCTCCATTTCAAAGCATTTTTGGATTTTTAAACACTCACAATGAAATCCAACAGAATAAAAAAGGTTACTTGTGAGTTGTTCAAAGGGAATTTGGTATTTATCTGTTTTGTTACATTGTTTTTTTTTAATAATTAATTTTTATAGTAATTTATTTGCTTTTTAAAAAATATTTGATTGCTTATTTTTGAATATTATTATTATTGTAGTTGTAAATCAGATCCATTTGATTCTTTTTTATGTTTTAAATGTCAATGTAAATAAATCATGCACACATGTAAGTTTACATCTGTTTTGATTGTTTGCTGTATTTATGATTCAAATCTAGCATTTCAAAGCACTTTCATTAAATTTATTCTTTGTGATTTTTCTAGAGTAGCTGAATCAGGACAATCTATCTAACTGTGTAATATTGACATTCTTCAACTTTTATGGGATCTGATCTGTGTTTTTTTTTTCTTTTAAAAGGGATTTTTAACAAAAATTAATCTTAAGAAATTGTTGATCAAAAAGTTCACATTGACTGATATTAAGAAGAAGCCATGCATATGGGATCCTTTGTCACACCTCCAGCCTCGTTTAACTGATTGGACTGCAGCCTCAGTTGTATATTCACCTTAGACGAGTACAAATCACTTATCTCTGAGTTATTAAAGAGAACTCTATGTGTTTTATTTTTAAAGGGCCGTACCGTGGTATGGTGGTTAGCGCAGTAGCCAGACATGCATGTTAGGTGAATTAGTCTCTAAATTCTCTCTTGGAGTGAATGTGATTGGTTGTGTTTCTGTGATGGACTGGTGACCTTTCCGGGGTGTACCCTGCCTCTTGTCTAGTGGTTATTGGAATAGGCTCCAGTCCTCCCCATGACTTTTTTTTTGAAGGCCTGCCAAAGGAACAAAGAAGAAGAAGAACCGGCGGCACAGACCACCGCCATCACTGTGTTGCCTCCTTTTTATGACTCTTTCTGAGAATGTACATCATCATGATCTCCTCCATCAACGCAGTGTTTGCTGTTGTCTGAAACTGACAACTTTTTTGTAACTTTTATTGAACAAGTACACACCCCATGAACAGATGAAGTATACAACACAGTAAACATTACTACATTCACATTTCCACGGGTGTTTCATAAAAACATATAAAAACAAATGCATCGATTCACATATGCAAATTGTTTTGAGAGCCTTTTTTGTTACTTGAGTGTGATCTATTGACTGTAGTTGTTCCACGTCTTGAACAAAATAAGTGAAATATGGTAGTTTACTGGTAAATTTACATCTTTGTGAAAAATTTTGCTAACAGAATTAAAACGTTTATCACAAAAAAGTATTTGTCATTTTTTCTGGGCATACTAAAACAAAACAGAATCAAACATTTTCCCGTTGCAGTGAGAAGTTGTTAATGTATCTGTGTGAAAGAGCGGCACCCAACAGATGTGCCAGAGTATCTGGACGATCCCACAGAAGCTGCAATTAATATTCATATGTGTCTCATAAATTTCAGCATGCAGTGACTAGCTGGGTAACATTTATGAAGAATGTTGAATGAGACTTCCTTCACCTTGTTTACAATTAAATATTTGTGGGGATCATCCAGACTTTCTTCCAGCTAACATGTGGGACATGTATGACATCATGGAAAAGAGACAAACTATGTGTTTTCTTATTTATGCTACCAGGTTGCTGTGAGAAACAGATTTTGCCCACTGCTGAGTCAGCTGGGCCGGGGGGAGGGACTGAGGTGGATGAAAAATTGCCTGTTTTCAAACCGCATCAAAGTACCTGCAGGGATGGTGAATGCTGAACTCAGCCCTGCCCTCTGGTGGATGTGTTGGCTAACAACCAACTACATGAGGGATGCATGAAAGTATGAGAGCAGTGGTGTTTGAAACGGACGCACCTATTTACATATACTGCAAGGCTGTCTATGACATAATTCCACTTAATGTGTGCTTTATTGTTTTTTAGGTGATGTGGAAAACAGTTTTGTCATCAGTATTTTGATACACAATTGAAAACCATTTTAAAATCAGCTTTAAGGGAGCAGTCTTCTGATAAAACTCCATCTTGGGAACTCCCGATGGACATGGGATGCATGACTCACAGTCGACAAGGACAATGACAGGAGAATAGAAATATCACAGGAACAGGGGATGGACTTATTGGCTGGGTTAGAAATGAAACAGGAAAATGATTATTAGAGCAGAGCAGTGACTTGATCATTTACGTGGAAGGTTTAACAGCAAAAGTGGCAGCTTTGCTTCATTAGGCATATATATTAAATGAATAAATGAAAAAGAAATTCTCTCTGACTGAGCCCCGTCCAGGCAGATACACAACAGCAGAAATGCATTAACAAAAATAAGCACAATTCTGACTTGTCAGAATAACTAAACAGAGCTTAAGTAAAGCTTAAAAGAAGAGTCTTTCTTTGAGGCTTGCACTCTAAAACACAACTCTGCACTGTAAGACGACCTCTTCTTCTCATTTAAAACATATGGCCCAAATAGATCTGACAGAAACAAAATCAAATACGAATTTGTTTTGTCAATTTGTGAGATCTAAACTCAGACAGCGAGCAATTCACCACCATATGAATTTGGAAACCTGAACAGGTAATGAACCAGTTATTCACAGCATCGCTGGGGTGTTAACTTATCCCTGCAGAAAATTCACTGATTTGACCATTTGATAATTGTTGCCAGCAAAAATAACTTTTAAAATCTTCTCAAACTGGACACAATGCAGTCCATGATTCTGAATGACCAGTCAAGCCATAGCAACTTCTACTCCGGCCAGAATTATAAGGTTTTGCTACTAACACACAGACTTAAAGTGAGAAAATATTTATCAGAAATTTGGATTTTAAAATGTAAAACAACTGGAAGCGCTGGGCCGGCTTATCATAATCATCATATCAACTGAGAAATCAAGTAAATGGCAGCATGGCAGCATGAATCCTGATGAAAACACATCTGTCTACCTTAAGCATGAGGTAGACCCCCGAGGGGGTCTTATGCTCCGGTGTGGAGCTAATAAACTCCATCATGAGGGCATGAGTGCCCAGTTTGTCCAGAATATCCTGGTGAATATGAAGCAAGGCCAGGTGTGAGTCTCCTCTGCATGGCCGTGTTGCACAGCCAGGCACAACGCAGGGTTTAGAACGAGCCTTTTAATGAGACCACCTTTCTTTCTGACCGACCAGGGATGGGTACCTGAAATGTTCCCTCGCTGCTGCTGCTGCTGCCTGATTTTTCTTCCTCAGGCTGCTGGAGTGACTCTAGAGGGAATCCACTTTGCTTGGGGAGAATTTTTATTGTTTGGCTTCGGGCCATTAAAGAAATCAGAGATTCTTTCTTGAGCCAGAGAAAAATTACCGTTACTGGTCACTGTGATCTGTTGCACCTTGCATGGACAACAGCATAACAAGTTCCTGAATTAATTTGAATATAAAATGACTGCAGAAGGGTGGTTTAAGTTTTGGTTTTTTTTAATTCCAATGTTTTATAAACCCTGGCCTTTTGTTTGTTTTTTTTTTTGTTTTTGTTTTTTGTTTGTGTCTTTCAGTAAGTTTAGGACTTGTAATTGCAAGCCTACCATTAGGAGACGCTGCAGCACCCCTGCTTCCCACATCCCTGCCTGTTGGACACATTAATGTTTGCTGTAAGCATTAACATTTATCCGATCTGACATTTATCACAGCAGTTTCTCTTGTTTGAATGGCCAGAATAACTACATAGCACAGAGGTAAGTGTGAACGGCTGCACTGTAATATGTCAGACCTCCTGTCAATCATCTCCACACCAACATGCAAGGATGTGCACAGCTGATTCAAAATCTGGGAGACCTAAGAGTCTCAAAGATAAGTCAAATCAGCTGCGATCCATCAAACCATGGATTTTAGATTTTCTTGAGTTTGAGTCCATTTCAGGTTTGGTTAAAGGACTCTTGTATGAATCTAAGCATGTATTTTTTTGTAAATATACGTTCTTTATTTTTCATAGCATTGCTTAATCTGATTGAATGGAGACACAGCACCTATGAAGTAACTCTCTGCAACAATACGAGTACCTGTCTGTAAGCCATTAAACCAGTTAAAACAATTGGCACAATAATTATTTAAAAAAGGGCACAATTATACAATATCTTTGTTTTAATGCCTTTTGAGTAACATTATGAGCACACACTTTGTACAGATCTTCAGCTATGTCACAGGTATTTGTGTGAGGGTCATACTTCTCCATGTTGTCCAGGCAGGTCCCTTTAGAGCAGAAAATCCCCCCCAGTGACAAATTGTATACACAACCCAGCATGGTCATCACCCCAATGCTGTCAAGCAGGACCATTTCCTTTTTGACTGAGTCCAGGCACTCAGGTCTCCTACAGAACACTATTCTTCAACATCAGGCACATCCAGTGTCCTGCAGGCAGCGATGCAATGACAGTAACTCTAATCACTCTATGTAAGCATCATTCATCATAGAAATGTTAAATATACAGTAAATCGGGCGGTCTTATCTTTCTGACCATGCAATCGAGAGTTTAACTATTGTTGTGATGCATTAATGAAGATCTTTTAATCAAAACTGCAATTTTAATCCGAATTTTTCAACATCTTAACCTGAAAAAAGTTGTATGCAGCATAAACATAAACTCTACATAAACATGACGTTATGTAAAGAAATCCAAAAAGCAACGTGTGATATCCTCTTGCAACCTCACTTTTAAATAACACAACACAAAAGGAGCCATGAGCCAAATCTGACAACCAAACTTTTGGTAAACAGGATCAATGGTAGAGCAGAATGAAACCAGGTTTTATGTATTACTCTGCACTAAATAGTGGGTTTAAAAAACCAAACACAGAGCTTGGGAAAGCCCTGCAGTGAATGAGGTGGAGTCAGAAATAGTCTGACTTAAACTAAGTGGAAATTTCACTATCTGCTAATTAATTCTTGACATCTTTAATTGATCATTTCCTCACATTGTTCATACAAAGCTCACCATAAACACTTGAAAGTCTCAGTTGTCATATTCAGGGTTTATCTGGGCGTGTTTTAAAGGAGCTATATCATGCTTTTCCAAGCCTGTCAAAATCAGCTTTAGGCAATTATATGCTATTTTAGCACCCGCG
>JAOXYM010000001.1:33829078-33848074 GCA_028567055.1 Leptatherina wallacei
GTTACTTCAAGACTAGACTATTGTAATTCTTTATTGATGGGCTGTCCCAGATATGCCCTGAAAAGTCTCCAACTGATTCAAAATGCTGAAGCAGTTCGGCAGCAGGCGTTTGGCAGACTGGAAAAGTTGCCCCCTCTGATTGACCTCTGATTGGTCTGCTGTGAGGAAGAAACGGTGGAGCAATCCAGGTGTCCAATTGGACTCTGTAAAGCCTTGCTCACAGCACTAAAGGGTACAATAATGTTTCTCTTTGTTGTTCCAAAAGGTTTTTCAGCAGACCTTCTCCAGATTCAATAAACCTGAGATGGTACACAGCTCTCTGATGGAGAAATCTGAATAAGTTAGACCACTTGTTGGTTGTTTGTTGCTCTTCCAGCAGATTGATTCCAGACTTGATGAATGTCAGATGGATGTGAAGAGCAGCCAGAAACTCTGGAACACTCTTATGAACAAAGCTGAACATCTTGTCCTGGTACAGCCTTCTCTTCTCTCTAAAGATCTCCTGACTGCACAGATGCTGCTGCTGTGATATCAATGTCCCACTCTGTCAGGTCTGTTTCCTTTCAGCTGCTCAAACGCCAGTTTTCCCAGTAACTCGACCATCTTCCTGGTCTCAGGACTCCAGTGAAAATCCGTCACAGCTCCTCCATCGTACTTAAACTTTTTCAATTTGGTCCGAACCAACAGGAAGTGGATGTAAATCTAAGTCAGGGTCTCAGACAGCTCTCTTCTTGGCTGGTTTTCAGCACGTCCTGCACAACTGTAGCAGCGACCCATCAGAAGACTGGGATGTGGCACATGACAGTGTTTCCTTTACATTCATTTAGGAGCAGCGGGAGGCTTTTTGTCATAGATACACCACTGCCACACGTCTCCACCTTCACAGCAGAGTCCTTCTGGCTCCTCGCCAGCACGAAGGTAAACTGCAAAGAAATATCTTGCTTATAGGCTATGTTTAGAAACTAAAGGAACTTGGCCAACAGTAGATTTTGGTTGTACCAGCTTACAGCCATCTGCCATCTGCTTTGGCTGTAACTTGTAAATAGTCGTTTTAAGCTCATAATAGACAGTGTAGATCAGGGGTGTCAAACTCAAATTCACGCTGGGCCAAAATGTAAAACTTGGACGAAGTTGTGGGGCAACATAAAAATTTGTTAACAAAAATCTTCCTCCAGATAAAACAATGAAGCTTTTCATATGGACTCAAACAAGTTGTGCTTAAACATTGAATATGGAACAAGCAAAGCTAAATACTAGACAACACTAACTTAATATTGCACACATGCAAAATCTAATTTCTAAAAAAAAAAACATCAATGACATTCATTTCTTAAATGAAATTTAAATAAATGTCCTATGCCTCTCTTTTTTTGTAGACTTCTGCTTTAAATTTCAACAATAACCAGAGTTTGACACCTATGGTGTAGATAGCCATGACAGTATGAATAGTGTTTCCCTTCATAAACTCTGCGAGACGTTCCTCCTCCACACACCTTTGATCTGATCTGGAATATCTAAAACTAGAACAGGTGCAGCCAGAAAGACCTGTATCGGAATTATGTAGAAATTTCTATACTTTACATAAATTGTTTAAATAAAAATTTGTGTATCTTTAAGTAAAGCCAGGGACCAGCAAGGCTTCATGGTTTCATTTAAGTTACATGCAAATTCAGAAACTGTCAAAGTGACGTTTTTATCCAAGCAGTTTACAAAATAGGCTACCACAAAGATATATTCATCACTACAGATTTTAACTGAAGGAAAGAAAAGGGAAGAAAAATATACACAAGATCTGTTAAAAATTACTTCAAAGGTTTTGTTTCTTTCTTTTTTTTAAGTTTTGCACAGTGAATTTTCTGAAAATAGCATTTTATATTGTTTGTCCTACTGTGATGTGTCTGGTATGTGAGTCTGCTCAGAAACAGTCATTTTGACTCATACATACGGAAGAAAAGAAATAATATATCACAATATATATCATTACCACACACGCTTCAGATATTCCAGCAATATAGATTTGAGGTCATAACGCCGAGCCCTAATTTCATTTAAATGAATAAAAAAATGAAAAAATAAATAGATTCAGTGTATTTCCATAGTAAGTGCAATGATCAATAATGCCACCTTACTCTGTCCTTGTAGGAATGTTCTGCCGCTTACGTTGTAATTGTAAAATCTGCAGTCAGGTGTCATTGTTTACGCCACCATGGCTCCCCAGAGAGCCTGCGGCTGAAAAAAATCCTAGAGAAAACATTGCGTTATGTGGAGGCTGCGTGATGTGTTGTGCCCACAAAATGTAGGGCCGGTGTATATCACCCCAGCGGAGACAGATGGGACCCCTGAAACAAATACATCAGTCAGAGCTACGTCCAGCTGCAGGTAACCAGATTGATCTTTCGGTATATGATCCAGGTCTCCCTGGAGATCTACTTTATGATGATGCATACCTGTGTCCGGCACCTGCTTTGAGCCATCCCACCACCCCAACCAACCTCCAGTAGCCCTGGAGCTTCCCCTGTGTAAGAAGTAAGGTTCACACAACCATGAAATTCATACAGATTTATCATATATATACAGTCGTAAACAAAATGATTCATACCCTTCCATTAAAGAAAAGACAAAATTCGTAATAGTAATTCAAATAACTGGAGACTGATAAAAATAATAATAAATATAAATTTGCTAAATTGTAATTTAGTGAAATAAGACATTGTTTTTTAATTTAATTGAGCTGAAAAAATAATAAAAAACAAACAAACAAAACGGTCCTGGACCAATGAGAGCACGTTGCTGATGAGCAGTGGGCCAGAATACCTGTGGACAGGTGTAGAAGTCTGATGGAGAGTTACAGAAAACAGCTGATTGCATTGATTGCCTCAAAGGATTGCTCAATATATATCTTGAAAGGGATCAAAAGTCCCTTTACTCTTTATTAAGAAATACATTTGTTTTTTAAGAAAAGTCTTACACACAGTTTCACACATGTACACGTCTTTTATGGATGTGATGGAAAGATTTTCAGTAGCTCTGTTTTGAATTTTCATGTTTTGTCTTCAACCACTTTACACCAACTCTTTCCATGTAGTATCACTTTGCTCTGTTGGTTTGATTTATCAAAATGTGTCATAAAAAAGAAAACAACGAACACTTCAGGGTTGGCTTTTACAAGAAATAGTCTCATTTAATCTGTCACACAGTCTGTTTGATCTAGAATAAAATGAATACTATATTAAAGTGGTCATAGATTAATGCTGAACTAGGTTTTATTCAATTTGATAAACACTTTAAAGAAATACATCCATCTTCTGCTGCTTATCTGGGATCGGGTCACAGGGGCAGGAGCCTAAGCAGTGAAGCCCAGTCTTCCCTCTTCCCGGCCACATCAGCCAGCTCATCCCGAGGCACTCCCAGGCCAGCCAAGAGATGTAATCCCACCACCATGTCCTGGGCCTATCCTGAGGTCTCCTCTCGGTGGGATGTGCATGAAATACCTCCCCAGGGATGCATCCTGACCAGATGCTTGAGCCACCTCATCTGGCTCCTCTGGATGCGGAGGAGCAGCGGCTCTACTCTCAACCCCTTCTGGATGACCAATTTTCTCACCCTATTGTAACCTGTGCTATCCTATAAGTAAACAAAATACTATACTATACTATCATCCAAGATCAACGCCAAGATCTCCTCCAAGATCCCAAATAGGATCCCTACCATGCGGGAGAAGATCAGGTGCTTCTTGTTAAGGAGACATGGATCACATGGACCTGACAGGGAAATGATTTAAATCGAATGAACGACTAAGCTGTGTGAAAGCAGCGGCTTCACAGCTGATAGCGCAACTCCAGTCAACAGGAGCGGTGGTTTCACCAGGCGCACAGGAAGGCTTCTGAAGGTGCTTCGCTTCTCTAAAATACGCGGCTGTTCTATTATCGCCGCTTCTCGCTTTGAATTGGGAAATTAGGAAATTATATTGGCCCTGTGATAGACTGGCGACCTGTCCAGGGTGTACCCTGCCTCTCGCCTGATACTTGCTGGGATGGACTCCAGCCCACCCGCGACCCTGCATGGATTAAGCGGTACAGAAAATGGATGGATGGATGGATGGATGGAAATTATATTTGCTATGAAATAGCTTGTTATTTTCAGTCATCAGCGTTTTTGGATCCGATTTCACACATCAGCTGAGTGGAGGGAAAAAATGCGGCCAGCTTGACGTGGCCGGTGCTGCATGGCTGATGTGCTTTGGCTCTAACTTCTAAATAGTCATTCTAACTTGATATTAAACAGTGTCAGCATATATATTGTGTGGATTTTCCTGACAGTGTTCAGTGTTTACCTCATAAACTCAACGAGACGTTCCTCTAAACCGCTTTGATCTGAACCGGGAATCTAATAGAACTGCACAAAATTCTGTGGGTGAGAAAGATTTGTCTCAGGAGAAGTCAGGGATCAGGAAGGCTTCATGGTTTAATTTGAGTTATTGATTATGCATATGTAGAAACGGTCTCATTGCATTTAATGTTCACAAAATACCACAAAGATATTCATCACTATAGATTTTTACTGAAGGTAAAACAAAAAAAGACCGTGCACAAGAAATGTTAGAAATTACTTGAAAGGTTTAGAATTTTAAATAAGTTTTAATGTTCTGAAAATAACATTTTGTACTCTTTTTAAGTGTTTATTCTGCTGTGATGTGTGAGTATGTTCAGAAACGGTCATTTTCACTTTTATAAATGGAAGAAAGAATATATCGGAATATATATTGTTACCGTACATGCTTCAAAGTTATACCGCAATATAGATTCGAAGCCATATCGTCCAGCCCTACCTCCCATGTCCACAGTGTTGACAGAGCACTACTTCCCCCTCCTGAGCCGCTGAATGGTGGACCAGAACCTCCTTGAAGCCATCTGGAAGTCGTTCTCCATGGCCTCTCCGAACTCCCCCTATGCCCGAGTTTTTGCCTCAGAGACCGCCGAAGCCACACTCCGCTTGACCTGCTGCCGTCACAGTCCCACAGGCCAAAAAGGCCCGATAGGACTCCCTCTTCAGCTTGACCGCATCCCTCACTGCCGGTGTCCACCAACGGGTTTGGGTGTTACTGCCAACACCAGCCGGCACCGCCAACTTTAAAGCCACAGCTCAGGCTGGCCTCAACAACAATGGAGTCGTGGAAAACAGCCCACTCGGACTCAATGTCCCCCGCCTCGCGAGGGACATGGCTGATGCTCTGCCGGAGGTGGGAGTTAAAGCTCCTTCTGACAGGGGACTTCGCCAGACGCTCCCAGCAGACCCTCTATGAGGCAAAATTATCACCACAATCTTCCTCAAGACGGAGACCCTGGAATAAATGTGGAGTAAATACGTTGCATGGTGGTCAGCGATGTCGTCTCACTGCAAAAACTAGGTTTCTGGTTCAAACCTTTGCATGTATGGGTTTTCTCCAGGTACTCTGGTTTTCCTCTCACAGCCCAAAACAAGCATGTTAGCTTGGTTGGTGCTTGTAAAATATTTCTCCCTATGATCAAGTATGAGTTGTTTGCCTCTGTATTAGCCCTGTATGCAGGTTTGGAAAATGGATCCATTATAGGGTCATCAGTTGGAGCTCAAGCCTGTTCCAGCTTAAGCCATGAGGTGCAGTTCACCCTGGATGGGTCACCAGTTCATCATCCTACACAGTTAATTAGAAATTGCACTATAACCTAGCATGCATGTTGCAAGAACCTTCACATGGACAGGAATAAACATGCAAACTCCACACAGAGAGGCTGCAGCTCAGGAAGCTTTCTGTGAAGCAACAGTGCTAACCACCATACTGCCATGCATCCTTTCTCTGAGATGTAAAAAATAAATATTTGCATCTTCACACATCTGAATCATAAATCCATTATTCTTTAATGTTTTAACATCATCAGCACATTTCCATTTGTTTATGAGGCAGATAAGTCTAAATATAATTATGCGGTGCTATCCAAAACATGGCAGATCAAAGAAAGGTGTATGGAAAATGTTTCGTATCAAGACTTGCAGGTGCACGAAGGATCAAGTGAAACAGAAAATACATGCTGAGCTTGTGATTGAGTACATTGGCCTATAAACGTATTATGAAGACTAAGTGTACTCCCCTGGGATCTCAACAGAAAGAAAAAAAACGTATTTACACTAAAATGGACCTTAAATGCAGTCACTGAAAACACCACAAAATATATTTCCTCATTTCCATTTTTCTTGCATTTACCAGCATCTATTGGGTGGATTGGGATCAAATTCCATGTAAATGGTTTATATTTTCACCTTGTGTTAGCATAAAGTTAAAATACCATTGACCAGAAGTTTAAATGTCAAATATGTGAATAATAGTCACTTTTGTCAGTAGTTCTTTGATTTTAATTTAAGTAGATAATATCTGTATGCTAAGATGCTAGAACATCGTAATAAACAATATACCTGCTAACCATTAGCATCTTAGCATGCCTGATAACATGCTGGTGTTTAGCTGAGAATTACAGATTCCTCAGTATTCCTGAACATGGATGTGGACCTCGTCTTGTGCATAGACAGTCCAACCTTCATCTTTTATCAAAAGTGAAATCTTTTTTATCTTTTAATCTCTTTGAGCAAGTGGTGCACGCTTTTATTTCTTCTCGTCTGGACTACTGCAGAAAACGCTAACATATCACCCCTATTTTAGCTTCTCTGCACTGGCTGCCTGTATTCCTTTTTAATAAAAATATCAGAAAACCATAAAATGCTGGTTCCTCAGAGAGAGCAGGAAAAAATGGTTTCCAGGAGATTCAGATTTTAATGGCATCATTACAATTGAATCATTTTAATAGCACAAACAAGATTTCAACATTTTCTATCATGACCCTGATAACGAAACTTACTGAGGACATTTGTCTCCATCAACGCTTAATTTTCTATTTAAGGTACGACTGTATTTAACTGGTATGGAAACTCACGACTCCATTCAAACTCCATATGCTTCATAGGACATAAAGTCCCAGAACTATTCCTTTAAATCCTATTAGTTGTGCAAAAGAAGGACGGATCTAAAATGCTAAATAATGTGTCAAAAACAAACTTGGACTTCCTTCTCGTGAATAAAGAGATAACTGAAGTTCATGCTTTTCAGTTGACCCAACATGGTCAGGTAATTTAAATAAAATAAAGATTTCATATGAAGGACAAGAAGCAAACATGAGATGTAAAACATTACTAAACATCAACAGATAGCAGAGCTGTTTTCAGTCACAGGGCACCACATATTAAACACACGTAAAATAACATGAAAACAAACATCCAGTACAGTGTTTAAGGGTCTTACTGTTAATGCCGTGGCTATACAACCATCCTTTTCTGTTAGAACCAGCTGATTTGGTTGTGTTATCAGTGGACATTCCCACCACCCTTATACCCGCTTCATTTCTGTCAATATTCTTGTTAAGCAAATAAAAAATGCTGTGCTGTCATATAAGATTATTAAATAATGATTTGTTTTATTCTAACCAAAATCAGGTTTAACCCCTAACTCTGTGACACACAGTGTCAGGTTTGTGTTATCGGATGAACTAGTTATAGACTACTCACCTCACAAAGTGTTACGGATATTGGACCTTTTGTATGAAGTCAGAATACCTCAAACTTACTATAACTTTTACAGCTTGTATATAAACAGTCTTCTTCATCATACTCTTCACATTTTGATGTCATCAGACTGAGACGACGTCTAATATACATGACACATTATAAAAGATACATAGTATGAGATGAAGGAATTACCATGGCATGAATTACAATGTAGTTTAAATATCTTACATTCATCAGTGTTGCATCATCTTCTTACACTTTCCATAAATTTGATGCAAAAGTTGAAAATCCCTAATTTTTGGAGTAGTTAGTATGCAAGTTAAATGTGGTTTTTGATTATAATTTGGTGGACCAATTATTAAGATACTACAGAAGCCATGCCCACTAAACCCCCCTGACCATACGTCCTAACCATAACCAGTCCATTTGGGATTTGGATGGAGTTGGATGTGAGTGCAGTGTGGTTTGAAAACTTGGGGGGAAAAAGTTCACTCCATTTAATGCTATGAACGGCTTTCTATCATGCATAGTAGGTCCCTACCGGCTATTTGTATGGGAAGAATGTGCACTGATAACTTACTGAGAACTTACATTTCAATTGGTGGTTTAGTCATTAAACAAAGTTAAACACTTCTGACATGTTAAGAACAATTTATTTATCTGTGTGATTTGTAAAACAGAGGTGGAAACACTGTTAAGTCCAATGGAAATACAATCAAGATACCGGCTACATGTAGCTCCTGATGTCAAATCCTACTTATTACCGGTAGCTACATCATAATGTGCAGTTTTCACTGAAGACATTCAGACGAGATGGAAAAGCACAAAATGTGATTAACATAAAGAAAGATGTCTAAACTCTGCAGTTGCTGTATATAATTTCCCTTTTTGGGATTAATAAAGTATTTTTCAAATAATTTCCTTTCATGCTGCCTGTGTCACAGCGAGCAGGACAAAGTCATGACTAACCTCCGTGCTCTTCCTGCTAGAACAAGTTTAAATGCATGATGTTAAAAAAAGCTGTAGTGCAATTATACAATAAATTATCAGAATATATAAATAATTTATTAAATGTGTTGCAAATGTCTTTGCAACGTCTTTATGCATGACTGATGTGACAACTTCTATAGCAAGGAAAGACATGGTGGATAAGAGGTTGAGGTATCGTTACAGAAATAATGAAGCTTTTTGGAAAATGCATTATTTTCAATCTTTTTTCTACTGTCTGCTGTGGAGGATTAAACTGCTGTCAGAGCCAGAGGTCGAGCCTTTCATAAAGACTGAAGCAGGAAGAGAGAATTTATCCATCATAACCTGTAAAGTTACAACATGATACATCTTTTTTTCCTGTTTGTTTACATATTACTGAATAAAGTCGAGGAAGGCAGAGATTTAAAATCCCATTAAAATTTTTAATATAAAAACTTGTTTTGTAATTTGCAGGTTTAACAGTTAATGCCTCATTTGTGTAAGTTATACTATTATTAATTATTCTATCTTTCTTTTCCATTGAACAAAACTAGAACAAAACAAGTTTTCAAGGCAACTTTGGAGCAACTCTGATCTGTAAACACGCCGGAGACATCGAAAAAGCAGCTCATGACCCATTTGTTTAAACTGGCTTTTGATCCACTGAGTCTTATTTAACTTGTCTAAATGTTTGTTTACATATATTGTCTTGGTCTTGTGTGTTTTTTTTTAAACAATCTGACTTTATCTCTGTTTTATGTGGTTTTACTAGCATCTATTTTTGCTGTTTATCTTTGTTAACACTGAATTTGCTCTTGATAAGTGCAATAAAAATGTTTTTACTCACTTTGATTTCAGACAAAACCAACTAAATGGCTTCTGTAGTTTTACATCACATGACTTCAGGTCAGTGTCATTATAGTACACATCAAAAGGAATGAATAAAGTACTTCTTAATAATAAATAGTTGTTTAACACCCTTGTTTAAATAAAATTAGCAGAATAAACTGAAAGCATTTTGTTCATTGCACTCAATATGTTATAATTCAACCTTTATGGACCTTATTAGACCACAGGAAAAAGTAAGGAACTACTATTTGATTTGTTCATCATTACCTCCACCGAGGAAATCATAAAGTTGGTGCAGTATGTTTGTTTGTTTGTTAGAAAGAAAATGGCTGAAATATGGATGACCTAACTAAGAAAAGATTAACTTTTGATGTAAACCCATATCTGGATCCTAAAACCATTTAGAAAAAGGTTTAAATAATCGGAATCATGGGACTTTATATGTTCAGTTTCTATGTTTTTGTCCAGGGCCAACATGCCATTACATAAAATGAATCAAACTTAACACCTGCGATGTAAACAGCATTTTCTGATCACTGTCATTTTCCCAATCCCATGCGCCACTTCTTGACAAACTATCCACTGATCAGAGAGCTTAAATTGATGTTAATATCCAACCAGCAGCAGCCAAAGATCAACAAGTGAGCAGAAGGTTTTCTGTGTGTCTGACAAAAACTAAACTAATGGTCCTCTATGGCTGGAATAAAGCCATGAAGATGTTTCTGATGCACGGTGGCGCCACAATCTGGCTGAGTTGGAGTTGTTTTTGGGAGGGTAGGAGGTAAATAGTAGCACTTATAAATATATGAGGAAAAAGTATAAATATGTAAATAGTTTCTGTTGTATTTTTTTCTCCTAAGAGCAAAGACTTGTAGGAATGATGTCCAGATGAGAAAAAGATTGGTTCCTGTTGATCTGTGTGTTATTTCTACAAAGCAGTGTTTGTAATCAATTCTGTTTTGTTGTTTTGGTTGGCGTCTATGGTGCTATATTTATTGATACATTCATTTTACATCATTTTAGACGCGTAATCTGAGGCTGTCCTGAAAACACAATATCTGCATTGTGACTGTGCTTCGAATGGTTGAGGCTTAGAGTATTAAGGGCTGTGTAAAGGGGGTGTAATGTGGACATGATGCATCAGTAGGACTATGCTCTATATGACATGTGAAGCCATAATCAGAATAATACTGCCCTGTTAAGAATAAGATCAGTAGTCAGAATATTGTTTTCATATATAGAAAGGCAGAAATTGGGGACAAGTCATGGTGCAAATATAATAACAAACTACTGTTCATGACAATTTTTCTTAATACTGTTAATTAAAAGTCAGACATGTCCCTGAATTGATCACTTTTAAGGCTACCTCTGCTGTCAGTAACTCAGATCTTGCAGATCTTACTGTAGTGAGTCATATTGCATCTGGACTCAGACGTCTCCATTCCCAAACACCACAGATAAAACATGGAAGAGTCACACCACAAATTCCCTGATGACAAGTTTTCCCTTTTTAAGAGCTTGGAAAAAATGGCTAAGAAAATAATCTTACTAATTCTTACTACCTAAAATATATGTCAGATCTTAGAATTAGAAGAATAATCATAATTTATATAAAATACGAGTCCTTTGTTATAACAAGTGCAACAAGTACAATTATATCTTAGAAGTCAGTCACTCCCGGGGCGGTACCTGTCATTACATACTTGCTTTCAGCTCCTGGAGAATCTCAGTGCCACTGCTCCAAACAATGACTCTAGCTCTAAGAGAGGCGCTACCGTCCTGAGCTTCCAGTCTGGCTAACAGCTTCTCCAGAGTGTAGCCCTTCCTGGGCATCACAGCATCATGCTGTCTCAGACAGGCTGTTGGGCAAAAATCATTCCCACCATCTCCCACATAAAAGATCCGCTCGTACTCCACACCTGCGTCGGCCTGCTTGGACAGGTAGAGCTCCAAGACCCTTCTCTTGCAGAGATTGATGGGGCATTTCTGGCAGTCGTGAGAATGGTAGCATTGCACCTCCATGTAGCCGGACTCGTTGAACTTGGCCGGATTGGTAAAGACCTGGTCGACAGCTGTGTGGAGTCCTGATGCCTTCAAGATCCAGTCTATGAACACGGTGTTGGAATCGGAGATGACAATGCAGTCGACGGTGTTTTTATTCTCGGATATAAATGTCAACAAGTCCGTCATCCCAGCCGTGAAGGGGATGGTCTCCATCACACTGCGGATGCTGTCAGGGCTGACCTCCTGCTCTCCTGTACGAATCAATTTTATATATGAAAAAAAAACAAGATTCAGACTTACAATAAAAAAAGAGGTGAGAGGAGACAATAAAACACCACAGAAACAACTATAATGAACCCTCACCTATGTAGTTCATTACCCTGCCCATGTACTCCGTCCAGTGGCCCTTCCTGTACGAGTTTGTCACAGAATCAGGAAGAGTCTGACCAGGAAGGCACCTTAAGGACAGAAAAACACAAAAAAAGATCATCAGAAGATACATTTGTCATGAACATGAAACATCACGTGTTTTTTTTTACTTTTATGACATACTTGATCACCCATGTGTCACTGTTGTCGTCAACCACAGTGTGGTCAAAATCAAAAACCATAAGAGTCTTCATTTTTTTTCACCTGGAGAAAAAGGACAAACGTTTTAAATAACCTGATTTGAATAATAAAGTGGTGATCATTTTACACATAACCCTCTGGTGGCATATTTCTAGATATCTGGAGCCTAACATAAACCATAAATACTGTCATCGCTTTCATTTTCTATATTTCACTCAGTTCTATATGCCGATTAATATACAATGTTTGGGTTCATCTTAATGCCGCTACGGTTTTTATTTTACCCTTAAAATCTCATTTAAACTCATAATCTTCTAAATAATTAATATTTTTAAAGGGAATTTGGTGTGTTACAGTCTCCTTATTTTACAAATGTTTGCAATCCTTCAGTTTAAGTAACAACAGTTAATATTGGGTTAATGGCCAATAACAGGGATTAAAATTATCTCTATATTCGACTGTACTCCATGTAATAAACACATATTTATGAAACTGTAAACAACGAACTGACCCCGATCTGTTATCAGTGCGCCGGCTGCTCTTCTTCCGACACTACAGTGGCTTCTTCTTCTTCTTCTTCTTCTTCTTCTTTTTTACGGCTCTTGGTCCTTCCTTACGTTCGTACAGCGCAACAGTTCTCAGCTCATTACCGCCACCTGCTGGGTTTTTTTTAATACTGATAACTACATGTTTATTGTATTATATACTTTATTTGAACTTTACTAAAATTAATCATTTTATGGCGAATAACACCAAATAAATGTACATATCACTATATGGCAAATACATAAAACCACTATATTGTTTATTTAACAGCTCACAGTGTCACACTTATTGACAATATATTTACCAATGTCATTGGGAGGAAAATAGAAAGAGAACTATCACTATTGAAGAGATAGTTTGATGACAATAAATCAACATTGAATTTAGACAAAACTAAATATATAATCTTTGGAAATCGTCAAATTGACTTAAACAATAAACTGAGAATAAACAAAATAGAATTGAGTAATAGCTATTGAGTTTTATCGAAGTAATAATTGATGACAAATTAAGTTGGAAACCACATATAAGTTACATCAAGACAAAGATATCCAAATCAATCGCAATATTACTCAGAGCTAAATATCTCATCAATTCAACTTCATTACATACTTTGTACTTTTCTTTCATACTTCTATACCTTACTTATTGTGTGGAAGTTTGGGGGACCACATACAAAACAAATACTGAACAAATATACATTATCCAGAAAAGAGCAACAAGAATTGTTTACAATGGTCAGTACAGAAAACCCACAAACCAACTCTATCACTGTGAAAGTGCTCAAATTCAGAGATAGTCGATTTTAAAATAATACAATTCATGTACTCAATAATTCATCAAAAAGTACCACAAAGTATCCAGAGGTTGTTTCAGAGGAGGGAAAGTACATATGCACTACGAGGTACAAGCATGTTAAAAACATCTAAGGTACAAAATATCATTTTATCACAACTATAGGAGTTAAGTTATGGAACAATTTAAATGATGACATGAAATAATGCCAATATCTTATTAAACTTAAAAGTAAAATCATACATTACATAAATACAGGGCAGAAGCACTTTGATGTATATGGATGTGTATATAATTTATGTATATATAAATATGTGTATGTGAATGTGTATAAGTGAATATGTGTATCTATATGTATATGGAGTTTAATGGTGGAATTAATCATAGATAGATAGATAGATAGCATAAAAAAGAAAAAAGGATATAAAAGAATATTTAGAGTGTATAAACTTGATGAATTACAGCTATTTTGTAGACTGTGAGTATTTACATTAAGTGTTGTTAAATAATTGACATCTATTGGTGTATTATATTGGTAAAAAGGGGCAAGTATTTTAAGTTTTTTTCCCTTCCCCTGCTCCGTTTCGAGCATGGTGGTGTATTATACTTGTGATTTGTTTTCTCCAGTCTAACTTGCTTGTGCATAAGCCATGTGAGAAATAAACTGTCATTTCCCGTGAGTTGCCACTGGGTGGCGGTAGTTCAGAGCTACCACGAAGCATACGCAGAAGAAGAAACCCTGACGGTTCATTTCCTGGTAGCATAACAATCTCCCAGGCTTCATATTCAATTTTTTTCCCCCTCATCGTTTTTAGTTTCTATCAGTTTTATCTGGACCAACATGTTTAAAGGGTTAGGGACGTGGTTGGGTTTGGAGAACCCGGCGTACACGACGACGACGCCGGAGGACAAGGAGAGCCTGGATGTGGAGCAAGAAGAGAAGGTGGTAGAAGCTCAAAACGAGGTAAACAAACAGCAACCAGCTGACCAGGATGAAGAACCCGAAGCGAACCAGGAAAAAACCGATGAAGGCAAAGGACTTGGTGGTGAGTAAGACATGTGTTCTCTATTGTTAGCTATCTCTTAAAATAGACGTTTATAAAACGTGAAGCTACGTGTGGAAGTTTAGTTTAACGCCATTCTTCACCAAAGGTTTCCCCATCATCTTCCTCCTCTTTATTTATTATAAGTTTCTGCCTCATTCTTGTTGTTTGTGTCACAAAGTTCCCAAGAATATATGTGACTATTAAAAAAAAAGAAAAAAAAGTATGATATCTATTGTTTGTGTCTTGTTTGAACTTTAAAAAAAAGAAAAAGCTGCTGTTTTGTAACCATGCTGACCTCTGCTCCATCTGCTCCACCTCCTCCTCCACCTGAAGATTACATCTTCAGTTTTGCTTCCAGCGCCACCAAGAAGATTTCAGAGTCTGTGGTAGAGACGGCTCAGACCATCAAGAAGACCGTGGAAGAGGGGAAGATTGACGGCATCATTGACAAGGCATGTGGTGCCTCCGGCTCCTCAGACAAGTTTAGGAGACACTTCTGGCTTCATATGTCTACTTGTTTTGTTTTTCTTCAAGGACATCGTGATCTTTTCCTCACTTGGCGGTGTATCTGTGTGTGTGTGTTTACATTTGCAGACTTTTCTCGGAGACTTCCAGAAGGAGCAAGAAAAATTTGTGCAAGAAAAGAAGGCGAAAAAATCAGGTAATTCAAGAAGTCAGAGCCGCGTTTACTCGCTTTTGCTTTACAAGTTAAACTTGCTCGGAGACCATGTGTGTGTTGCTTTGTGGTCAAGTGCATGAGACATCACTCGAGGTTTCTATGAACCTAAAGTCTTGATTAGATAACGATGAAAGTGCAGAGAAGCATCATAAAGGGACATTTTCAGATCTGTGAGAACCTACAGCTGGATCCTATAAAAACACAGTTAGTAGCCCCGTTAGTGGGACAATTAAAGCCGGAGTCCATTAAAAATACATCGGTCGGGACTGAAACTGTCCGTAATTGCCGACATCTAAGCTGAGATCATTTTAGGGAGCTCGTTCGATGTAGTGAAGCTCTCCGCTCCAGCGAACATCATGACACCTGATATTCTTTCCTGGAAGATGCAGGTATGAAATATACCCTAACCTGGAATGGTACAATACGCCATCCCTCACTTCTTTCTGTATTCCAAGAAGAAGAAAAAAAGATTATATGCAATGATTTATTGAAACATGAGCAAACACGAATGAACGTGTTTAAAACAAAAGCAGGTTTTGTGTAAGTCTAACAAGCTCGAAAACCGGAATCTGGTTTGAACGTCTTTCTTCTTCAACACAGTCTGAACCCTCTTAGAGAAGCTTTCTCATTTCTTTCAGTAGTCTTCAGGGATCGTTCTCCAGGCTTCTTCAAGGACGTTTGAAAGCTCTTGTGGAAACCAATGAAGTAATAATTTTGGCCATTTTGAACTTAATAAAGCCAATCATGTAAGAACTTTTGGAAAATGTAATCATACCCATGTTTGATGACAAAACCGCACATAAAGTGCTAAAAAATAATCTTATATTGGTGAGAGATGCAGTCTTATTGATGTTTTATTACATTATCAGCATTGTTATTGTAACACAAAATTGGAGGAAAATAAATCATGTCAATAACAAACCAATGGCATAATAGCATATATCACATTATTGGCTCAAAAATGGATTTAACATTGTTGGCAGGTTATTACGTTATTGACATTTAAAATGACCAAAATGATTACGTTACAGGCCGTTATTACATCATTTATTGCTACCACTCTTCCATAGAGACCGTTTCTGACGAGGCTTCAGTAAACAACAGGTTCATTACCTGAAAGGCGGATTCATCTCTCAGGTCTTTTCTGGACTTTTGTCCGTTTCTGAAGGACATCGTTTTCAGATTCTGTTCAGGAATAGTTCTCCGGGTTTCTTAAAGGACTTTCCAAAGCTCTTCTTTGGGACTTGGCTGCCTTTGGTCCTGGTCTCTGTGGAAATGTTGAGGTCTGAGCTCTGCGGAGGATCCATCCCTCCATCAGATCTGTCGCCACTGATTGTTTCCCTTCCTTACAAATGGCTTCCTGACAGCGACTCTTCCACAGAGAGCATTTCTGACGAGCCATTGAATCAGGAGATGGATGGAGCGAAGGTCTATATGCATCTCTTAGGTCTTGGGTCAGGTCTTTACTGGATGTTTTCCAGTTTCAAAATATCACTTTCAGATGCTGCTGTAGACGGATTTGAAGGATTTCTTTGTCCCCCATTTATCCAGTTTCCTCAAAGTTTGAAGGGCACACTGTTCAGCACGCTGAGCTATTGTTCATTTTCTGCTGATAGTTCTTTGTGAATCTTCTTGTTGGTGCAAAGAAATTATTCTAAATTATTCTAAATATATATGTATTACTAAAGAAAATGGGGGGGGGGGTAAAGTGCCTAAAGATCTTATTTAGAATGATTTTTGTATGTGTAGACTGGCTCAAACATTAAGCAAGGTGATGTTTTTTATAGTTTGAATGATCTGGTATGAAGACTGGATAGAAAATGAGTTAAAAAGTAGAAAATCTTTGAAAGGTGTGAAAATGTGCTGAAGACCAGCTTGAAATATTACAAGAATGTCTCGTTGCTTGGAAGCAAAATGTAAATATTTTGTATTTTTAATCTCTACTGTACTCGTGCAGAAGGCGAGACAATAAAAACTCAGGATAACTTGTAGATTTTATTCAGCATAAACAACATAAGTGCATACCAGCAGCATCAGTACGTACACACAGAGGAATTCCTTCATAAATGAAAGTTTGTTTTTTTACCCAGAACTGTGAAAGTAAGAGAAGTCTAATCAGATTTAGTTAGTCCGAAGACAAGCAGAAGGTTAGTCAGCTCTCTCATTTTAGTAGTAATTATATGTTTTTCTCTCCATCAGCTGAATGTTAATCCACCCCCTCTCTAGTCCGTGTTTCTTTATATGCACACAGCGAACCCAGTGACATATTAACTTTACGGCCATATCGTTGGCTGACCAGGCAGCTTCTGTTGACAGAACCAGCTCATTAAAGTCGTATTTCTGCGTAACCATTGGTTCATGATGGCTGCTGCTTTTTTAGCGTTGCTTCGGCAGGAATCGTCGCCGTGACGTGTGCAGTAGGAGCTCTCTGCGTGTTTCTATAAGCCATTTTAAAAGCTAATAAGTTACCTGCGACCTAGTCTTTTTCCACAAGGTGGACATCGCCGATCAGAGAGTTTCTGGGGTGAACAGACTTTCCAGTGAATCCTAACCTGCACCAATCTCACCCAGGAGGGAAAGGCAGGGCTTTTCTCGCTTAGAAAAATGTGGACCCGATGTCCGGAGAGATCTGAGTCAGCAAATCCTGCAGTACTTACCATATGGAAACCTCAGAGAACGTTTGTGATGAACTGAACCGATAACTGCAGTTCCTAGCGCATGTTTCCCTTATGCCACGTCACAGGGTAGCCTACAAAGTGTCTGGTATTTTGAAGGCGGCACAAAAACCTTTTTAAAAGCTTTTGTTTATCCAACAGTGTCTCTCAGACTTTTCCACCTGGCTGTTGCTCTGTGTGTGCTCAGCTCAGCTGAGCTTTAATCATAGGGTGGTGCAGCTTTAAGATGAAGAAGGAAGCTCGTGTGGAATAAACCAAACTGTAAATGATGAGAATGTCAACACTGTGCTGATGTCTGTGTAGAAGCGGCGGTGCCCCCCTGGGTCGGCTACAGTGAGGAGGAGACGATCCAGCAGCAGATCCTCGCTCTGTCCGCTGTAAGCTACGACATCAGTGACTTTATCTCCGACAGCTTTCATGTCTCCAACTCATAGATGTTTATAGAAACTGACCTCTGTGGTTGCTGGTTTTAGGACAAGAGGAACTTCTTGCGGGACCCTCCAGCCGGTGTCCAGTTCCACTTCGACATGGAGCAGATGTACCCGCTGGCTGCAGTCATGCTGGAGGAAGACCAGCTCCTCAATCGCATGCGCTTCGACCTGGTTCCTAAACAGTAAGCCGCCATTCACCGCCGTGGTTCTGTGCCTCTACCTGCAGAGTCGGCATTACAGTGATGATCTGATTGTGTCTGACAGTGTGAAGGAGGACATGTTTTGGAGGAACTATTTCTACCGGGTGTCTCTGATTAAGCAGTCGGCTCAGCTCACAGCGCTGGCAGCCCAGCAGCAGCAGAAGGACGGTGGAGACGGCGGGGACGGCGTTTCACCCGACGATGTTGTTTTAACAGGTCAGGCTTTTTAAAGGTATTTGGAGGAGGAACAGGAAAGCAGGCTATGATGGTATGTGTGGAATTTAGGAGCTAAAAGACATTTATTGAAATTTAGAAAACTCGTGAAATAAAGAAACCAAACGGGAGGAGATTGTCTGAAGCCACTTGGAGCTGAGCTGGTGGTGCGTCTTTATTTAGTTAATGTTCAGGACTCCAGAAGATAATCGGGACATGCAGGTGCAAGAGACAAGATGGGACAAGAGGAGCAAGGGATGAGGGAGCTTCAACACCAGCACTTTAGCCGCATTTAAAAACAGAAAAACTTTCCTGAAGTTTGGCAGAAATGTAGCTGCTTTAGTCGCTCTCTGCTCCAGATTCATACACACACACACATTATATATACATATATATATATATATATATATATATATATATATATATATA